>CM061035.1:23852500-24390000 GCA_030763125.1 Hippophae gyantsensis | reverse complement strand
CTTAGAAGCATATCTAAGCCAATGCAAAAGCGCCATTGATACGATAGAATCAACATGGTCAAGGCCAAATAGTTCATTTGCATGCATAATAAGATTGATGAGTACCTCAACTTAGAAGCTATATACCAAGCTTTATTGAAGGAGAAATTAGGTAGCAGTTACGAGCTTTTTAAATAAGCAGTCAACAGCAAACATAATAAACAACGACAAGTACATAATAACTGTAAGAATCTCTTATATTACTAAGCGGCAGCAGTTGAATGCTTTGCAACAGTCAAGATAAGGTCATCTTTCTTAGCACCCACAACCTTGTCAACAAGTTTGCCTTCTTTTAGGAACAAAAACGTGGGCATTGCCTCAATTTTCCATTCCTCAGCAATAGTCTGCAACACACAAACAACAAAAACAAGTCCATTTTAGTGCATCCACACACACAGTTAAAGATGAAACAAGAACACATGAAACTCCATTCTATTTGAATGAGAATATGAGGCCATAAAAGCCTAGAGAATTTGTTCTACCTTCATTTCATCCACATCCACCTTAAGGAATAAGACACTCGGCGTTTTCTTAGCTATGTCTGCCAAAATTGGGGCAATGACACGGCAAGGCCCGCACCATGTAGCAGTGAAATCAACCACCACCTAAAAGAAAAGCTTATTTAGAATGACATGTTTATACTTAATCGAGAGAAAAGCCCATCTACAGAAAACAGGGCAAACTAGCAGTTTGTTAACTTGTAAACTCATATAATGCTATAATTTTATTAAGATAAGGATTTACAACCACCTTTCTATGCCAAAACAATAAAGCAAAAAAAATCTAGAAAAGGTCTTACAAAAGTAGATGGTACAATCACCAACAAGAAGACATTACTAAGACTCTGTTTGTGCTTATTTTAGACTCGTGCTTATGTTACAAAGTGGTTTCAGAAAAAGAAGAGAGAGGAGGGGGGGAAGAATAAGGCATATGCTTCTGTCATGTGCTTTCTGAACCTAAAGACTTATAAACGTTTTTTTAACTGTTTTGTCGTAAAGCTTTTTTTAACTAACAAAAGAGCTGTCCTGAAGCAGAAATAAACAAAGCCCAAATAAAAAATAAAAAAATAACTGGTACTACAGTGATCCTTAGAAAATATATCAGTTATATTGATTAAATGGGGATTCAACTAGACTGCCTTACACAAGAACAATGAAAAACACTATAATTAGCACAAAACAAACCAGAAAAGTTGATAAATTAAACCTATTTAAGCCCAGTACAGCCACTGCACCATCATAAATAAAAGGGGAAATTATTATAAAACCCCTTGAAATTCTCTAAAACTACAAAAACACCCTTCAAGTTTGAAAAATAGGCAATTACACCTCTTCTATTATTGTTTTATTACAATATCCTCGTTGAATTTCATAACTTTTATTGCAAATAACTCCCTTAAAAAGTTAAGAAATATTAATAATACGGGGTTCAGTTATTATTTTTCAAACCGATGGGATCTTTTTGCTACTTCAAAAACCTGAAGGGAGGAATTTATAATTGACCCTAAATAAAAAGTTCAAAAAAAAATTAGAGACTAGCACCCAAGAATCATCGAAGCAATGAAGACAGCATCTCGAGATGCACTGAATTCAAACACAAGACAAATGAATCCATATTCTATTTTCTCCCGGTTATATAAGATAGCAATTTAAACCCAACAGCCGGATAACTTGAAATTTCAGAAAAATTTCATTTCGCGTTTAATCTAATCCAAGCAAACAAACATTAGGTTGAATCACTGATATATCGACAGAGAAATCAAACCCATATATCAAAAATCGAATATCTACAAAATCCAGAAACCGAAAACCTAAAGTAAACAATTTTAGAAGGAAAAGGAAACAAGACAAGAGATAGATAATGTATATACCAATTTTTTGGACTCATTTGCTTTCTCAAGCTGCTCCTTCCAAGCATCAACAGTGTGGATACCAATTACTTGAGCTTCTTCTGCCATGTTCTTCTTTGCTTTGTCTTCAAGATTTGTGTCTCTGAATGCGAATGCGTCGATATTAAGCAATGAACATAAAGGCCTAGGCTTTGGTCTCTATTTATAGGCGACCCACCAATTCAATACGGAACTTTTATAGTGAATTACGTAAATGCCCTTAGATACGTGCATGCCACATTTATCAAATGCTTTCTTCATGACGCATTGACAAACGTCACTGAATCAAATATTCGCTTTCACCGAACGCTGCCGTTTTCACATAAAATAAAATATTAATAACACTTTATATGTTTAACACAATTTATAAAAATATTTACTTTATTTTAATTACATCCATAATATATAAATAATAATAAAATACGCATAACTACGTGTATTTTTAAGTTAAAATTATGAAACAATTATAAAAATATCTAAAATATTTATTTTATTACAACTATGTCTACAATATATGTATAACGATAAAATTATGTCTAAATTTAAATATATTTTTATCGTTATTTATACATTATAGGTATAATTATAATAAATTAAATATTTTATATATTTTTGTAAATTATTCCATACATAATGAATATAAAACGTAATTAATTTTAAAATAAAATATACTTTTACTTCATACATGAAAAAGGAAAGAAAAAAATAACCTCATAGTGTTAGATGATTTAGATATTTAAATAGTATGTTAAAATTTCATTAAGTTTGAAGGATAAGATACTTTTAATGTCTTATTTTTTAAAATTAATAAAATTATACTGTTTTATTTTCCAAACATAATGAAAATATAATTTATTACTAATTAAATGATAATAAATACATGATTCAAACATTAATCAATAATATTATACTACAAAATGAAATAAGCTTTCTTGTTTACAAACTCTGATACAACATAAACAACTAAAAATGAATATAGAAATCAAACCATTGAGATAAACAATAATAGAAAATTGAAGAGCAAAAAAAATCGAATAGCAAAAGAGACGAAAAATGAAAACAAATTATTAGAAAAATATACTCATCACAAAAATAATGATGAAAATACTACCAGAAAACAAAATAATAAAAATTCAAACAACAAACAAGAAAAAATGATAATAAATTAATAAAAACATGACATTTGTTCCATTAATAATACCAAGACAACCGGAACACAACAACAAATGAACTAGAAACAATAAAAATTAATTAACTAATATATTATATGAAATGAACAACGGAAAACATAAACAGCAACAACAATGAACATAAGAAAGGAAAGAAAAATATAATCTGAAAATCGCGAACTAATGCTATGAGAAATAAACCAAAAAACATAAAAATAATAAGATCAAACCTCTGGAACAAATAGAAAAGAACGAAGAAAAACAGATAAAAATCTAAGAAGAAGTTTGAGGATGAGCGGGTTTGATCGTGAGAAAAAGTATGTTGGGAATGTATGAGAAATCACGTTGACGGGAAAGAAATGAAACATTTTGAATAAGCTAGGCGAAAGATGGAATTATCATTTCTTCTTCTCAAAACGATGCCATCGGCTAGAAAAAGAAAAAAAAAATTGAATTGGGCCAAAAATGATTCTAGCCTAAGGCAATGTTCTCGTGCTTTTGTATTTTCATCTAAAAGTTCTCGTATTATTAAAAATAAAATATATATTTATAAATTATTACAATCATTATTTCTCAAGTAATGTAAAATTGTGTAGTTACCATATATTTTCTTCACTTACCCGGATTTCATCTCAAAAAATTAATGATTGTCACAATCATCCCTTTAAAGAATCCAACCAATTTTATTGGATATTCCTTTAATGACACGTTTTTGGAGGCATTGCATAAAATTTGAATTATTCATACTATGTTATTAGAGTATGACTTAACAATAAATGTGATCGATGAAGACATCGGACCTTCTATCGGATGATTGTTATAGTTATCGATTTTTTAAATTGAAATTCCTTTGTTTTAGGTAAGATAATATACGATAAATTATACAATCCCATATTATTTTAAAAATGATAATTGTAATAATTCATAATCATGAGTTTTTCTTTGAATTGTATGAAACCTTTTGGGTAGAAGTTTAAAAGAAAAACAATGTGAGTATGGGTTTAAAGTGGACAATATTATACTATATATTAAAGTTAGTTTTTTTATTATTTTTTTATTATTATTATTATTTTTTTTTTTTTAGAAAATGACAATGGTTATTGTCTTATTTGTCGAAAACAAAATAGAATATATTATAAAAAATTAATTAATCACCTGGATATTCAGGAATCAAAAACTTATTAATTTTAAAAATAATGATTTTTTATATTACTTTATATTTTTTTACATAATTTGATTTATTAAATTTAAATTTTAATGAACCTTTTTGTTTTCGTTTTCAATAATTCATGAAAGAATGAATCTGAAAGAGGGTTATATTATCTATCTTAATTATTTATATTTTATTAATGTAGATATAAAACAAATAAAAATTGATAAAAAAAATAATAAATAATATCTAAAATTTTGTTAAAGGATGATAGAGAAAAAAAAAATTGATTATACCAATTACATATTTTTTTAAAAAGGGATAAAAACAAAGCAAAACATAGATAGGAGCGAAAAGAATACGAGGTCAGTTGATGGTATAGTAAAAAAAAAATTAAATTGGACTAAGTGATTTATGTTTTATTTTATCAAATATTAATATAATATCTATAAATTAGATATTACTAACTATAATTTAACAATATGATGATTATTTGAATATATTGAAAGTTTGGAATTCAAGTCTCATTTACGAGTTTATGAGTTGAGTTGAGTCGTACAAAAAATTCAAAAACTATTATATACGTAACTCATATTTATTTAATGCTCGACCACAATATAATTAATATTTTAATATAAAACAATGTATTATTATTATTTTATTTATATTTGTACATCTTATAAAACCTCTTAATATAGTTATTCAATAAAGTTATTATCTTTTTTAGAAAAAAAAATATCATTAAATGTATTAATAAATAAGTAAAATGTAGTAATTAATAGTTAAAAATGTTAATGTATATCTAGTAATATATTAATATCTGCTATTATATATCTATTTATTTTAGGGATATCTATATTTAGTTACTTTAGATATATCTAGTTTACTTGTAATTCCTATATAAAGACATCATGTATATTCATTTGATTACACAATAGAATACAATCATTAAGTATTTCTAACTTGGTATCAGAGCTACTATTCTTGTCTTTCTAGCAGTGTTTTCTTTTTTTGGGTGTTACTCAACCCTTATAGCTTCCGCTGTCACAATAGCCGCTGTAATCATTTACCGTTGAACCTCCGACGTCTTTCAGCCGTTGTCCTTAGGTTCCAAAACTACAGTCAACGTTGTTAAGGAGTTCTGCACCATACAAACAACTGCAATCATCGTCGCCGTCGTGCATATTGTTCCGAAAATTATTTTCCATATACCACCGTGATCGGCTCGACCGGATCTACACACCCGTGGAAGTATCGCAATCATCAGACACCGCACGCTCCCTCACGTGCCTCACAACCAATCTACACGTCCTTCACGTGCCGCCGCCGTTAATCTTAACCCGACGACCTATCTACAGATACTATTGTGATCGCCGAGACCCGATCTACATAACCGTGGAAGTATCACAGTCATAAGCCTCTGTACGCGCTCTAACGCGCCGCCAACAGAAACTGCGCGTGGATCTGACGCACCAAGCACGCCGTGCTCTGTTCGTGACGCCATTAGTACCTTGCGTAGGGCTGACATCATCATCACCTCCAACTGACGTCACAGAACCACTGACCAGCACCCGTTGACCGTTGACTGGATTTTCACAATACAGGTTCACCCTACCCAATTTTTCACGTAGATCTCGTTTTTGTAGTCTCTTTTTGCATATTGTGTTTTCAAATGGATAAAAAGGATACTTTTGTTTCTTACCCTATCAATACTATATTGGAAGGGACCAAGAATTACTTGTCATGGTCTCAAGCTATGCGCAGTTTTCTTAAGGGTCGTATGCTCTAGCATTATTGTACTGGTGCAATTATCATTCCTGTTAAAGGAGCAAGTGAAGAAGATGTTATCTTTCTTCGTCGCATGATTGAATGGGATAGTCACAACCACATGATCCTTACATGGATTCGGAATACTTCCATTCCATCCATCTCCAATCTGTTGGGCAGCTTTGACGATGCCAAATCAGCCTGGGATATGTTGGCCAAAAGGTACTCCACTACTCACGGATCCATGAAATATCAACTAATAGTTGAATTGCATAAACTTCAACAGGAACCAGGGCAATCCATCAATGACTACTTTGATCAACTTCGCTTCCTTTGGGACCAAATTGACCTTTGTGATCCAATTTGGGCATGCTCAACAGATGCTCAGCAATATGCTACAATTAGGGATAAATTTTATCTCTATGAGTTCTTAATGTCACTCCACAAGAACTTTGAGCCAATCCGAGGTCAGCTTCTTAATCGTAGTCCTCCTCCCTCTCTTGATACTGCTGTAAATGAGTTGGTTAGAGAAGAAGCTCGACTTGCAACCCTTCAAGCCCAAAATAAGCTCAATGTTTTGGCTATTACTCCTCCTGCTCCTACCATTTAACAACCTCAACAATCAGGTGATTCCTCTGGCTTTTACAATCTTCGCAGGCAGAACAATAAAAGGTTTTGCAATTATTGCAAGTGCCATGGCCACACCATTGAGACTTGTTACCGTCGTAACAAATCTACTGCTGTTGTTGCTAATACTGAGCCTACTTCATTGATGCCTTCTAGTTCAGCAGAGTCCTAGTCTTCTGAATCCATCTTTGGACTTTACTATTCAATCTTCAGATATTTTTGATGATTCTCCTAGACAGGTCGTAAAAGAACAGGTTGATAATGAGCTACCTCACCTTGAACATAGGTCCCTTGCTCCTGCTCCGCCTGAAGATCCTCAACAAGACATTCCACCTCGCCACTCAACCCGGGTAAGATCCATTCCTACACATTTACTTGACTATCATTGTTACACTACCCTTGCTACACTCCATGAGCCTCACACCTATCGTAAGGCATCTACTAACCCTTCTTGGCAGATTGCAATGAAAGAATAAATTGATGCATTAACCAAAAACCATACTTGGGATCTTGTTACTCTCCCTCCTGGTCAATTTGTGGTTGGTAGTAAGTGGATCTATAAGATCAAGACTCGCTCTGATGGGTCTATCGATCGCTACAAGGCTCGTCTTGTAGCAAGAGGTTTTACACAAGAGTATGGGATTGATTATGAAGAGACTTTTACTCCAGTTGCCCGTATTTCCTCTGTTCGTACCCTCTTAGTTGTTGCTGCTGTTAGTAAATAGGACCTTTTTCAGATGGATGTTAAAAATGCATTCCTTAATGGGGATCTGCATGAAGAAGTCTATATGCAACCTCCTCCTGGTCTTTCTGTTGAAACAAATAAGGTTTGTCGCCTTCGACGTGCAATTTATGGCCTTAAACAAGCTCCACGAGCATGGTTTGCCAAATTCAGCTCCACCATCCTTCGCTTGGGTTACACTGCCAGTCCTTATGATTTTGCCTTATTTCTTCGTCGTAATGATAAAGGCACCACTTTGCTTCTTCTATATGTGGATGATATGATCATAACTAGTGATGACCTCAGTGACATTCAAGAACTCAAGGATTTTCTTAGTCAGCAGTTTGAGATGAAAGACCTTGGACATTTAAGCTATTTCTTGGGTCTTGAGATCACTCGTTCCACAGATGGTCTTTACATTACTCAAGCAAAGTATGCATCTGACCTCATATCTCAAGCTGGACTCACTGACAGCAAGACTGTTGACACTCCAGTTGAACTTAATGCGCATCTGACACCATCAGAGGGGCAACCATTGTCTAATCCCTCTCTTTATAGACGATTGGTTGGCAGTCTGGTTTATCTTACAGTTACTCGTCCAGACATCTCTTATGCTGTTCATCAGGTGAGCCAGTATCTGTCTGCTCCACGATCGACTCATTATGCTGTTGTTCTGCGTATTCTACGATACTTGAAAGGCACTATCTTCCATGGCCTTTTCTACTCAGCTCAGTCTCCTTTAGTACTTCGTGCATTCTCTGATGCTGATTGGGCAGGAGATCCTACTGATCGCAGGTCCACTACAGGTTATTGCTTTCTCCTTGGTACTTCTTTGATTTCTTGGCGAAGTAAGAAACAAACCTTTGTGACCCGCTCCAGTACTGAAGCAGAATATCGTGCTCTTGTTGATACCACATCCGAGCTCCTTTGGCTACGATGGCTCCTTAAGGATTTGGGTGTGTCCACATCTTCTGCAACTCCATTTTATTGTGATAATTACAGTGTCATTCATATTGCTCACAACGATGTCTTCCATGAACGGACTAAACACATCGAGATTGATTGTCACTTTATTCGCTCTCATCTTATCCATGGTGCTCTCAAGCTTTTCCTCGTTTCCTCCAACGATCAACTTGCAAATATTTTCACTAAGGCACTTCTCAAAAGACGCACTCGTAATTTGGTTGACAACCTCAAGTTGGTCTCACATCCACCTTGAGTTTGAGGAGGGTTGTTAATGTATATCTAGTAATATATTAATATCTGCTATTGTATATGTATTTACTTTAGGGATATCTATATTTAGTTACTTTAGATATATCTAGTTTACTTGTAATTTCTATATAAAGACATCATGTATATTCATTTGATTACATAATAGAATACAATCATTAAGTATTTCTAACTAAAAAAATATGAATTAAAATAATGCAGAAAAAAAATAGAATGTATGTTAAAAAGCTACCATTATTAATGTTATTAAAATCACATATGTTAAAAAGCTACCCTTATTAATGTTATTAAAATCACATTTGATTGTATAAATTTTTAAATACCCATTTTGTATAAATGATTTAAATTATGAGTTTTTAATTTAAAATAATTTACTAATTTGAAAAATAAAATTATTATATTTTACAAATATAATGAAAAATAAACTACAATTTTATATTAAAAAACTAGTTTTGCTGTAAAATTAAAAAAGTTACTTCTTAATCTTCGTACGTTACAAAAATAAATTGGATTTATTTTTAAATGTTAATGAATTTACGTGAATTTTATTATAAACAAAGAAAATAAGAAGATTTATACGTGGGTTAAAATAACAAGTCATTTTAGATAAAATATTGAACTGAACTCAAGCCTCATCTAGCCTACAACATAGCTCCACTCATGAGGTCGGCAATACACAAGCCATTAGTGAACTCAAGATTATGAGTCTAGATATATGATCATGAGTACCCACGTCTCAGTATTCTTTGATTATTTAAAAACTTTCTTAACTTAGTACTTTTCTTTCGAAAAAAAGGGTAAATTTAGTTAAGTAATTATTACAAAATATGTATTTTAATTCTATAATTATTAAATTAGGTCGATTATGTTTTGTAATTTAATAAAAATATAATCATTAAAATTAGTCATTATATATAACAAAAAATATATTTATTAAATATATGCCTAATTAAATAAGACCAACTTTATAATTTCAAGTTACACCAAATAAAAAAAATTGAAAAAAAGATTCATATATAAAAAAAATTAAAATCTCTTTTTCTCATTATACAAAGAAAAAACTTAGATTTAAAAATGATAAAATTTAAAGATATTATAACTTTATTTGGTGTCAAAATGTTTAAATTCATTCAATACTCATGAAGAAGAAGATCATGTGTCTGTCACAAATATTTTTTTGTTTTATTGAACGAAAAATCATATTTTGAATTTATTTAATTTTTTCTTAAAATTTTTTGAACCAATCGAGTTCATCCCAAAAATAATAAAAAACTTAACTATTTATTTTCAAAAATAATTGAACTAATTTAACTGTTCATCCTTCTTTTTTTTGCTTAAAAGCAAAATATATAAGGAATTAATAAAAATGATGTTTTGTAATAAGGGTAATTATCAATTACCACTCATATATTTAATCCGTATATTATTCTCAAAGATAACCCTTGTGTCAAAAAAGAGAAAATAATAGCTAATTTTGATAATAAGAATCTAAATTGAATCTATTATAAAGTAGTAGAAATGTGACTGAATTAAAATAAAATATAGCATGGATTGAGATGATATTTGAGAAAAAAACACCAGAGATGATGATATATTTTCTAATCATGTGTTAGATTTTATTAATTTTTTTAGTTTTTTCTAACACATCGATTTATTTTAATTCAAAGTAAAGGGAATTTGACTTAAGTTGATCAATGATGATATGGTAGGAAAATTATCATTGATGTCTCTGACCTTTAGCATATCTTCACGTATTTTCCTAACTTTTATAAAAAGAGCTCTAATACCTCTACTTTTATGGTAAATATCATTAATATCTTTGGATAGTTAATATTATTAACTTTCCATCAAATGATGTATTTTTTTCCTATAGCTCGAATACCAAATTATGACTAGCTATTTTAGAATGATAATTGTTACTTCTTGTAGATTATTTTCTATCAAAACATTGATTTAACTATAATTTACTTATGTTTATTTTATACATATTTGTGGCTAGTTTCTTTGTCTTCATTTTCTTATTTATTAGTTTTATAATATTATAAACAAATAATTAATCATTCAATATTCTTAATTCACTTAAAACTATAGCTATCATACTTGAATTTAATGGATCTACCAAGGTCTTTGCTTCCATTGTTCGTCTTCTTTTATTACACATAATATGCCTCAACTTGTTCAAGCCTTAATACCCTCATGCATCCATACATAGTATGGTTTCTAAATTATACTTACTAGAGAATAAGAAAAGAGTGACTGTAATCTATTTTATTCATAATATTAATTACTATTACAATTCTAAAAGCCAACTAAAAACGTTAAATAAATTCTTAAATGCTCATAGTTTTTAGATACACAATTATTAGATAAATTTGTGTCTAATTAATGGAAATAATGGTTCTTTTTATAGGACAAAGAATCTATGTTTACAATAGTAAGAAATCACTATTTTATCCCTACTTTAATAATTTATCTGACTTTTAACTTTTGAATTTAAGCCTTTTATTTCCTTAATATTATCTTTGAATTGAAGCTGTTGGTTCTACATCTTTATTTCTCTTTATCATTTTCTGTCGACAGTCTTTTTAATAATGTAGACGATGATGCATCTTCATCTTCTACATCTCTAAATACATTTGTAATTCTTATTGGTTTTCTTGGCGCAAAAAAAACACATATCTTATTTCTTGACAAATTTTTAGATTGTTACTATTAAAATTTGTTTCAAACCTACTGATTTTGTTACATCTTCTTTAGTGAGAGTCATATTGCTATGAAAAGTAATTATAACTTTAATAATCGAGTAATTTTCCTTGACTTCAGATAAACTACCAATTTTCTTGAGCTCGTGATAAATTTAGCTTAGCATATGTCCTATTAGAATATAGAGTTCATATCTATTGAATTTTTTTTCTAAAAGTGTCATTAGTTTTGAAACTTCTTTATTATTGTTGGAAATCCATAATTTGATAAAACAGTAGGAACTAACACAACTTTCTTCTTTGTAGCTCATAAGCAAATTAAAAATCTAAGATAGACAGACTTGTTACCTACTCTAATATTCTTTATGAAGTTCGTGATAACCTTCTTGAATTTTTAGATAAATAATTTAATTCATTTAAATTGATTCCTAGATATAGATTCTCAATTAAACTTGCATGAAAAGCTTAATAAATAAAAAATAAGACCAGTTCCTTCAAGAATATTAAATTTACTACCTGTAGGGAAATTTTTTATGGTATAAAATTTTAAATTTTTAATATGTTCCTGAGTAGATTTTGTAACTAAATTATAAAGACTCAACCATTATGTCTACTTAAATTCTTGTATTAATCTTTTTCATCTTCAATGGCCAATGTATTCCTAAGGGATGTTTCCCTGAATAGTACTGGTGGTCATACTATTTTTAGTATCTTTTTGAGAGATATTTCTTTGAATAGTAATGGTGGTCGTATTATCTTTCCTAAGGTCTTCAACCTACTTGGTGGCAATAGTTGTTATTCTAAAACTATAAATTAATATTTAGTTATATCTTCTAGAGTTACTAGTTTTGGTACTCTAGAGTTGACATAATTGTCTTCATCTTTTATTATATTAGTGGAAGCTCTATGAGTTATTCCATTCAATCTAATAATAATTTTGCTTGTTACAGGCTAGTTTTTGTAAATTTATGGTTTTAGACCATTATGGACCATATAAGTCTCTTTCTGGTCTTCATTTTCCTACTTCTTCAACCCAATTGAGTTTTTCATTTTTTTTCAAATGTGTTACTCTCTTTTGAATTATTAGTTCTTCCTTCTCATTTTGAATTCTTTTTTTAGAATTTTTATCTTCTTTAGAATGATTATCTGAGGTGGATTTCTCTTAGAGTTTTTAGACTCTAATGTTAGTTTTAAACTGTTCAATTCTTCCTATTTAATTCATGTTTCCAAAAGAGCCTTCCCTGTGTATAAAATTTCGAGTTGTTCTTGAAGGATTCTTATCTCTTTTTCATTTATCTTGATCTTAATATCAAGATGTTTCATTCCTATAAGAACAAAAATAATTAAAAATGTTAATTCTCTTGTAAGGACATCTACTAAACTATTCTCTTGAAATATGTTTGATATCATCTGGAATATTAGTCCTAAGCCAAAATTCTTATTATCGGTTATGATAATGAATATGAAACTTATTACATATGTTGGATAGATTCTAGTGTTGTAGGGTTCTATAAAGAAATCCCTTGTTTTTCTATTTGAATGCCTTCTTCCTCATTTATGTTTATCCTTTTGAAATATTTTTGATACTTTCCCGAGAGTTTGAGGCTGCCTGGTAGAATTGTTAGTCTTGCTCTTGAATTCCAATTGGTTCCAAACCAAAAAACTCTAATTTATTTTTTGAGGTCACCATATTTAGGTTGCAGGTTAGATGGATTATATCTAAATTGACATGGATAATTTGATTGAAACGAGGTCATATTTTTATTGTACCACGAACACCCTTCTATGAATTACTAAGAAATTCCCCGCTTCCCTCACCATAAGTGATGAGGTGAATCAAGCACCACCTGATAATACCTCTTTAGGGAATAAAATCAAGACATCCAAGGCATTTCGTGCATAACCCATAAATGTAGATGAGGATATGAACCATGGGCCAAGCCAGGTTGTTTGGGCTTTAAGAAAGGGCACAAAAATTGACCTCCTTGGTCCACCCTTGAGCGAAGAGCTCTCTGAACCTATCCCACCTATCCTTATGGTAAGTAGTGATCCGTCAACAAGGTATGTTCTTCAAAAATATTTATTGTTTTTAGGGAAGAAATTAATCCATTGTAAATTGTTTTGCCCGTTAAACTCGAACTGGGTGAAAGTAGCCGACTAAGAAGCCTATTCAAAAGTAGAATGTTTGATAACCCTAGTGCTCAAGACGAGTTACATTATCACTTTGGGGTGCTCATAGATTGATCTACCATTTATGTAGCTCGTAAGCAAGATAAAAGGATGATCAAGCATCTAATGGCCAGATGTGTGCTTAATGTAAGCGACCTCTTGGGGTATTTGGTTAGTGTGTAATTTTGGTAATGTACAACTAACTATTCTTTTCCTCTTACTTGTAGTTAATATCTATTACCAAGGAGTTAGATAAAGAAGCAAAGATGTGTCGTGAAACCTCTAAATTTATGGATCAAGAGCTATGTAACTTGAAGACTCGCTCTCAAGCCATGGAACAAGAATTAGAAGACACATGTGTTGAGTTGATCTGGGCACTCAATCAACGAGAGAAATACAAGGAGGAAAAGGAGCAAAGGGATGAACTATATAAACTGGCTAAATATTGGAAGCATATTGGAAAAGAATACTCGCAAGGCTTCTGTGTTTGAAAGTATCAAATTATCTTCTCGTAAATAAATAAATACCACCTTATTTGTGAGTGGATTTAACTTTTTAATTTTCATTGTATGAGTGTACCTTGAATTAAACAATAAAGTAAGATCTTAATGAATGAATTTTTTTAGCAAAGGGAAGGCCCCTTTTTAATGGACTTAATATCATTTCATAGGATGAGCAATACGCCTCTAATCTTGCATCCCAAGTAGGGGGTCTATTTTTCCACCTCACTCCATACTTGGGAATTATTGTGTTAATTTTTCACGAGATAAGAGACATGTAAGGGTGAAATTGAATACTACCCCTACATGCGCTTCCCAAAGGTGGATTCACTTTGGCAAACTCAAGGCCATTTCTTAGGATGGACGACATTCCTTTTATCCTGCATCCTAAGTGTGGGGTCTATTTGAACACCTCACTCTGTACTTGGGGGTTATCGCATTAATTTTCACAAGATAGGAGATGTGTAAGAGAGAAATTAAATCATACCCCTATATGCGATTTCTAAAGAGAGAGTTCAATTAGGCAAACTCAAGACCCTTTCTTAGGACGAATGACATGCTTCTTATCCCACATCCCAAGTAGGCGGTCCATTTGGCCCCTCACTCCGTACTTGAGGGTTATCGCATTAATCTTTTGTGAGATAATATAATACACATGAATGATCCAGAAATAAACTTCATCGAATATCATTTATATTGTAAATAAAGTTTCATACATAATATTTCTTTAAATCTTCCCCATTCCAACTAAGCTCCCCCATTACGCCACTGTGTTATATCCTATTAGACCTTTCTCAAGTAATATCATATATTTGGTATGGGTCTTCCCACATTATGGAAAAGATTTCATAGGTAGCTTCAACTTTATTCCCCAATACTTTTCGTAAGACCCAATCTCTTATACTGAAGTTCTTGTGTTTAACAAATTTGTTGTATGACATTTGAATTGTTCTTTTTTGTGATTCAATGCATATCAGGGCATTCTCTTTTTTTCATAAACAAGATGTCATCTCTTCTGAGGTAATTTTTATCCTCTTACGTTATTTTAGACCGAAAGGTAGATTCTTGTACCTCTGATGGGATGATTTCTTCCATGCCAAATATAAGAGAAAAAGGGTTTTCCTCCGTAATTGTCCTAGGGGTCATTCCTGTAGCCCAAAAAAATCGGGTAGCTCTTTTACCAATGTGCCTTTCATTATTTCTAAGATTTTTTGCAATATATTGATAAGGGTTTTGTTTGATGACTCCACTTGACCGTTTTCTTATGGTCTATAAGGATGGAATGTGACAACTTGATGCCCATTTTATCGCAGAAAGACATCAACTTCTAAATTATGAATTGACAACCATTATTTGTAACCAGATCTCGAGGCAAACCATACCTAAATATTATATTCTTTTAAATAAATTTTCGCACATCCACTTATTAAATTCTCACCAATGGTTCAGCCTCTATCCACTTGGAAAAGTAATTAATGGCCACTATTAGGAATTTCAATTGGCCTATGGCAAGGGGTAAGAGATCAACAATATCCAACCTTTACTTTTAGAATGCCCATGGGCTGATAATGACTTCATGTCACTGACCGGCTAGTGTGGGACATTAACATATCTTTAGCACTTGTCACATTTTTAATGTGGCCGACACAATCTTTAAGAAGAGTAGGCCAATAATATTCATGCTTGATGATTCTCTGAGAAAAGATTTTTCCTCCTAAGTGAGCCCCACATTGTCCCTCATGTAATTCACTCAAAACTATTTGAGCTTCTAGGGTAAATAAGCACTTCAGCTATGGTCTACCATAATTCTTATGTTAGAGTGCCCCTTGAAAAATGATGTACTTTCTTGTTTTCTCCATGTTCTTGTACGCCTCATCCTTATTCTCAAGCAGAGTATCGTGAATGAGATATTTCAAGTACGGAGCCATCCAAGAGGTATGCATGGAAGAGTTAGTGCTCGACTAACTTTTATCCTTACCCTTGTCCCCCATTATGCATGGCTCTAACAAACATGACATAAGGATAACCCTTTTAAATTTCGGTCTCACTGTTGATGCCAAAGTAGGCAGGGTGTTTGCATGTGCATTTCCCCCTCACAATATTTGTAAATCTTGAATGTTTCAAAAGCTACATCTTGCTTTCACCTCTTGCACATAAAGGTTCATCATTTCTTCATTGGCTTCAAATTCATCATTGACTTGGTTTACCACAAGTCGTGAGTCAATATAGACCAATACTCTTTTGGCTCTTAAAGTCATCAATTAGTATAAAGCTAGGAGCAATACCTCATATTTGACAATATAATTAGTTTCCTAGAAAATGATATAAAGACATTGCTTTATTAAGCTTCTAGAGGGAGTAAATATCACTATTCCAATCCCCAATCCTCTTCAATTGCTTGCTCCGTCAACGTTTGCCTTCCACAGACTTATGGTCTTCTTTTCGACGAGATCTTCCCTTCTTTGAAGGATCTCGATGTCGTTAATAGTGTTAGAAGCATTGTCTACCTCTCCATCTCTGTCTACCATTGTCTACCTCTCTAGTCATAGATTGTCTTCACTACTTCTTCATGAATTTTCTTCTTCAATTGGGTAATCTTTTTTTCATGAATCTACTTCTTGAGTGCAAAAGGTTCAAGAAGCATAGTATTATTCATTGTGAGTTCCTACGTTCTTGATTCCTCTATCGCTTTTAGATTTCTTCAAGAGTTCTTCTCTTTGGATCATTTTTTCAGTTGTGTGTCACTTTGTAATATGAGTTTATTATATTCATGAATCGTTTAGTAGTTTTTAGATTTATTCTTATTCCATCTGTGTGAATTTATTTTTTTGTTTTGTTTTGTTTGTTGATTATGTTATAGTGGTTTTGTTATGATCTACTTTGGTATGAAATTTATTGATAATTATGGTTATGATATGGTGGGAAATATATTATCTCAATTTGATTTTATTTTGAGGATAGTTACAAAAATGTATCTGAAAAATTAGTGAATTTTGGTAAGGAAGGTTTGGGATCCAAGTAAACTTGGATGCTTGTATGTATTCGTCCCCGACTATACCGGATAGTGGTGTTAATAAATGTGAAGAGTTTGAAGAATCACACTTAAATAAAGGATCTCTTGTATTTTTTGTTATTAACTTTAGATTTTTTTATAGAACTTTTATATTTTATTGTCATGGTTTGACTTTAGGCATACTTTTGTTATTAGTTTGTGTTAGTTCCTTTAACAAAATACTTGTAAATGTTAATTAACTAGATAATTAGGAAGGAATTAAGTGTTGAAGTAGAAATTCATTTTCAATCGAGTTGTGTAGCTAGTATTATGTTTAGTCTAAATCCTTATGCTTTTCTATTTTGTGTAATTAATGTTAAAATTATTACGTTGTATTGCTTTTGTTTCTATTAATACAATTTCTATTCATTGAATAAAAAAATATAATATTTTGTATTGTAACTTGCACAAATTGTATATGTAATAGACAATTATATTGATTTACATCATAATAATTGGCATAACAATTATAATAATTATTATAATATTTATATGAATATCCTTGAATTGAATTATTCTAATGCTATAAAAATCGATCATATTCATACATATTCAAATACCGGTGACAAAAAATTACAGGTTTTTGGGGTGGGATTTTTTGGATTGAGCAATTTTTTTGTGGGGATAAGGACAAATCTGAATTTTTTTTAATTTTGGATCAAAAATTTCGTTAAGGAAAACAAAATTGTTTGGCCCTAATATCAAATTGATGCATATTGAGAAAGAGCATAAAATATAGAAATAGAATGATACAGAGGTAGAAGATGATATTTGATTCAATAATAATAATCTGATCATAAAAGTACATGTTAAATCCTATTTATAAAATCAAAATAAGAAACCAGATAATTGTAAATATTTTATGAAAATCTTAAATGATAATCTAAAAACATAATCAAAATACTAGATAAAATTTTAAATCCTTAATTATTATCTTAAATATTATTTATTTATCTAAAATAAAATATTCTAAATAATTATTTATAATTATTATTTTTATTATTGTATCCTTTTTTATCTATTTTTTTAAAAAAATATTAAAATATTTTTTATTAAATAAAATAAATATTTTTCGGATGTATTTTAAATTTAAATTTATAATAATAAAATGAAAAATCATATACACACATAAATACTAAACTATTATTGGAGATGATTAATCAATTTGATTATATCTTTATAAATAAATAATTTATAATAATTATACATAATAATTTATTCTGATTATTAAATAATTACCGACAGTCAAACTCAACCAAACTGGGAATTCGAGCAAGTTGTATAAAATATTTGAAGCGCCACTTGGGTATGTATCCGTGTAAAACGTCAATATTACCCAAAATAATTTGATTTTGTATTACATTTTGTTTTTTATTAAATTTATTTAGAGGTAGGATTTATTATTATTATTGATAGAGATCTATTATGACTTTATAATGAAAAAATATTTTAATATTAATATTATATATATATAAGACATACGGAAGGGGAGGTATTTTGATAATAAGCAAAATTTCTATTAACTTAATAAATAGCTTGCCGACAGGACAATGATGTTTTAGCACACGCTAGATTCCATGGTTGTGATGTCATCCATCTGGCAACCCGTGCCTCTAATACTTCTAACTGTCATTTCTCTAGTGTTTCTTTCTTTTCTTTTTTTCGCTTTCCCACTTGATATAATTTAATTATACTTGGTCACGAAAGATTAATGATCAGAAGATTCTAATTAAATATTCTGTAAAGATTAAGGGATACCAAGTCCTAAGGACAAATGGCTAATTTGCACTTGGTTAATATCTTGTAATATATTTGAGATACTCCAGAATAATTACAAATATATATAGAGTTCTACGTTCAAACGGTTTCTCTTGCGAAATAGTCGGTCGGTGTGGCATATATTTTAGGATAATTTTTTATATAATTATTTTTAAATTAAATTATAAAATATGTAATTAAAATCTTCGAAAAATTGTTACAAGATAGTTATTAAAAAATACAAGAAAAAAACTATTTTTTTACATTTTTATTTTTTTTAATAAATCTTAATTATTAATTAATATATAATTTAATTTAATAAATATAATTAATTTTAAATATGTATAATCGTATCTGTTGTTTCATGTTCAATTTTTTTTATCTAAAATTATATCTATTTTTAAAATTTATCGAATAAAAATCAAAACGATAATGTAAATAGATAATTGCATATAATCGAATCCACGTTAATTTTTTTTGTTTCAATTCTATTGAAGATAAAATTAAAAAATAATTTAAAAAATAAATAAAAAAATATCAACTCTTTAATTTAATAACCAAATCGATAACATTAATTTAAGAAGTAAATCAAAATATTATATCTTTAATTTAATAAATAATTCAAGAAAAAAACAAACTCTCTTAAAATTATATTATTTCTTTCATTTATTTTTATTATAATTCTATAATTATATATAATAAAATTTATTCTTTAAATTACCCATTAAATTATACTTCTTTATTTAGTCTTTCAATAGAGATTCTTTATTTACTCTTTCAATATATGTTTTATTTATAGTTCCAACAATTAAAAGACTGGTTGACTATTATATCCCCTCAATATATATAGTGGATCAGTTTCAGATCGACAAACTATGACTGCCAGTACCTAAAATTTATTTAATCACAACGTGTGTTATGGAACTAAACATATACCTCTTTCATTTATCTGACAGATATGTCAACCACAAATAAATGTATACATAAGCTGAGGCGGAGCCAACTTGGACCATAAAAAGCCCGTGACACCTTTCACTTAATTGATAGTTTAATTTTGCAAGTGTTATATATTTTATACGAAAATTCAATCATATTTAACTCCCTTTTAAATTATGTTTTTAAGAACAAATTTTGGTTGATAATTCTTTTAAGTTCAAAATCTATAAGTAAAGTCTAATATTTTGAATAATGGTACAATAAAATTATAAGAAAACATACATTTTGAAGCCATTTTTTTTAAATTATTTCTTTTATTTAATAATATTGTTTATATATAAACTTAGAATATATTGGTTAGTACTGGTGCCCGTATGCTCTGCCACTGTACACATCTAGCACACTTGAAACGTAGGACTTGGTAGTCCTGGTTACCTAAAATTCGAATGTATGTGCAATAATGTCACAAATATTACTAATGAATTAAAGCAATTACACGTAGATTCTCAACTACACTCTTCCTTAATTGAGAGTTATTGTTGATTAGCATGTACATATAACATGTGATCTCGCCAAATGAAGTATAAGAATATTTTTGTGCAGTATAATTTGAACAATTACCCCAAAACAAAAATAATATACTTCCTCTAAAGTTAGAGGGGTATAAATTATAATTTTATTATTAATTTTTTTAAAAAAATATTAGATTTCATTATTTATTTTTAATATTTTAACTGTTATTCAAACTTTATATATATATATATAATTTGTATTGAGGAGTTACATCATATATGTATAAAAAATAATATTAAATACTTATAAATTATTATTTATTTTTAATTGAAAAATATTATATGTATCATATTTTAATTAAAAAATATGTTTAAATTATTGGGTTTATAGTAAGTTATTGAATGTTAAAAGTTTATAATTTAAAATTTAAGAATACCATTCTATTTTAATAATATAATTTATCTATATTTCATAAATATTATACCTAAAATTTTATTTATCAAGAATTAATGCTATTATATACATACATTCACCCTTGTATATATGAATTATGCTCAATTATAATCGGATAAAACACCCCTTAGTCATCCTTTTTAATTAAAAGTTACACCATATTCTTTTTTTAATAAACACTTTATTGCTATTTTTTTAAACAATATGAATACTTTGGTCTTTTTACACAAAATTGTTAACGTGGTGTTAAAATTTCTCACATGTTTCATGTTGGGGTGATTTTTTGTCAAAATTAATTTTTCATAATAAATACATTATCTGTTGTTTGAACATATGAGTTAACCCGAAACCCTATCCAACTAACAGTTTGAACCATTAGACAAATCAGCTTAGAAGAACTAATATGTGTCCATGACCAAAACGAAACTCATAGGGTGAGCATGTCTATGCATAGAAGCTTTGGTGTTGGAAGGTCGACCATCAGCTCATTTCGTATAGTGGTCGACCTCAAACTTTAAATGTATTTCTTTTATTTTTGTACCTCTTTGACACACTGTGACATATACCCCTATGCATTGACATGTGTATGTGTAATATATGTTTTATATATATATGGAGCTCATAAGAGATCCACACATTTTTTCTACAAAATTCTTTGACTTTTTTCTAGTTTCTTTTTTTATAAATCGGACCATCCCACACATTTTGGCACCCACTGTGGGGCTCAAGATTTGAAGGTCGAGCTTTGGCTTTTGACCCCTCATTTTCAAGGATTCATCCTGAGTTTTGAGAGAGAGACTTAGTAGACGAGTAGTGTTCCCTAGAAATATGTCCATCAAGGTAGGAGCACGAGTTGAGGAAAGTTTGAGAATATCGAACAAAGAGGCAGGCTCAACACAAATCTACATCTTGCTAGCCCATGATGAGTCTAGATTGGAGATCAATCCCTATTAAAAGCTGACATGCCAACTTCTTGAGCTAAGAAAAGAGCTCAAGAAAACCAGGAAAGAAAACAGGGCATTATACTCGTAATCAGGCTTGGGTGCTCATGAGGTTCGAGCCACTGATATAGCCGGTGGGATCTAGCTAGATCCTATAGCACCCGAGACATCCAAGGGTGAGAACGCAGCTAAAGGCCACCCCTTCCTAGCTCAACGAGGCTTAGCAGGGAGCAGTTGCTACAAGAGCGAAAAGATTGAGAGTCACGATTTTAGGAACTAGCGAAAGCAAACAGAAAGCAAGACCAAACCCTTGAAAAGGCCCCTGAAAGGCAAGACAAGAGTAAGACACACTATGATGTAGATAGGGATTGTGAGCAACTATTTGTCTTCCATTTTTTTGATGAAATAGAGCACGATGAGCCTCCAACCAAGTTTAGTGCTCCCAAGTGCCTAAGCTACCAAGGAACAAAATATTTGATAACTCATGTTCAACATTTTAAGATGGATATGACCCCTGTGAGCCTTACTCGAGGTAAGAGAGGTGCCATGATATGCAACTGTTTATTGCCACCTTATATAATGGTGCAACAAAGTGGTTCAATAACTTAGCACCTTGTACTATAACCTCTTTTTGTCAATTTGCCAGATTGTTCATCACCAATTATGCTTACAATAAGCCTTTAAGGAAAGAATCTCACCACATCTTTTCGATCACCCAAGGAAGGGGTGAGTTTGTAAAAGAATACATGAGAAGGTTGAGAGAGAAAAAGCTAGAGATATTAGACTACTCCATCTCTATTACGATAAAGGCCTTTAAGCGGAGGCTACTAAGTTATTTTGATTTGTTAGTATAGCTTATCAAAATAGTCCCGCAAATGTTAGAGGAAGCTTATGAGGAGGCAAAAAAGTTCATCAATCTAGAAAAGAGAGTTAGGGTTGGATAAAAGCAGCAAGGTTGTTGTGGAAGCTGTGCTAAAAAAGAAGAAAAGAAGAATAAGCCCATATAGGGTAAACCAAGACAAAAAGGATTAATAGAAACAAACTCTCCATGCCAAAGAACAGAGCGAATGGCCAATGGTCTGAGAATAAGGGGCTTTGGGAGAGGTCATTGTCTCACTTCAAGGGCCCATCCTTGAGAACGAGTCTAGCTCAAGCGTTGTTGAAAACAAAGGAGGAGTAAAATGTTAGGTGGCCACAAAAAAATGAAAGGCCCTTTTAGGGACACATCTAAGTGGTGTGCTTTTTTACATGGATATAGGCCACAAGATACGAGATTGATGGCATATAAAGAAAGAAATGGAGGATCCATTATCCATAGGGTATTTAGGGGACCTCGTGAGAAGTAAGAGTAGTAGAGGTGGGAGATAGTCTAAATGAAAAATGTTGAGGCTACATACTCTGTCAAGTAGCAGGATATACCTATAAGATGAGGCCAATGTGAGGACTATTCATACTATACATAAAGGGTCCAGGCTCAATGAGACCTCTAATAACTAGCGCAAAATGTATGCCAAAGACTTGAGTGATTTATTGCATGTTTATAATATGGATAAAGTGAGATCCTTTACTGAAATCACCTTCATCGAGAAGGATAAAGCCTTGTCTCCCCACAAAGACCCTTTGATAATCACCCTAAGAATATGATCTTATGATGTGTTTTTGGATCATGATTGACACTGAAAACTCCATTAACCTTCATTTTCTATCGATAACAAGGGTCTTAGGTATAAAAGAATGTGACATCGTAAGAAGAAAGCTACCCCTAGTAGGATTCAATAGTAGCACCACCTATGCAATTGGAACAATGGTGTTACCAACCAAGGCGAAGGGATCTATAATGATGTCCCAACTCACTACAATGTCATCCTGGGCAAACCGTGGATACACAATATGAAAGTGGTTCTATCTACCTTCCACCAAGTCATTAAATACCCAATTGAAGAAGGCATAAAGAAGATAAGGGGAGACCAAGAAAAGGCCAGAGGTTGTTATAATGCTACAATGAAAGAGGTTGCTCTCAAGTAGTAATCACAACATGGGCCTAGTAAAAAAAGGTTAGGAGGTAGATTTCTAACAAATTCTATCAACTTAAATGAGGTGCGAGATCTACTAATTGAAGACAAGGAGAAGAACCACTCTCTAAAGCTAAGCATTGACTTGATAACAAAGGTTAAGAAGTAGCTATCTTAATTCCTAAAATAAAATTCTAACATCTTCATATGGAGGCCTGTAGAAATGCCCGAGATTGACTTAGAAATTACAACCCATATGTTGAATGTTGATCCAAAAGCTAGACCTATTAGGCAAAGAAAGAGAAAATTCCCTAGAGAAAAAAATGAGGTGATTAAAAGTTAGGTCACCACACTTAAATAGGTGGAGATTATTAGAGAGGTGAACTACCCTACCTAGTTGTTAAATATGGTGTTGGTGAAAATGGCTTGTGGATCGCCTCGTATGTGTATAGCCTGTATAGACATGTTCGAAAGATTGTTTTCCCTTTTCAAGTATCAATCAACTAGTTGATGCCATCATCGGTTTTAGCTTGATGAGTTTCCTAGATGTGTATTCTAGTTACCATCATATCAGAATGCACCTAAAGGATGAAGAGAAAACATCTTTCATCACTAAGTAAGGGACCTTTTATTACACCTAAATACCATTTGGTTTCAAGAATGAAGGAGCCACGTATCAATACCTTGTCAATAAGGTGTTTATGGATTAGTTGGGAAGAAATCTAGAGACATAAGCAGATGATGTGGTGGTGAAGTAAGTATAGCCAATTAACCATGTCAAAGACTTGGAAGAAATATTTCAAATAATTAGAAGGTATGGTATGATACTTAACCCTAAAAATGTGTTTTTTGTGTTACTTTAGAAAAATTCTTTAGGTATCTTATATCAGCTCAAGGGATAGAGGCCAACCTAGACAAGATACAAGCCTTGGTCAACATGAAACCTTCTACCAGTCTGAAGAGGATTCAACAATTGAACAGAAGAATAGTGGCACTGAACATATTCATCTCCAAATTCACAAACAAATGCTTTTTATTCTTCAAAATGTTGAGGAAGAACACATCGGTTTTCTAGAACGAGGATTACAACAAATCCTTTCAAGAATTAAATAGTACTTGAGCAAGCCTTCGATCCTAGTCAGCCCATTCCCAGTAGAAACTCTTTATTTGTATTTAACTGTTGCTCCCCAGACTTGTAATGTCGTACTCCTAGTTGGAAGAAACAAGGTCTAACACCCCGTTTACTACATCAGCCAGATCCTAGCAGACGCCTAAAGTAGGTATTCGACAATTGAAAAGTTGGCCTTTACCTTAAAAGTGACAGCACGAAAGCTCAGACATTACTTCAGCTCATATACCATAGTAGTATTCACTTTGCAGCGACTTAAGATCGTATTGATAAAGCCAAAGGTCGTAGGGAGATTGATGCATATTGTCATAAAGCTAAGAGAGTATGATATCAAGTATATGTCTAGAACTTCCATGAAATAAAAAGTGGTGGCAGAGTTAGTCGTTGAGTTCAATGAGTCACCAAAGGTCACCAATGATGAAGTAAAAGTAGAAGTATATGGCATGGATCAAAGAAAGGTGCTAGCCTATCAAGTATTTATCTATGGCACATGCAGATTCAATGGCACCAGGCTAGGGGTGGTCATAATTGATCATGATGAAAACTGTTTTGAGTATACTGTCAGGATGAATTTCCAAGCGACTGATAACATTATAGAGTATGAGGAAGCTATATTTTGTGCCATGATGACAAAGAAGCTTGGAGTTGATAGCATCACCTTGCACAGTGACTCACAATTGATGGTCAATCAATACTTGGGACACATTTGAGACTAAAGATAGCAAAATGAGGAGATATGTGAAGAGACTAAGAAAGAAGTGCTCAAATTTTTTTCACTTTGAGATCAAGCAAATAACCAGAATGAAAATGGTCATATTGATGCTTTAGTCACACTAGCTGCTATGCGTAAGGCCAACCACACTCGGGTGGTTTCTGTAACAATCATGATAAAGGTCAATTTGGAGGAGGCCAAAAAAAAAAGTTGGAAGCCTAGATGCTACCATCGACCTATGGTTCACCCCAATTTTTAACTTCTTGAAAATAGGAAACCTATCCTAGGACCAGAAGCTCACAAAAATAAATCAAGTTTAAGGAAAGTCAATACATGATAGAAAATAATAAATTGTATAGAAAAACTACACTTGGACCCGAGCTCTTATGCATAGCTAGAGAAGGGTTTGAAAGAATTATGTTTGAAGCCCTCGAGAGAGAGTGCAACTCTCGTTTGTGTGGAAGAAGATTGTCCCAATGAATTATGAGGCAGGGTTACTACTAACTATGCAAACAGATTGCATAAGGTATACCCAAGTGTGCGATAAATGTCAGAGATTCACCCCATTATCACATATGTTGCCAACAACGATGACATGGATAGTTAGCTCATGATCCTTCTATAAATGAGGGCTTTTATATCTCCTTTCCTAAATTGTATTATCGAGGGGGTCTGGTTAACATCCATTTCCCCACGTTTAATATTCGTAAGAACAAGGTAGGGATTTCTTACTAAAAGTTCAAAAAATTTGTAGGATTAGATATTTCTCACTAATAAAGAATATATGTTTAATTATACATTTTATGTTTATAATTAACAAACTTTAAGTTAATCAATAAAATAAAACTTGAAACTATGTTTAATATATACATCTCTATTATAATGGTACTTTAACAATTAAAATAAAATATATTTTGATAATTAAATATTTGGATGTTATATTTTCAATTAGAAATACTTGACTTCCTATGTAAACATCAAGAGAAATTGTGTTTGGGATTTGATAGGATAGGGAATGTAATCTTCTAACCACCTTATAATTTTTTTTTCATTAAGTTATTAAGTTATTCTCATTGGTAATTTTTTTTTTCACAATTATCCACCTAGTGAAAAAAATTGATGATATCGCTCCGAATAATTTATAAACATGTATTAGAGTTCAACTAAAAAAGTGAGAAATTATATATAAAAAAAATCCTAAAATTATAATAACAAAAATAATAATTTATTAAAAAAAATAAGTCTTAAATGATTGTCCTTTAACTTAAGCGAGTCTAATTAAATATTATTCAATGAAAATGATGAATTATTATTTTTTAATAGTAAATATATATGAAATAGATATAAAAGGTTTTTTTTGTTGTTACACTATTTAAGAAGAATATTTTAGTTTAATTGCATGGTATAATCCATTCATATATAAAATTTCATTTTTAACTCTTCAAAAAAAAAATAACATATGATAATTTTTTTTACAATGTAAATGAACATATATTTTTAACGTTGTACGAAAATTAAAGTATATTTCTTTACTAAGAGTTAAAGATGAAAACATGTTAAATAATTGAGTCATTAATACATTGGAGTATAAATTTTTTTTTGTTGTTTTTTTTAAAAAAAGAGTAAGTTGATATAGAAGTTATTTAGATTAAGTCATTTGTATTGTTTAGTCTCTTAGATAAGAAATGATGTCATTTAATCAATCAATTTTGTAAAAAAGATTAATTAAGGAAAATTATATTATTTTAATAATTTTTTATTTAAAATATTATTATTTTTTAATAAGTAATTAAAACACGATTAAAATATAAATATTTATTAACGATAAAATTTAAATATATATTTTAATATTTAATAAAAATTAAAAAATTAATAAAATATTAAAAATATATGTTTTGTGAATTTTTTCATATAATTTGTGATTTTATTATTATTAAATATTAATATTTTAATTCGTTTATATTTAATAAAAAATTATTAAAATAATATAATTTTAACTATATTTTTTACAAATTTAATGATATCATTTTTAGTTTAATAGATTAAAAGAGACAAATCATCTTATATGAAATTTTACGAAGAAAAAAAAAACGAAGTTTAATGCAACAAAAACACGTGCACAGGGATCACATAGACACCTGCGTTTACCGTTCAAAGTTTTCTACGGAGATCCAACAACCGTACCCAGCAATTCTAAATCCCCCTTTACTTCTTCCACCCTCTTTCATTTTGATTGTTAATGTCATATTTGAACCACGCAAACTAATAATTTTAAATCCCCTTTCTCTTTTGCCCGGTCGTAAATAAACAATCCCTTAATTCTAAGTTATCTGCTTTCTAACAATGGACGTCGATCCTCGTCCCTATGACCACGTTGTGAGTTCTTCGTTACTCTGTTCTTTTTTTCCCTATTTTTTTTTATTTTTTTCATTGGAGGCGAAACATCCTAATCCAATGAGTCTGAGGCATTAAGTGTATCCGTTCATTCTCATAGGTTTGAACTCTGAGTGTTTTTTTTCTCTCTTTGATTTGATGACGTTATCATCGTTAAAACCCTAGCTTGATTGTTTTGGCCGCTTAAAACATCGATTTTTTTGTTCGATTGTTTATTAGATTTCTCTGAAGGATCAAACATGGAAGCAGAAGTATGCAAAAAGTGAAAATAGGGACTTCGATTCGCGCTGTGATTTGTTGGGAGATAAATTAGGGATATTAACTCAATCTGTTTATTAACTTAAAGTAGTAGTAGTAGTAGTAGTAGTAGTAGATTAACGGATCAGCGAGAAAGTTTTGTTTATGGGATTGGATTTATGTATTGTTCTAACAATGCTCATTCAAGTGGGTTATCCCAAAAGACTAGTATGCTTGCTCATGATTTCCACAACACGGCTTTTAATGCTGGTCGTTTCAAAGGATGTGTTAGTTATTATCCTGTGTTTTTGGTCTGACTTCACTTTAGCCACCAAAAAAAAAAAAAAAAAACAGAGAGAAACTTTGCAGTGAGTCCGAATGATTGTTATAATGTCTCTCTTTTGTTTTGATCAAAATTTTCTTATGCATTCTGTTCAGGATTATGGTTCTACTTCTACACTCTCAATCCCCTTCTCCATTCTCAAGTGAATGTTGAACCATATTGCTCTATATATGTAATTGCTTATTTTCTTGTTTATTAAAGAAATTGCCATCTCCTCTCTCTGACAGCGCATCGAGGACAATGACATCCACAGCATAGTTCTGTCATATCTCATGCATAATTGTTACAAAGAAACTATGGAGTCATTTATTGGTTCCACTGGTACGACGAAGCAACTTGCTGACTACGTTGAGAATATGGAGAAAAGAAAAAGTAGGTTCTATGCTTCTCTTAATTTTAAACGTACAACTATGAGTCTTATGGCTAAGTTCTTAAAAAATGCTTCTTTTAGAGAACATGTCTATGGTTTTGCATGTATGGAATGGTTAAGCAAATTATTCGGATGTATCATCTCTTTAAGGGATTATTTTGTCCAATTGTATGCATCTGTGGATGAGAAGTAATTTTGGTATTTATTGATCATCAACATGCATGTTGAAGTATTAGTCAAATGCCAACAATCTCATTCCCTCCTTGCATTGCATCCAAAGGGTGCTTATCAATTGAACTAAAAAAGAGTACTTGTCAAATTGAAATTAGTGAAGGTAATGCTTGTGATTCCAAGCTCTTCTTTCCCCTGGTTATCTAAATGTTTGAAGATTTCTATAGCAAAGAAAAGGGTATACCTAGCATTTTCTTGCTATCATTGCAAGATGTATGAACTTCAGATAATCTGCTACATACCTGAGAGTTTAAGTCATATTCTAGCTCATTACTTTAAATTGCCTGTTGTCTCGTAATGCTTAATTAATTTCATGCTAATTGAGTATTTCATATTCAGGAATAATTCGATTAGTTTTAGAGGGTGATGCACTTAAAGCAATTGAACTGACAGAAGAATTTGCTCATGACTTACTGGAAAAAAATAAGGAGCTGCACTTGGATCTTTTGAGCCTTCATTTTGTCAAGCTGGTTTGCTCAAGTAATTGGTGAGCAGAAAGAAAAATGAATCCCCAGAAGCATATCTTATGCACTTCCTGTTTTATAAATATTTTATTTTTTGGCAGCACAGAAGCTTTGGAATTTGCTCAAACCAAGCTGACTCCCTTTGGAAAGATGGATAAATTTGTCAACAAACTCGAAGTGTGTTACCAATTTTTTTTGCATTCCTACTGTACTTATAGTTGTAGCTTGTTTTACATTGGTATTCAATGCTGTCTTCTCTTACAGGACTTCCTGGCTCTTCTTGCTTACGAGGAACCAGAAAAATCACCAATGTTTCACCTGCTTAGCCCAGATCATCGACAGCAAGTTGCAGAGAGTTTGAATCGGGCAATTCTTGGTCTGTTAAAAGAATCTTCTTGCAAGCTTATTTGTTCAATATCCATTTATAATGTCTTGTAGACATTTATGTTTCCTTGCAGAAATCATCAATATATGTTGTTATAGTGAATCAGTCTAGATAACTATATTCTTGTTTTGGTCATGAAAAATTCCAGTGCATGCGAATCTGCCCAGCCATACATCAATGGAAAGGCTGATTCAACAAACAACAATAGTTAGACAGTACTTAAGTCAAGAGACTGGCAAGGTAACATGTACACAACAAGTCAATGTACTTATCATGCAGAATAAGACTAGATAATAGTACCCTTTGGCTCATTTTCAACATGTGGTTTTGCAGGATGGACCTCCACCGTTTTCTTTAAGCGAGTTTCTGAGAAGTTAAACATGTGGTGATGTTTGATGTATTACTTGCAGGAGAGCAAGTAAGGTTTGTTCAGTCCTAATGATGTCTTGTACAAGCATGGATTTGGCATTTGGTGTGTAATGTAATGGTGGTTGTTATTACCTGCCTCACATGTGAAAGTTGCTAAGCTCCTTGTCTTGTGCATCTATGAGCCACACTGCATAGTTGGGTTGCACCATGCAGATATATAATTGGCTCAAACTCAGTTGTTCGATTTGTCATGCCGGGTTAGTTATTTCAATGCAGTGGTTGTATATGTTGTGTTCTTATTTGGAGACTTTCTAGAATTCAAGTATCATGTACTCTAACTTGAAGCATTTTTAAATAGAGATGAGTTCATTTTTCGAATCGAGCATATATGTTATATTTATGGAAAGTATAAGGGGGGAGGAAAACTTAAGCATCCCTCCGAGTCATCATGTTTGTGTGATGAAGATGAAGGGAATGCAATACCTTTGAAGGCGAAGGTATCAATTCATGAACCAAACTTGATTTGAACTATTTAACAGATGCATGGACCTTGGATGTTAAATGAAAGTAATGATGAATGGATCGGAAAGCCTTTCATGAATCCTCACATTGTTTGCTTTAGTACTTAAATCTATTTGTCATGTTTACCAAACAAAACGGTTGCTTGTGGTTCATCTCGTGGTCCAATCCACCTTTTCGAGTTACAAGTTCGAATTACATTTAGTGTAGTTTCGTGTTTTTTGTTCTCCCTCCGGGCTTGCAGCTAAATAAACGCACTTGCTCATACTAAACGATATGAAGCAAAACAAATAAAATGGGGTTATACAGTATGTTTAGGGTAGTAAATTGCATTCAAATACTATAATATTTATATTCACGCATGAAGCTCGAAATAACGATATGAAATTCATCCTAAAATTGCACTGGAAGATAAACAATACAACATTATTGATTAATAGTTGGGTACATTTGGAGTTTGGGAGGTACAACATTGTATAAATAAATAAATAAAGCTTTATTTAACTTATACCAGTCACAATAACTAAATTTGTAATATTTTCTACTTTTCTCTCTAATTCTGTTAAGTGTGAAATGCGTGATAATGCCCCAGTAGAAAGGAAATAGTGTACCTAAGATTATATTTTTTTTATATTTTAATAACCTTATTATTATATTAAGAATATTTTAGTTTTTTACATAAATTATGATGATTTTAATAATTTTATATTTATATTTTTTAATTTTTGAGACATTTTTTTTTAAATATATACTAGCTCTTAAAAGTAATATTAAATTTGATCAAATTTAAATTTTTTCAAAAAAATCCAAAAATATTAAAATTGATAAGAGATGATCAGATTGTTTAAAAGTATAACAGTAAAGTAATTGAAATGTTAAAAAAGAAAATTAAAAATTATTATATTCAATTTATAAAAATAAAGTGATTAAAATTTCATACTTATTTTACATGTTTTCAAAAAATACAATAGAAAAAATTTGTATCTATGATGCTTTAATAATTAACAAAACTTGTAATTGGTTTAAAATATCTACATTGTTCAATATATTGAAATATAAATTTTACGAAAATATTGAATATATTATCATTGTTGATGGAAATTTTAGAAAAAAATCATCAAAAATTATGAAATCTATCAAAATTATAAAATTGAATGTTTTATAAAATATTAAAATTTTATAAAACATTAAAAAAATCAATTACTTATATATTTTAAATTAATTTTTTATTTAATACATATATTTTTAATTATTTATAATATTTATTTTGATAAATAAGTTGACCGATTAATAAAAATATTGTATAATATTTTTTTGTTAAATATCTTAAAATAAGTAATTAAAACTTAAAAGGTTTGAAATAATTTACTATCATATATATATATATATGTATGTATATGTATATAGTTATGACAATGTGATCAATCAACTTCATCTTAAGTTTACATTTAATATTTATCGACTTATGTCGATATATTAATTATATTTTAGCGACAATATTCACAATATTTTAACTAAAAAAGATTTTTTTATGATAATTTAATGATAACGATAATTTGATGATATTGTTAATTTTTAAACTTTACTTGTAATTACTCTAATAAACTCATTTAATGTTAAACTCTATCACATTTTAAAAAATTATTTTTGATAGTTTTTTCCTTTTTTCTCATAATTAATACGCTAATACAATAGAGAAAAATACTATAAAAGTCTCTTTAAGTTAACTTATTTGTGTTGTTTAGTCCCTTAAATTATAAATGATGTTATTTATTGTTATGAAAATATGAATCCATTAAAGACAAACTATATTATTTTCTTAGTTTTCTATTTAAATATTAGTATTCTTTTATCAAATAATTAAATACTATTAAAATATTAGTCTCTAACAATAGTAAATTGACAATTAATATAAAAAAAATTCACAAAATAATCTTTTTAATATTTGTTAATTGTTATTATTTTATTTTGATGTATATGGATTTTAATTTTTATAAAATTAAAATATATATTTAAATAAACTTTTGTTGTAATATTATTATTATTAATTTTTTCTTAAACAATTTCATATTAAATTTTACTTTTATCCGTATTAAGAACTTTTATTTTAATCTTGTTTTAATCATTTAATAGAAAATAATAATATCTCTAATTGTTTTTGCATAATCAAAAATGGAAAAGTTTAAAAGAAAATTTTATTTTTTATTGATCTCTCCAACGGTCTGTCATGGTTAAAAAAATTGCTTTAAATTCATAAAATTGATCTTAATAAATAGAAAGAGGAAGATGAGAGAGAGAAAAAAGATGGATATTTTAATTTATCCATATTTTTTTTTAAAATAAAATTTTTATTTTTCTAATGGAAGTCTATTTTGACCTTTAAAACTACCCTACAAGAAAGAGATTATAAATTTTAACACCACATTAGCAATTATGTATAATAATGAAGCAAAATATCGGCATTATGTGTTAGTAAAATATTGGATAAACGTACCTATGGATATAATTTATTTATTTTTAATCTAAAAATACATCAAAAAATTGTTATAAAATATGTACATATTAAAATAAGAAAATATAAAAGTACGAATATGATTAGTTTAATTAAAAAAAAACATGTTATTAAAAATACTGTAATAAGATATATATATATATTTTAATAAAAATATTATGATATTATTTGATTTTTTATAATAATATAAAAAATTAATAATAAATTTAATATAAATAAATTATAATTAAAAATAAATTAATTACTAATATTAAACTTAATTCAACGTTAAAATTATAATTTGATTAATAATTTGAAAAATAAAAATCATCTTGTACATTTTATGTAAGAAGTTTGATTATATTAATAACTATGTTTTAATCTTAAAAATTCATATTTAACATTTTTTTTAATATGTGTTTTATGATTAACAATTTTATTATTAAATATTTAATCTATATATTTAGATTAAGTTATATTAAATTTTTTAGATCGTATGAATGATGCTCGAAAATCTTAATGTTTCAATAAATTATGAAAAAATATAAATTAAAAATGAATGATAATTATTTTAATTATAAGTAATTTCATTATATAATAATAATATACATATTTAATAAAAAAATATTATTAGAGAAAATATTTTTTTATTATTATGTGAGAAAAGTATTAAATATGTATAATATTTTTTAACTTAAATATACAAGTATATTTTATAGGTTTGAAAATAGTTCAAAAAATAGAAGTATTTTTCATTATGTATAATACAAATATAATACATAAAATTGCTAATTATGTAAAAAGAATTAAATTATATATTTTAATAAAAAGAAACTAAAAGGATACTTTTTAAGTTAAAAATGAGATTAAATAGAATTTAATCCATATTTTTAAGTCAAAATTTTATCAAAATCTATAAATAAATATCAGTAAGTTTTAAAAATTCTTAAAAATCTATGATTTTTTAAATAAAAGTAGATTTTTATATTCTTTAAAAATATAAGTTAAATACATCTAAAATTAAAACTACTTTAAAATCTTTAAAAAAGTTAATAAACGAAATCCGTTATTAAATTACGTGAAACTTGATGTAATTAATAAAAAAAATGAGCTTATTTTTGAGTATAAATGAAGTAAGGATGAGATAATAATGTGTATATTTAGAGTTTTCGGAACAAGTAAATATATAAATAGATTTATGGAAAACAAATCCAATCCATACCCTCGTAGCCTTCAATAAGGTAAATGCAAACCCTACCCAGACACTTGTAGCTTTTGAGAGTAACAGTTGGATTGTTCCTCTCAGGTCTGTAGAAAGACGGAAAATATGCGCATATGGGATACAAAATATGATCCGGACTTAAACGGAACATGTTTAATTGGGATGAGATTAAATGGAATATACTTAATTAGTATGGGGTTAAATGGGTCTTAATATCTCATTAGTTTAGAATATGGGACTTGGAATGGGCCTAGTCCTGGGCCTGAATGGGCCATTTACATATAAATTGGAGGAGTCGAGAGCTAACTTCCCTAGTATAAAACCGCACTGGTTCGTATCATTAAGAAATAGATCTAATTTTATATATTTTTATATTTAATTGTATAGTAAAAAATTAATGATAATTTTATTATCCGTTTATTTTATTTTTATACTTATTTTTTATTTTAATTTATACGAAAAAAAAATTAATAAATTTTATTTTAATAATAATTTTAAAAAATAAATAATATTAAATAATATTTTCAAGTAATAATTATTTAAAAAATAATAATTTTAATAATATATTTTATTTTAATAATAATTTAGAAAAATAAGTAATATTAAATAATATTTTTAAGTAATAATTATTTTAAAAAATAATTTTATAATATATTTTATTTTAATAATAATTTTAAAAAATATAATAATTATAATAATATATTCTATTTTATTTCAGTTTTAAATCAAAAGTATAATAATAATTTATTTTTTAAATCAAATGATAAAATTAAATAATATAATAATAATATTATTTTTTTCATTTGATTAAATTATCATTATCATTCTAATTCTCAGCTAAACGTATTCTTAAGACTCCGCCTAATTCGGAAAGCTGTAACCTATTTCCACAAACCCCAATCCCGAATATTGAATAGTGAATACCCACCTCCACTGCGTTATTGCCATCGGAAAAACTCCACCTCCGGCACCCTGGATTCTCTGTTTTTAACCAACGGCCACTGTGGTGTTATGCAACTGGTTGGATTATGTTTTCTTTTTGTCTTACATATATCTTATTCCAATTTTAACCAACGGCCACTGAGTTGCTGAGGTTTTGATTATTGGTATTCTGATAATGTTTTTTTCTGATTCCAATTTTGTGATTATTTGAGTATTCTTTTTTTTTTTTAATGTGGGGATTGATATGAATGATGGGAAATTTCATCGATCTGACACTAAAAGTAAAAAAAAAAAACCTACTAATTTGAATTTAATTAATAAGAAAAAGGTCAAAACAACTTCAATGCTTGTTTCCCAAATGAATGTCAAACTATATTATCCCCTTTTATAAAATATATCATATAACAATGAATCTTCTTTCCAAAAACTGTATTAAGTCGATGTTGTCATTATGAAATCCCATTATTATATGTATATGTTATAATCTGTCTTGACTTCCACAATTTTTAACAAAAAAATGTTTTTCTCGCTTTACCTAAACTACTGAGTTGAAATACCAGTTCACTCCTCAAATTTGTGCTTTCAGTTCAGAATTGATAACTGGTTTTCGTGCTTCCCATATGCGGCATATTTTGTTCTGCACTTCTTCATTTTTATTTGAGCATATCTTTGATTTTTTTTTTCAAGGTTTGTTCCAATAATTCTTCTGGTAAGAAAGAAGACTAAAGTGTCAAGCTATCATGGCTAGTGATAAAGTTCCCGAGGACCGAACCAAGCGTGCATTGTTAGCAATTGAGCGAAGGTTTGCTGCAGAACTTATTCAGCAACCTAAGAGCATTAATGGATTTACTGAGGCAGATGGAAAAGAATCTCGTAGTATAAATTCGTATGTGGCTTCCTCGACCAATGCATCAGTTGCATGTCTCTCAACACCGTCTAAGAAAGGTTTTCTTTGTTAATCCAAACTTTTTTTTGTTTTAATTGTTGTTTATTCTCCAAAAGTTCCCTTTAAAAATTAAAAGATTGTGTCATCTTTCGGACTCACATGAATATTTATTTCTGTAGATGTCAAGGAAGATGGTCCAACATACTCAAAGCTCTCTCATACTGTACATGAGAATTTGCTAACAATAAATGATGAGGTACTTCTACTTACCAACTTTTGAAACATTGATTTCACCATTGGAGAGTTTAAAAAGTAATAATAAATTTTTTAGCTTCTCTTCTTGCACTCTGTCTTAGACAATGCAGGTTGTTAGTAGAAAAGAAAGTAAAGTTGATAAGATTGTTCATGAGCTTCTCCAGAGAGGTGATTCAGCTCAGAAATACATGCAAGGATCCAGAAGCAAAAGAATTGATAATTGGATCCTCTTGGACAACCTTGTCCAAGGACGTGGTGTATCTACTGGTTCTCGGATCAGGGCTTTACGGATGCATTCCAAACGCTCCAAAAAGCACATGTCCATAAAACAACATAAAAAACATGGATCATTTGATTTGCCTTTAGAGCTTCAGAAGTAAGTTTATTATAATGACATTCCAATGGGTATTTGCTATCTTTTTTCCTTGTTTTAGTTATACTCTTTCTTTGTATTGTTTTTTGCTTGTTCATGGAATAGTCATAGTTCATGGCATTTTTATTTGTCTTTTAGTATAACAACTTTCTTCAAAAAGGAAAGTTAGTGGAGTGGAGAGGTAGAGAATGATTTTGTAAAAGCTGAAAGCTATTTTGAGAGACTTGAGTCTCAAGTTTTAATGGAAATACCTCAGGATTGAATCATAATATTTCAATTCCTAATATGTTTTTATTTTTGGATTCAAGTTTCTACACTAATAATCTCCAAATTAAACTTCAAATCTGAGTTATTGTTGAAGTTGGACTATTTGAGTATCTTTTACTAAATGGGGCTATCACTAAGGTCCTATTGCTAGAATAGATGGACAGATGGGTAGCTGTTTTTTTTTTTGGGGTGAAAATGAGTACCACTTGGGTGCCGAACCCATTTATTGGTTGTCAAATGAATTCTTGGTTCAAATTCATTCTATTTTTGTTCTTTTTTCTTAACCTTTCTTCTCTGTTGTTTTTTATTTTTACATTCACTTTTGGTTATTGGTTGTCTTAGAGTATAAGGATTGGAATTAGGAAAAGATAACTACAATTTTAGAGTTTTATTTTTCATGATTGTTTTTTATCCACCTTTCATTTTTCTTCTCCATGTGACAATTTTTTTTTATATTAATGACAGCTATGAAAATTTTATGACAATGCATGAGATGTGGAAAAGCTACATGATGCGACTTCTTAAAAATTGTGGGTAAGATATTTTCTTCTTCATTGATTTTAAATCATTCAGTTTTTATTCTTGCTTGACTATGCTTCCTTTCTATGAGTGTGGTTATTTTTTTTTATCATTGCTTGCTCTTTTTAATCTGACCATTCTACTTGACCTTTCAGGAAAAATCAGTTGGCTCAGTGTCTTCTTGATGCGGATTTACACGGTGCTATTATTTTAGGTAATTATATTTTCTGAATTGTTAATATTAGCAATACCAAGGGAACTTTTAAAAACTTCCCGTGGACATTTAACTAGTTGCCCCAAAAGATGGAGCCAGAGCCAAGAGGAACCATCAACTTTATACGTTTCCTTCTTCTCACATGAAATAAATACTTAAATGATAACTGTGAGTAGCAAATGTTAAAGAATTAGAGTTATTGTGGCTGTAGAAAGCTATGAATTACCTTAATTAACTTACTCATTGACCTCATTTCATAAATTATGGAATGTTGGTAACATGCAATATTTGATTCTTCAAGATACATAATAATGACTTTGAGCTATGAAGCCTATATCCTTGCAGTTATTTGTAGCTATGCATTCATTTCATGTAGAATTTTTGTATATGGTTTTTGCTTTCAAGCTTTCATGCATATTGATCCACTGGTTGAGCTGTCTGGGTTTATGTATGAGAAGAGTGCTCTTTTGGGCAATGCCAAACAAAGCCCTTCCACAAAACCCCTGAATAAGTTAATAAACAATAGAAACATGGATAAATAAATGAATGAATGAATTTGCAGGAGTCTTATAGCATGTGTGCTGTTCTTGTTAATCTGTTTGCAGTTGCTGAGTGTAAAACATCTTCTTTCACTGGTGTGAATGGAATTATGATTCGTGAGACAGCTGAAACATTTGGGATCATTACACAAGATGATAAGTTTCGAGGTATTTGTCTGCAACCAACACATTATCACATTGTAATCTTTTAGTGCATATGTTCAAATACGCTTGAGGAGCTCTTGGCATTGTATTTAGTTTTGATGTGATAAATTTTAACTCTGGAGTCTGCAGTATGCAGAGCAGGTATTTTTAGGCACATAGATCATTGCTATGCAAAATCTCAAAATTCCTTCGAAACATGTAGATGTTGATGACCCATTTACCATAGAGCAGTCAAATGTGCTATCCTCTTCCAAATCATTTTTGCTCCTCTTAAAAAATTATTGTATTCCTTTCTTAACTAAAATTAATAAATAACCCAAAACTAGCAATGACCCAACAATTTACTCCAGCCAGTCACATTCTCACACTTGAAAATCAAATGAAATTTGTCTCCTTACATTGTACATAATAGGGGAGATATTGAGAGATTGGGCCTTATTTTCTGAAGCACGTCATTTGTATTAAGATATTGTTGCAAATTTGCAATTTGCAACAACATGAATGGAACAATTTTGTGCAGCTTTCTAGGGACAATTAGAGTTCACTCTATCAGCTCCTAAAGAATCTAATTATTTTTATTCAAAGTATAAATCGTTCTAATTGCTTTGTGCCATTAAGAAAGTTGCTCTAAAGGAAACCTTCAAAGCCACTTACTCAAAAAGGATTAGCTAGCTCCTTAACAATAAGTTACTCAAAGGCAAACCTCCTTAATTTTTGGTGGATATAACACTTTCCAGTTTATTAAGTGATCCTTGTTTCCTTCATCCTTCATCCTTCCCTTCTCAAAGATAGTTATTGACTTGTATAGATGGGTAAACGATGTAGTTTCATGCATTTCCCTTAACATTTGGATGATATTCCAGATATTATAACTTAGTGATTTGGAAGCATTTCTAGGAAACTATTTGTTTTATGGAAGGCATTCCAGATAGAACTCAATTATTTGAAAGGCTTTCCAGAAAATCATGTGTTTATCTGGAAGCATTCTAAATAGAACCCAATAAAACTGGAAGGGTATTCATTCACTTTTGAGCTTGGTCTGGAAGGCATCCCAGATAGAAGTCAATGATTTGGAAACACAATTTGCAGCTTATTTAATTTGGTTGTATTTACCTTATGAAATATCTTATCGTGAAGTGCCTCATCTTAAATTAGTTTTTTGGTGTCATATGAATGTTGATTTATTTTGTAGTTGTTGATAGTGTTTAAATAAGAAAGGCAACAATTCAAACATGAACCATCTATCAATATCATTCACTTTTGAGCTTGGTCTGGAAGGCATCCCAGATAGAAGTCAATGATTTGGAAACACAATTTGCAGCTTATTTAATTTGGTTGCATTTACCTTATGAAATATCTTATCGTGAAGTGCCTCATCTTAAATTAGTTTTTTGGTGTCATATGAATGTTGATTTATTTTGTAGTTGTTGATAGTGTTTAAATAAGAAAGGCAACAATTCAAACATGAACCATCTATCAATATCATTCACTTTTGAGCTTGGTCTGGAAGGCATCCCAGATAGAAGTCAATGATTTGGAAACACAATTTGCAGCTTATTTAATTTGGTTGCATTTACCTTATGAAATATCTTATCGTGAAGTGCCTCATCTTAAATTAGTTTTTTGGTGTCATATGAATGTTGATTTATTTTGTAGTTGTTGATAGTGTTTAAATAAGAAAGGCAACAATTCAAACATGAACCATCTATCAATATCATTCACTTTTGAGCTTGGTCTGGAAGGCATCCCAGATAGAAGTCAATGATTTGGAAACACAATTTGCAGCTTATTTAATTTGGTTGCATTTACCTTATGAAATATCTTATCGTGAAGTGCCTCATCTTAAATTAGTTTTTTGGTGTCATATGAATGTTGATTTATTTTGTAGTTGTTGATAGTGTTTAAATAAGAAAAGCAACAATTCAAACATGAACCATCTATCAATATCTCCATATGAGATGTGAGCATCCACTTTCAAGTCGAAACAATCTGAAAGTGAAGGTGTTCTTTTTGTTATTTATTTTATCAAGAATTGCTCATCAAAAAGAAACAGGAAAAAAAAAAAGATATGAAGAATTGCAAAAAAATTCTTTTTCCATCAGTCACTTTTCTCATTCTTCACATTCACTATCAAATGCTGATGATAGAACTTTTTTTTTAATTTACTAATTTGCAGTTGTGCCCAAAAGAAGTTCAGTGTTTATTTTCCGAGTAGACTGCTGGAAGATTACTTTGCATGGTGACAAACTTACTTCAAGAAACTTGGGCTTGTGATCTTCGCTATGGTAGTCATATCTTACATTATAAATGTTTTCCAAGGATATTAATAAACATCTTTTACTAAGCATAATGAAATAAAATATCTTAACAAAAACAAAATACTAATAATAATTAATAAATGGAATACTATTAGATAATATAGCTTCTAGACATTACATCTGAAAGCACCATGCTATTCTTTTATGACTTTATCCCGTAGGGACTTGAAATTAACTGCTTCAGTTTGTCTTATAAATCTAATTCATTGATATTCAATCTAGTACCTAGTGAAATGGAAGAATTATCAATTTTCAAAATAATAGATAGGAATACTGCAAAAAGGACCTTTGCGAGACCTATCTAAGGAGTAGTCTTAGGAGCTATTTTATCATATTATGAATTCAATGGTTTCAATAAAGTCCCTACAAGAGTTTTTCTTGGAAGAGATTTAGAACTCTATGTTTAGCATAAAATCCTATTTTCATTGAGATATGTTCACTTTTTATACCATTGCATTGTAAATAAATGATTTTATCATAGATTCATTATGGTCTTGAAATTATATAATATTGAAAATCACAAGCTTAGTTACCCTATTTATATACTTTTTTTTTGGAAAACCTAACGATGACTAAGAGATCTATTTGAGGAACAAGAAGACAAATTGTAATGAGACTCCCAATTTGTATAAATGAGGCATCCTTCATATAAATCAAATCAATACAATTGGATGTTCGAATTGGGCTTATATGATCGATCAAAAGAAATACTCTTAACAATACTCCTTGTCATAATTTCCATACATTGCACTAGACAGATAATCATATTCATGAAATATGTTTTATTTTCAAGATGCCTTGGTGAAATGGTAGACATGTAAGGCTCAATACCTTATGCTAAAGAGGATAGAGGTTGAGTCTTGTTCAAGGCATAATATTGAATATTGAGATTGTTAATTGAATTAAAATAAGTTTGGTAAAGGATTGCGAAATTTTGGTGATTCTTACGTAATGAATGGGGAATCTGATTGAAGTTTTGTGCCTTGCACCCATCTTTGAGTATATTTTTCAACAAGAATGACATAAAAGGGTAGATTGTTGTAGCATAAACCTCTAGTAAAATTCCTACCCATAACTCACAATAAAGGACAATAAGTAGTTCATTTTAGGGATTAGTGGCTTGCCCATTTAGTGATTGGCATTGGATGTTCTCGAAGGTTTTAACTATTTGGTTAGGTGAATTCAATAATAGACATTTATTGGTGTTTGGTATTAAATGGGTACTAGACATACGACCTCAGGTGTGTAGGTATCCCGTTATGATATAGCAAGGTGATATGATTAGGTCAACAATAGCTTGAGTCCAAGAGGTTTGGTAAAGCACGTCTCCCTGTCGACAGAGTACCTCGTTGTCCAAGTGTGAGGTCCTCGCTGTCCAAAGTACGAGATCCAGGGCTTCAAGATCTAACGTGCTAACCCTACTATGACGACCTCATAATGGTTTTCCCTTCCTATGAACGACTTGAAGAAAGTTGCTTATGGACATAAAGCGACCCATATGTAACGACTTCCATTATATGCATAAAACGATTTGTTGTAAGGCAGTGATCTTCTTTATGACAGTTTGAATATCATTTTATTATGTAAACAATATTTTCAGGTCGTTTGTACGTAACCTCCTATGTGCATAAGATGCAATACACATGTATATATACCCCTTAAACGAGGAGAATATAAGATCCACTTCAGTTGTTCAATTTCTTACTTCTCATTAAGAATCACTAGAATCAGACACGTAAATTCTTTCCAAACAATTGGCACCGTCTGTGGGAATCTTAATTTTTTTTAGTCCAACATTTGAGAATTGCTTTTATTTTAAGAGAATTAACTGGTGTTTTGATTTATATAACTTCAGATGGATCATCTGTCCATGGTTAATGTACAACCAAACGATCCCGTTCCAATGGCTCAAGAATTTGACCTTAATGATAGGGCGTTCCACTCTTCATCCATCAGGTTGTTATCGAATTGCGACTTAATGATTGCCTTAGCTAGCGAGGAACAAATTTCGACCTTTCGGGATATGGGTCCATCCACTCAAGCTGCACGGCCATACCGTATTCCCCCACATTACAGCTTGGATAATCCTCCTTATGAAGGTGATGCAATGATACAAGGACTTCAAAAACAGATTACATAATTGCAACAAGCCTTCATTGAATGTCAAAAGGATAACAAGAAATTAAGATCTCGGTTAGAACAAAACGCTTACTTAGACGCAGAGAGTTCCTTTTTCACACCTCGTAATCCTCGGATAGTACGTCAACCTTCTAGAAGAAAGCATGTACCTTATGCATCTGATCCTTATCGATGTATAGTTGGTGAACAATGCTCGAATATAGTTTTTGATCCTCCTATCGTCGGTAGGACTTCCTATGCAAATCCTCTGACTTATGGACCGATAATTCAACCCACTCAACTGCACGATCCAAGTGAAGAATTGGATAAAAGATTAAAAGAGATGGAAGAAAAAATATGGATAAAGGTTAACGATAGATTTGCAAGATAGGAAAAGGCGAAGCCTTGGGGTGATATTGAAAATGTTTGTAATCAATTATCTATATCGCCTTTCTTGGATCTCATCGAGCTAACAGTGCCTCCTAAATTTAGTGCCCCTAAATGTCTTGTATATAAAGGAACCAAAGATCCAGTTGCACACGTTCTTCAATTCAAAATGGCCATGGCTGCAGTTAGTTTATCCGAAGATAAGCGGGAATTGATGTATTGCAAACTATTTACAGCTACTTTTTAAGATTTGGCCCAACAATGGTTTATGGAGTTATCCCCTAAGAGTATCGTTAGTTTTGATGCTCTGGTCAAAATATTCATTACCAATTACGCTTGCAACAAACCCATCAAGAAGGAGTCTCATTACTTATTATCGATCATCTAGGAGGAGGATGAGACTATTGAGGCTTACATGCGAAGATTCAAAACAGAGAATATGGAAATTCACCAATGCCCTGATTCTATAGCTATAGAAGCTTTTCAAAAAGGAATAAAGCGTGATAATGGTCTCTTCATAGAATTGAAAAAATCCACACAACGTTCCTTAGACGCGGTCTATGAGGAAACCCAGAAATTTGTTAATGTGGATAGGGAGATGAAATCAAGCAAATGGTTGGCCAATAAAAATCAAAGACGATCCCCCCTCACTAAGAAAGAGGAAGACAGAAGGCCTATTGGAGATAAACGTCCTAACTTTTCCCGTTTCAAACCTGCCTTTAGACCGAGGGGTAATCCAGACACTTGGGGTCGTGCCTTGTCTCCCTTTCGAGGACCCCCCTTACGCGTCACATTGGTGGAAGTAGTATGTCGAATGAAACGCCTTAATAATGTGAATTGGCCACCTGCCATGAAAGCTTCGCTTAGAAACCCCAACAAATATTGTGCATTCCACAGAGATACAGTGCACTGGATTCAGGATTGTTACCATTTAAAGTGGGAGATCGAACATCTCCTTTCAGAAGGATACTTGGGGGATATTATTGACAAAGCTAGGAATCCACGGGAAGAGATCCAGAGGGAGAACCCAGATCAAAGGGTCAGGGTACCAGCCAAACCGATTCCAATCCGAAATGAACCAAATAGAGCGCATCCCATTCCACCAGGGGATGTGCAGACAATACATACCATACATGGTGGCCCTACCATGGTCGGGCACTCAAACAATTCCAGGAAGAGATATGTACGGGAGGCTCGGGACACGAGATGTTTAGTATATAGCTTGAGACCCGAGGGACCTGTTTATCCAATCACCTTTGAAAGCAGAGAATGCCTACATCCCCACGACGACCCTCTAGTGATTACAATGCGCATCGTCCATTGCGAGGTACGTCAGATACTTGTTGACAATGGTAGCTCGTTTGATCTCTAATACTTGTCTACTTTGCTAGACATGAGCATAGACCCTAAAGAAATCACTCAACAATAAATGTCGCTGGTTGGTTTCAATAGTAGTGTAACAATGTCAGTAGGGACCATACGCTTATAAGTGTCGGTAGAAGGAGCTATAGTTGTAACAACCTTCGTCGTTTTGAATACCCCCCACCTCCTATAATGCTATTTTGGGACACTCGTGGATACATAAAATGAAAGCAATGCCTTCAATGTATCATCAGTTGATTAAATATCCTACTGTTGATGGGATACGACAAATTGAGGGGGAACAAGATAGGGCACAAACTTGTTATAATGCTACTATGAAGAATGCGCTACCTCAAACCTTGAAATAGCAGCTAAAGAGCAAAAGTCATCCCAACAATTTAAGAAACTACATACAAGTGAACATACTACCATAGAGGTCCATGGCGAATATGATATGGTCCTTATAGGAGACACATAGAGCGATCAATATGTTAAAATCAACGGTGCACTATCTCCGTCATTTAAAGTTACCCTTATCAATTTTTTGAAAAATAATAGGGACTTGTTCGCTTGGAAACTTGAGGACCTGCCCGACATAGACCCTGATATCCTGATATCATCTCTCATGAGTAATGCTTAGATTATACTAAAAAGTCGATCCAACAAAGAAAGCAAAAATTTGCTAGAGATAAGAATGAAATCATCAAAAGGAAGATCGAGTCTTTAAAAAATGTGAGTTGGGTACGTGAGGTCAGGTATCCGAATTGGCTGTCGAATGTGGTGTTAGTAAACAAAGTAGGAGGCGAGCATAGAATGTGCGTGGATTTCACGGTTTTGAATAAGGTAACACCAAAAGATTGCTTCCCTTTGCTGAATATTGACTAATTGGTAGATGCTACGGTTGGATTTGAATCAATAAGCTTTATGGACGCATATTCAGGCTATCACCAAATCTAAATGCATCCCAGAGATGAAGAAAAAATAGCATTTATCACGGAAGAAGGGACGTTCTACTATGTGAAAATGCCATTCGGTTTGAAAAATGCCGATGCTACTTATCAAAGGATGATGAATAAGATGTTTCAAAACCAAATTGGGTGAAACATGGAGGTATACGTTGATGATATGTTGGTCAAAACTAAATGCACTAAAGACCATATTAATGACCTCCAAGAGGTATTCGCCATAATTCGGAATTATAAAATATGCCTCAACCAAAAAAGTGTGTTTGGCGTAGCATCGGGGAAGTTTTTGGGATACCTAGTTACATTGAGAGACATCGAAGCTAATCCAGATAAAATCTTAGCCTTAGTCAACATGAAATCCCCTAGTTGCCTCCAGGAAATCCAATAATTAAATGGACGTATTGCGGCTTTAAGTCACTTTATTTCTAAATGCATCGAAAAGTGCCTACCATTCTTTTAGCTACTAAAAACGAATAAGGAGTACCTTTGGGATAGTGAGTGTGAACAAGCTTTCCGGTTCATTAAAGATTACTTGGGAAAAACACCTCTTTTAGTCAATCCCATGGTGGGAGAAGACTTATACATGTACATGTCCTTCATAGACAAGGCTGCTAGTGCCATATTGGTGGTCGATCGTGAGGGAATTCAATATATTATGTGAGTCATTCATTAACATGAGCGCAACAACGATGCCCTCCTTTAGATAAGGCAACATTTACTATAAGAATGACAGCACAGAAACTCAAACATTACTTTGGTGCACACAAGGTAATGGTCCTTACATCATACCTTTTGAAAAACATCTTGGGCAAACCTGATCTATCCGATTGTCTCTCCCAAATAGCTATTGAGCTAAGCGAATTTGAAATACATTATAAACCTTTGGCTACGATCAAAGGACAAGCCATCGTAGATTTTATTGTGGAATGGACACACGAGAACACCCAATAACGCACTTCAATACGTGCGATAGGGTCAACCCCCGTAGGAGAAACACCTTCCCTTAAAGCAGAGTTGTGGAAGGTATATGTGGATGGAGCAAGCAATTCACGTGAAATAGGGGTTGGAATAGTTATATTCACCCCGACGGGAGCCTTAATAGAATAATGCTTTCGGATTACTTTCCAAGCGACCAACAATGTCGCGGAGTACGAAGCCTTACTTTTGGTGTTACAATAGTTGATAGCCCTTGGAGCTAAGATCTTAATTCGTAGTTATTCGTGGCTAGTAGTAAATCAAGTCAATGATGATTTTGAAGCTAAGGAGGAGAGATTGAAACTCTATGTACAAGAGGTAAAAAAAGCAAAAGTAGTGTTTGAAACTTTTTAGATCAAACAGATACCATGGGGAGAAAACGCCCATGCTGATTCCTTGGCCATGTTGGCATCTATGGTAAACTCGGATTCAAAGAGAGTCATCCCAATATCTTGCTTATCAAGACCCAGTGTTACCGCAAGAGAAATAAAACTTCAAACGCAAACGAACGTCATATGCACTATTCATGATTCTTGGTTGACGCCATATACAAAATATCTTATCAACGATACTCTCTTAGAAGACAAGCACTTAGCTGGTAAACTCATAACGAAAGTAGGGAGCTATGTCGTCATTCAGGGAATTCTATATAGGAAGAATTATGGTGGCCCATGGTTAAAATGCCTACCTGCAGCTGAGGCTCAGATGGTCTTAAGTGATCTACATGACGACCAATGTTGAGCTCATTCTGGAGGAAGAACGCTTTCTCAAAGGTTTATTCGACAGGGTTACTACTGGCCTACACTTCTTAAATATTGCATCTCTTATGTCAAAAGGTGCGATAAATGCCAACGGCACGCCAATGTGTCACATCGTTTGGGTGCTTATTTGAGATCTATCATCAACCCTTGGTCGTTTCAGAAATGGGGTTTGGACATCGTGGGACCATTACCCCTTGTTTCAGGCCAAAGAAAGTTTCTCATTGTCGCAATTGATTATTTCACTAAATGGATAGAGGCGGAACCTTTAGCTCGAATCCAAGAATTGGATGTGGAGAGATTCATATAGCGTAACATTATATACAGATATGGTCTACCTCGTGAACTGGTTACTGATAACGGTAGACAATTCACCAGACAAAAAATAATATCTTTCTACGACAAGGGTATCAAATTATCTCATTCCAGCCCTTATCGACCGTAAGCAAATGATCAAGCTAAGTCATCTAATAAGACCCTCATTAATATACTACGAAAACGTTTATAAGGGGGTTAAAGGAAAATGGATCGATGTGTTACCCGATGCCCTTTAGGCAACACGAACTACTCCTAGAATGGCAACATGAGAAACTCCTTTCTCTCTCGTTTACGGCACGACCATGCAGATAATGATTACTTACGACGAGAGGACTTGTTGTTAGTTGAAGAAAAACGAGAAGGGGCTTTAATAAGACTCAAATCGCAAAAGAGAACACTCTAAAAGATGTACAACAAATTCGTCAAGCATAAGAGTTTCGGTATTGGAGAATGGGGGTCCTGCAAAGAGTACTATGCTACAAAGTTGAAATTAACGCAGGAAAATTTGCCGCAACATGGGAAGGTCCGTACCAATAATATTAAAAATATACGTAAATATTAAAAATATTAAAATAACCTTAAATTTAATCACTTTAAAATTTAGAATTTAAGGATTAAGATTTAAGATTTAGGGTTGAGAATTTAAGGTATATAATTTAGAGTTTGAGGTTTAACGACTAATAAATAAATATTATTAGTAAATTAATGTTTCTCTTTTTGTTTAAAATGTATACTTTAATTACTTATTTTTATTTTTGTTAATTTTATTTTTGACGGTAATCAACACATGTATCTGCAACTTATACATACCTCAGTTGGGCTTCTCTGGTAGCCTTTGTGTTAGAAACATTGGGCCAAAAATAAAAGCCGTTGGTGGATTATTTGAACGTTGGTGGTATATATAACGATTGTTCATAATGTTACTCTGACTACTGAATGAATTAATATATATATTAATTCCAAAAAAAATATAGAGTCCTTATATTATCTGGATTTGAATCAATATTATTTCAATTTTCTCTTAAAACATGCTTTATGTACTTAAGAGATATAACATAAAATCTTTTGTATTGTCGCCTGATCAGGTAGGACTAAAATTCTTACCATTAACCATCCAAAAATAAAATCAAGTAATCAAAATACAGGAAAGCTATTATGACCACGTTTAATTTGGATATGTGCTGCTATCAAAAGCAGTAAATAAATAAATAAAAACTTAATTAATCAAAAATTATTTCAAGAGACCATTAGTCTAAAACTTTTAGAACTTAGAAGTTATTTTAGACATGTCACATCTCTTCTTAACAATAAAGTTTCATCTCAAAAGTAACACTAATGAATCTGTAAAAAATTACATAGAGATTATAGAAAAGGGAAGTAAATATTAGTACCTTAGTATTGAGAGTGGAAATGTTTAGAGCAGGGTCAGGCATCAAAGGAGTGACAAAAACAGCTACAGAAATCTTACGAGGGAAATTCTCCATAGCTTGAGATATTGCCAGCCCACCAAGGCTATGCCCAACAAGAGCTACTTTCTCATGTGAAGGAAGAGCTGCCATGAAATTTCTTAAAGGCCTAAGTAATAAGATATTGATTGTAGATCATTTGTTTCTTGTTGATCAACTCCAGAAGCGGAAAAGTCTAGTGCAGTTACAATATGTCCTGAAGATTGTATTAGTGTCACAAAGCTTGTACCAGGACCAGGCTCCATGGCATGACCCGTGAATTAGCACAAAGTGCTTTCGACCGTCTACAGTCGGCTTCAAATTCGATGCAACTGTTCTTGTAATGCAGAGGAGAATGATCACAAAGGAGATTGACATGAAATGCTTTCTATGATCCATTGTGTTTCTGATTTCACTCCAATGCTTTGACCAAAAAAAAAAAAAAACTTGTTACTTGCCATCAACATCTTCACTTTTATAAAAAAATTGGGGTTTCCTTTTCCCTAAGATAAACTAAAAATTATTTATGCTGCGTTCCCTTTCTTTGAATGTTGACTTCCACTAAATAGGCTTTTACAAAAGATTAATACAAAAAAAATTATTGTGGTATAAATAATTATTAGTTAAAATAATATTAAATACTTTTCGATCTATAATTAAGTTCTAGTAAATAGACTTAAAAAAATGCAGAGAATACAAATGGTCAGCATATATTATGAAGCTTTAAATTTTTATGTATAAATTTTAAAAGAAGAGAGTCCAAATTTTCAATCAAAAAGTTACACCCACAGCAATAATAAAAAGTGCATTAAGAATCAATACTCTTTGCATTGTAAAACGAACTCGAAGAACATGTGATCGAATCCTTTGATATTTCCACTGCAAAAAGCAGATAAAAAATTTCCGCTATTAACTTATCTTTTGTAAAAAATATAAATTAATGAATATAAAATGATATTCTATAATATATGGATAAATATAACCAAATTTATGTAATTATATCTAATTAAAGATTATCAAGTTAGGATTGTGATATACTATAAGAATGGTAAAAAAATTGTGAGTTCAATTATCTTAACTTACGGTTCGATTTTATTTGGTAAATTTTAGAAACAAGTATAGTTTTGGGTATAAATCGAACATGAAGCAATGAGTACGATTATACTAAAAACCGTATCCGATTGTATTTAAAATTAATTATATTTATTTAATAAATTAAATTATAAATCAAACATTAATTATATATATTTAATAAATTAAATTATATTTTTTTAGATATTTTTTAATAACTGTCCTGAATTATTACCCAGGGGTAAAATATCGTCCCCGAATCGTAACAGTTTTCGGACGTTTAAGGTGTAGTATAATTACTTATAAATAATTAAACTTAATACATTTAAATATAGAGTATAAATTAATGCTATAATTAAATACTTTATTTTATGGGTTTAATAATTATTAATATTTATGTTCTTTGAATTTAAGAAGTTTAATTCCTTATAAATAAATATATTTAAGATTTTATGAGTAATTAACTTATTAAAATTTTAATTCGTTTAAAAGTAAGGAATCTTCGAATATTTTACCTCATGTTTGGTTGATTAGAATGAAATGGTATCAGAATTAATTTCTTTCAATTTTATATTTAGTTGGATTGAAAAGTGAGAATGAAATAAAATCGATTCTTAAAAGAGAAAGAATGAAACCCCTTAAGAAATCATGATTCCATTCTCATCTTTTTTTTTTCAATTTTATCCCAACCCCAAATATAACCTAAACCCTCATCCCTAAATCTCAAATTTTAAATTTCAAATCCTAAAATCCTAAATTCTAAATCCCAAATCCCTAAACTCTAAACCCTATTTAGAAAAATAATAATTTTAACCCTAAATTTTAACCAACAAATATAACCTTAAACACTAAATCTCAAATCACAAATCCCAAAACCCTAAACCATATTTAGAAAAATAATAATTTTAATTCTAAACGTTAACCCACAAATATAACCCTAAACCCTAAACCCCAAATCTCAAATCTCAAACCTAAACCCTATTTAGAAAAATAATAATTTTAACCCTAAATCTTAACCCACAAATATAACCCTAAACCTTAACCCATAAATATTACCTTAAATCCTAAAACCCTAAACCCTGTTTAAAAAAAAATAATTTTAACCCTAAACCTTAACTCATAAATATAACCCTAAATCCCAAATCTCAAATTCCAAAATTCTATTGAGAAAAATAATAATTTTAACCCTAAAACTTAACCCACAAATATAACCCTAAACCCTAAACCCTAAACCTCATATCTCAAAACCCTATATCCTATTTAGAAAATAATAATTTTAATCCTAAACCTTAACCCACAAATATAACTCTAAATCCTAAACCCCAAATCCTAAATCCCTAAACCCTAAATCCCAAACCTCAAAACCCTAAACCCTATTTAGAAAAATAATAATTTTAATAATATATTTTATTTTTAAGTAATAATTATTTAGAAAAATAATGATTTCAATAATGTATTTTATCTGACAAAAAAATAATAATTAAATGATATTATTTAAGTTTTACTAAATATAAGGGTATTAAGATAATATACAATATTTTTCATTCAATTCTATTTGTAAATCAAATATTATAATACTGATTTTTTTTAATGATGAAACCAAAGAAAACTGTTTCTTTTTTTATGAAGAATCACTGCTTCATCCTCTATGATATTTAAATGAGAATGAAAATAATTTTCCTACACGTCTCACCACATTCACATCCCTATGAGCATATAACAATCTTATTAGCTTTATTGGCAAATATTATGAACGTAAAATCATGAAAGAATATTTATCATTTAACCAAGAGTAGATTTTTGAATGTGAGAATTATTATAATTTCATCATAATGTAAAGATAATATTATTATTTATATCACAGTGTAACAATCCGCTTAGTTACATTTGAATGTTCATATATGCGGCATTTACATGCAAATCTTAACACATAGTAATATCATACATGCAAGAGCTGGAGTAAGCTCCTAAAGGCTACAAACATAGTATTTCTCCAAACACTCCATGTCACTCTTAAACCTTGAAATGATAAATTTGGATGTTCTCAGAATTGAGATTTTTGAAATTAGTGAGTTTCCTATGAGTGAGAAACTTTCCCCAGCTGTATGCTTTGTATTTGGGAGGATTTTGCTCATCAATTAGCTCTTCCAAGGGCTTAACCAAGGTGTAGTGTGCTGGATTCAAAAAGTACGGAATTGAAAACCTTTCATTCTCTGAGTTCACCATCGCCCTGTGCTCCACACTCTCATATCTATCATTGCTCCATACCTAAATGTGTCGTGTGATTTAAAACTTTCATATTTAAAAATTATCAAAGAGATTAATTTCATAATCATTGACAATATTATGTTTTGAGTATCAATATGCCCAAAAAGGAATGTTATTTTTAAATTTAGAGAGGCAGACACATAATTAAACAAACCTTAGGAAGGTGATTATATATACCTGAATAATGTCACCACCATCCTTGTGTCTACCAACACCAAGAGCTAATTCAGGGGAAGGACAAGGTGGGTAGTGATTGAGTCTCACAAAACTTGTCTGGTCTTTGAAGTAGCTATTAAACCTCTTTGCTTCCAAGCCTAAGCTTAGGGCTATTAGTTCCATCAACTTCAGTGCTAGCTTTCCCACTTCTCTTACATATTCTTCACATGCTTCCCTGATAAAAAAACATTTCAACTTTCTCATCATTCTACTTTCAGTTATATATTTTTGCTTTTATTTATGTTTAATTTCATGTTAAGGGATTTGTATTAATTACGCGGCAAAATATTATTAATATATGTTATGATTTGATTGATTAATAATTAATTATTAACTTATAATTATTATTAATCAAACATGACCACTAAATGATTTAAATTAAATTAGATGATATATTCGAAAATATTTTTTCACTACAATAAATATCTTATTTATTTAATATTAATAAAGAGATATTATCATATATATAAAATATCATTTTAATATATAAATGATAATAATATGCTATAAGGAGATAATATCTCCTAATAGGTATATCATTCTATAAATAAACCTGATATCCCACTTAGGTTATCTATTTTCTCACCAAGCTCTAATTTTCTTTGTCAATTACAATAAAATTAGCTAAGGCATTAAATTTGATTTGACACCACTTGATATCACTATACATTGTTTTAATGGATCAGAACTCTAGTGCAAGCGAAGAATATGATGACCAAAAATCACCTTCATAACTTTTAACAAAATCACAAGTAAGAGCAATACATAAGGGTAAAAAGTAGTTACCTAAATTCAGGAGGACACTCAGGCCATTTATTAGTCCACCGAGTGACTCTATTGTCACGAGGATCAGGCGAAACAGGAATTAAAGTGGGATCTTCCACATTAAAATCAAACACCTCCTTCCAATCTCTAACATTCTTGGTATTCTCAGCATCATAATAACCAGTTACTCTTTTCTCATCTCTCCTAACTTTTATCTTCTCTTCTAAAGGTAGAGCGAAGAACTTCTTAGCAACAGCTTCAATCCTTTGCATCTTCTCTAATGGTACACCATGATTTATCACTTGAAAGAAACCCCATTCCTTGCATGCATTACCTATCTCTTTCACTAGTTTCTCAATCTCTTTAGGATCAAAGGATTCTACTACTGCAGAGAGGTCAATTAATGGTATTCCTTCAGCTTCAGCTTCAATTAATGGTATTCCTGGATCAATCTTTCCCATGATTATTATTATTTTAATTTTGTGGTATTAATATGACTTAATTTGCATACAAAGCAACGAGTGTTATTTAACTTAGTAAGATGAAGCTAAGTATATTATGATGTAGTAGGTTATTTGAACTTTGTTTATAGTGTTGAACCTGGACTCTTTTTTGAATAAAGTTAGCATTTGTGTGTTCCAGATTTGTAGATGATATTCGTCCAGGCATTACATTATTGTACTTGTCTTTTTCTTTGATGTGATGTAATTGCTTACCTTCTTTGTTACACCAGGTAATTAATTTGTTGTTTTTGCACACTTTTTTTTAAGGGAAAATTGATTTGAACAGGCGTTTTTGCATGTGGTATAAATAATACTGTATTTTGTGAGATTTAAGAAGTCGTATAAATCTAAATAATATATTTTTTAGTTTTTTAAGAAAAAGAAAAAGAGAGAGAAAAGATAATACAAGACATATACAAGACAGAAAATTTTGAAAAATAAATCTTATAGAAATTATTCGGCATAAACCAACACTAGCTTGAATTTATTTCACAAATTTAAGGAATTGAACAGGAATTATATAAGATTATTTCTTATACAAAACACTCAACTAACTAAAATTTATATCTGTTATCGTACCAAACACACCGCACAGATAATTCAGTTGCACATTTGAACCTGAAAATTATAGGGCCTAATAATATGATATTAGATGATTACAGAGTAATATAATATAATTTGTAATTACAACATTTTAGGAACAAGTAAGAGATGGCAGCTTTAATACCCCATGGATGAGTGCTGTAAAGCAACAATATATATGAGTACTCAATCAACTTTATTTATTGCTTATACATATCTAATTACAATACTCCTTCAAAGTCAAATCTTTTATGATGAAACCCTCAAATGATGAACTTGGAGGGTCTGATCAACATTAAATTTCTTAGAAATAACCTTTTTCCTATGAGTCATGTACTCTCCCCAACTGTATGGTTTAAACTTGGGAGGGTTTTGCTCATCAATGAGCTCCTCCAAAGGCTTGACTATGGTGTAGTGAGCTGGGTTGAAGAAGAATGGAATTGAAAATCTTTCTTTCTCTGAGTTCACCACTGCTCTGTGCTCCACGCTTTCATATCTGTCATTACTAAAAACCTGAATTGGACAATGAATTTGAAACTAAACTGAGTTAACTTAGAATTGAGTTCTTATGGTTAAGCATATACTTATTCACAAGTCTAAATAAGTGTATATATCAAGAGCTCGTTCGTTTAGAACTACTTCTCCTAAAAGTAATTTCAAGATAAACATTTAGATGCTCGGCATTGAATTGTTAAAAGTAATTTTCAGTAGCACTTTAAGATCAAAACCATTCCCCTCAAAAATAAATATCATTTATATATCTCCTACGAGTACTAACAGTACATCTCAAAAGTTTAAAAGTAGTTAAAGAATGAAAAACACCATAAAAATTGGTTACAATGTCAAACTAAAGAAAAAGCAATTCCAAAGAAAGACTTTCTAACTTATCTTTTTCAAAAACTAGAGAAAGGAGATGGATCAACTAATTTATTTATAAATCGTAAGTATTGAAAAATATGGCACCTGAGTAATGTCACCAACATTGATGATATAAGACTCTGGAATGGGTTTGACAAGAATCCAATCACCAGTTTTGCTTTTAACTTCCAAACCTTGAACATCATCTTGAGCTAAGATAGTTAAAACACCAACATCCTTATGTATACCAACACCAAGAGTTAAGTGAGGGGAGGGACAAGGTGGATAGTGATTGAGTCTGATAAAGCTCGTTTTTTCTTTGAAGTAACTGTTAAACCTCTTTGCTTCCAAGCCTAGGCTTAATGCAATCACTTCCATCAACTTGAATGCTAATTTTTCCATTTCTTTAGCATATTCTTCACATGCTTCCCTGATCAGAACCAGTCATTATTTTGAATATTGAGCATAACTCAACACTTGTTACCCCTTAATTATAACTACTTCAAATGAGGCCTCAAAACTGGTTATATGTTGTGATTTATGTTAAAAATGATTTTTGGTCTTACAACTTAGAAGACTCAAGTTCCAATTCAACATTAATTACAGTCACTCTTCTTTGTACTTCTTTTATCACCTTTTGCTACCTTGTAGGAATAGACAAAACAACAGGTAAACAAGATCGAATTGGAAAATTGAATTGTGCCCAACAGTTCAGTTCAGTTTGCTACATAATTTGTAGGTATGGTTTGTAAGGATTTTACCTTGTTCGAACTGGATCAGACCATACTAGTGTAAACAATCTGGTCCTATTTAGTAAGCACAAATAGTATTGTCCTATTTACTTGAAATTTCCAAATTCGGGCTAGATCGAATCGTATCTACAGCTACTAGCTTGTACATATTTAATATTTCAAAGGGAAAACATTTTATATCAGAATTGTCTGTTTTGTTATCACATTGTCAAACTATATATACATAATCAAAAGCAAGAGAGACCTGTATTTACTATTTAGTATTCACCCACTGTGCATTACCCCATGAAATATAACTTAACCAGCAGTTGCATCATTCTTTGATTAAATTGATTTGATTTAGAAAGCATATATAGGTCAGATATTTCTTATTTCCTACTAATTAAGAAAAAATCAGAAATTTAACTAACATCAACCATAGTTTCCCTTGAAAAACAGATATTTTATGCCTAATTATAATAAATCACATCACTCTTAAACCTAGAATGGTTCACCTAGCAATATGGCAGAAAGATTCATCCCTTTCCTGTCAATATACAACTAGGGACGAAAGAAGTTACCTAAAACCAGTAGGGTACTGAGGCCATCTATTTTGCCATTGAACAACTCTCTTATCATCAGGATCAGGAGAAGCTCTTATTAGAGTAGGCTCTTGTACGGCAAAATCAAACACCTCCTTCCAATCCCTAACATTCATAGTAGTTTCGCTATCATAATAACCGCTTGTCACTTTTTCCTCATCCCTCTTCACTTTCCTCTTTTCTTCCAAAGGCTGAGCAAAGAATTCCTTCGCAGCATTCTCAATGTTCTCGCGTATATCCTTTGGCACCCCATGGTTGATCACTTGGAAGAATCCCCAGTCTCTGCAGGCATTCCCTATTTCTCTCACAAGCTCTTTAATGGCTTCTTCTGAGTCAAAGCAGGAGTAAAGTGGAGAGAGATCGATTAATGGGATGCCTTTGACTTCAATAATTGACAGCTTAGGCCTGTGTTCTGGATCTTGAATAAAGGCCATATCAATCTCTCCCATGTCTAGTAATGATTTTGATCTGAGATGATAAACACAAACTAGCTAAGATAAATTAGTTGAAGTGGGATGCCTTTATAGTATTTTATTTTTAATTATAAATTACGAATACCTACTACAAATTTATAAACTTATACAGTTTTGAAAAATATCTGAAGATTTGGTGTTACTTTCCTTTCAATATTTTTCAAGAGAAGATAAGATTATTGTAGAATGAGTCAATGGTTGGTGAAATTGTACATTTAATATAGCTATTGGTAAGTGTTTTTCTTCGTTGAGATAAGATGCCATTGCTTTCATTGTCTAAAACAAGAAAAGTGTTTCGTGTGTACGTGCATTATACTCTTACTGCTCTCCTATATATGTATCTTCAAATATTACTTTTTATTATTATTAAAGGTTTTAATGTGAATGTGGTTTTACAAAACTTTACATAAACTTAAAATATGATTTGTTTGATTTTAAAAGGCTTAAAAAATAAATTTTATAATGTTTACAATTTTTTCAACACTATGGTAAATGTTTACCAAATAAAAAAAACTGTTAGTTTTGATGAGTGAGAGTAGCCATTTTTGTAAAAATATACTTTGGTAAGAAATCTTCTTCTTCTTCTTCTTCTTTAATTTAATTTTGTTAGGATTTTAATACATAGATTTTTTTTTATTTATAACAAAATAAAAAATGTAAAATAAAATAAAAAAATTATCAAATGTAGTTGATATGAAAACAAACTCCCCTTTATTTTATAAGACAAGTTGGAAAGTTAATTTAATCATTTTATTTATATAAAAAGTATCATTTAATTCTTTAAGGTATAAGATATGTCATTTAATCCTTTTTGTTTTAAAAAATATGTCAAAAAAGATATTTAATAATTTTAAAATTATTATATAAGAAAATTATCGAGTATATTTTCATCATTTCACTATTCATTATACAAAATTATTTAATTTTTTTTTTAAATTATCAATAAAATATTTAATAATATTATTATAAGTCTTTACGTGATTAAATTTTTATAAATAAAAATACTAATAAACACATTTATTTATAGGTAAAAGTAATAATGAATAACTTTTTTTAATTTAAAGGATTAAAAAATACTTTTACTTTGACAAAAGGAACTCCCAATTATTTTTCCTATACATATTTGTACTGAATAAACACTTTAATAAAAATTAGGGGTGAGTAAATAATTCAATCAATCCATTTAAATTGAGAAATTTGATCTCATTCGTTAGATTCGAATCGGATTCAAATTGACATATTTTATAATTCATTGTATCCGATCTGGATTGAATTATTATTAAATAATAAACAAATACATATTTTATAATATGTTATATTTAAATATTATACATACTATAATTATATTATATTATTATATTAACTTAAAAACAAATATAAATATTTATAAGAATTTAATGATCGTACAAATATACTTCTTAATCTTTTAATTTTTTTAGTTATTACTATAAATAATAAATTTTACTATAAATAATAAATTTTGCTATAAAAATATCAATTTAAAATTTAAATTTGTATATGTTATGTTATATATATGACAATAATTCGTAAATAAATTTCAATATCAATATCACCTTATCTAATTTGAGAAAATTCAATCTATTTGGATTTACATTAATTTAGATTAATTTACATTATCAGAACAAATTTGGATTTAAAATCTTTACATTCGTTCTAATAGAATTAGATTCATATTAATAAAAAATATACAATTTCGATCTGCTTCTCATCCCTAATAGAAATAGTTATAAACCCTACCATACAATCATACACATTTAAATAAATTATATTAGATATTTGTCATTATGTTAATACCTTAGTAGCAAGGATAGATTCAAAAATTTAGGTTAGAAGTTGCAACATATAGACAATAAAAAATAATATTATTTATTTTTTAATAAGATAATATTATATGTATATTATTTGAATATAAATATGTTCAAATTATTAAGTTTTAGTGTGTTTTTGAGTTACAAATTTTTTTAAACTAAAGCTTCATATAATATGAACCTATTTTATGCATATAATTTGGTTACAATTTTATAAATATTACACATAAAATATACACTGTTAAAAGCTAAGCGTGAATCAGTGTCACTCATTATCTCTATGTAGTTTCACCGTTGCTTAGTGGTTAAGGTATTATCTTATATTTCTTTAAATATTGGTTCAAATTTAATTTTCAATAATTTAAAATAATTAATTACTCATATTTTATGCCTCAAATTGAATTGGTATCTATGGGAGAAAAAAATACATTAAAGACTTAGAGTACTCACCATCACATTTCATTTTTGTTAGAAAAATTCTGTGCACTAACCGAGGCTTCATCTCACCAGCATATTAATTTTTTTTATTGATTATCATTAATGTAACTCACTCATAAATTAGTTGAGTCTTAAAACAATTAATAAGTGTTTCAGTTCATTTTTATAAGAGATAATGCACACTACACAAAAAACAACTTGCCAGATAAATTATTTTTTGCGATATAACGGTTTTTTGGCATCTTCTATAAGTTTTTTAAAGGTTTCAGGATCATCTTCATGTAGTTCATCTTCTACACCATGAAACATATATTATGTCTGTACATTATAATAAGATGTATAGAATCCACTCACATTCTTATTTATCTTTTCCTTATGATACAACGGTTTTTTGGTATATTCTAGAAGTTTTTTAAAGGTTTCAGGATCATCTTCATGTAGTTCATCTTCAACACCATGAAATATATATTTTATCTGTACATTATGATAAGATGTATAGAGCAATCTTATTTATCTTTTTCTCATGAGTAATATTATCAATATTTTCTCCATGATAATACCAACATTTATAACTCAAAAAACTACCACTACAAATAAGGTGATACTTAACCTCGTCAACATCATGAAATCGTTCATTTTTATATTTAATACATAGGCATTGAATTATACTAATTTCATTATTACTATTTTTACTAGCAAATTCCAATAAATTTTTAACTCTAGAAATGTATTCCTGCTCAATTCTACACTTTGACATTTAAGATTTGTCAATTTTCTATTAATGACATTAAACATATTAAATATGTATCCAACTAATATATTTCAGATATTATTATATATGAATTCTCTAATTATTAGAATATCTATCAAAACATCATATAAAAATAAATAAATAAAAACTAAACATAACAAATATATACATATAAATATAATTATATGAGATTGATTGTAATTACTAATAATAATATACTACATTATTTGAATTGATTTCAAATTTAAGATATATAAAACAAAATTTATATAACAATTTTGTAATGAATAATATTTTTTTTAAATAACTACACTACTTCAAACCTAAATTTTTAATGAGCGTCATATTGTTGAATCATATCTTTCCCATTTTATATTATAAAAATAAATAAATTAAAAACCAACCTTAAATCACAGTTATAAATATATAAATTTATTTCATTACGAAAATTTATACAAAACCTACATAATAAAAATAATAACATACATATAATACTAAAAAAATATAATACAAAACCTACATATATAATACAAAAATTTATACACATAAATAATAGCACATAATATACAAATAAATAAATAAATATGAATAATAAGTGCGTAGGATTAATAGAAATACTTACAAGAGTAAATGAAGGAAATGAAAAAAAATAGTGTTTTATAAGTGAGAAAATAGGTACAATTTTTTTGAATATTTTGCTCAAAAAACTAGGGGATCTAGAAGATAAGTTGAAGAGGAAGAAAACCCACTAAATGTCGTTGGAATTGATGGTCGTAGGTGACCGAAAAATGAGAAATAGTGGAGGAGGTTTTGAGTTTTTGAGAGTTATGCAACGCTTGAAATAGTTTCTGTCTCGGGATGAAAAAAGAGAAAATGAAAATATCCACGTGTGTAGCATCGGTTGACACGTAGAATCGATGCTACGTCCTACATGTAGTGTCGGTTCTACGTGTCAACCGATGCTACACGTGGATATCGTCGGTTCTACGTGTCAACCGACGCTACAATCTATGTATTTTAAATTCATTTTAAGTCAATTTTTCAACGAATCGATTTTAAATTCATTATAAGTTGATTTTACCTAAAAATCGACTTTAAATCTCGACTTAAATGACTACTTTTGTAGTAGTGATGTTAGAATGAAAGAATAAGAAGAATATTAAAAGTATTTCGTTATTGGTGGCACATATTTGATCACGAAACATATAGTGCCTCATAAGTAAAGGAAAAGTTAGATATATTATAAATTTGTGATAGATTTTAAATAATATGATAAATAGCATAGTTAAATTTATAAAATTATATCAAATAAAATTACGATAAAATAATTATATTTGTAACATTTTTGTTAAATATAATAATAATCATAACTAAATAGTTTCATGTCACATGCAAACTTTAACTCTTAAAATGTATTATAAATATGTGTGGAAATTTTAGAGACTCATTTAAGTTCACCTTTCTACACATATATGTAAAAATTCAACACACTTTAAGTCCACATTAATTTTTTTAACTCATCATTATTTATTATAATTTGTCTCTTTAAGATTTTTACTTGGATAAAGTTGGTTAGGAGAAAGAAAATTTTATCAAGATAATAAAGAATTAGGAATAAAGATGTAACTAAAATGATCATAAATGAATTGTTAGGTTTATTTCTAAAAAGTTAAACTTTTTGAGAGAGTTGTTGACTAATAACTTTTATATGGTATCAAAACAATAAGGTTTTGAGATAGAATCTACGTGATAATCCCAAAATCAATTAAAACAATTCTCAAGTTTAATGGGCTTTGAAAAAAAGATAAAGAAAATTCAAATGATGAGACTTTACAAAGACAAAGTAGTCCACACTTAAAAAGAATATTAAAAAGTATAGATTAATTGTTAAGCCTATTTCTCATAAACCTGAACTTTTAGGAGAATTGATATCTGACACTTGTATAGTAACTATTGATATCAATTTTTATCAATGTCAGATAGGACTGTTCTTCGTAGAATTTACGAGATGAACAAACTGTTAGGACCTTAGACCTTTATGTAGAAGGGATAGTCTTCGACTCTATAATGTTTAAGTTAGTAATTATAAGATAAAGGATAAAGGAGATCTATAGTCTTACTCTAGTAATTTATGAAAAACTGCGATTCTTTGTTATGATATTCAATTTATATTTTATATTATGCACATGTGAACATATATTGAAAAAATAATTAACTTGATAGTTATCATTATCTAATTAAAATTGAGTTATTGTAATTTTGTATACAATTATATTTAGTAGATATTTATCCTGTGTAAAAAATTAGACATATATCTTTAATTATAACCTTAATTATTTTTTAAGATAATTAAAACATAATTTTTAATCTTTATTTGTTTAAGATAATTAAAAAATAATGATTGAATCTTTATCTTTTTAATATAATCATCTTGCGTTCACGCTTATATAACTAAATGCATCAATTTATGACTGTTATGTGAGATTTACAAAATTATCCTAACGATAACTATAACATAAAATAGTGAAAAAAACTAAGAGGGAGAGAAAGAGATCGGATGTAAAACAAAACAATTCAACCCTAGCCAATTTATTTATGCAGAGAAGACTCTAAAGCTCCCATATTGTTTTTGCATGGCATTCTATTTATTTGAATGTTCATGTAACACAATTCTAAACACTAGAGCATAAGATATAACATTGCTTTTGGATGTATATAGTGCACTTTCTACTCTCATATCTCTTATTGCCTAAAATGATGAATTTGGACGTATTCTACCTCACGATTCTTTAATTCATTGCGGTTTCTGGTAGTGAAGAATTTTCCCCAATTGTATTCTCTGTATTTAGGAGGATTTTCTTCGTCGAGTAGACCATCTAAAGGCTTCAACATAACGTCATAGCCTAGCATGAAGAAGATTGGAATAGAAATCCTTTCCTTTGTATTGTTCACCATTATTTTGTACTCCACACCCTCGTACTTATCATTTGCTCCAAACTTATCCAAAAAAATATAGTGTCATTCAAAACTTAGAATTATTGCAAATCCCTATTTCATGCTCATATAGTGTTGTTGACTTGTTTGGGTGAAAATAAACATTTTTTTTATCTTAACCAGTACGGGGAATAGAATTTTTTTTATTTTTAAAAAGCTAACTTAACCTCTTTTTACTATTCTTATTTTAAAGTGATCCTTCATGTGTAAAAAATACAAATGAATGTACATATTAAAATAATATTAGTGAATTTGGTCTAGGATACACATTTACACTTATGCTACTGTGCTAACGTTTCATTTATTAGTTGAACGGGTTGCATTGCTTGTGTGACTCAAGTTATCGTAATGTTGGTCTGGATCCGAACACCTTTCTTGTATAGACTTTGATGAAAGTAACGACATGTAAGTAAATTACTTGTGGGTATTACCTTGGTTGGTAGTTTAATTCCTAGCCTTGTAATTAGACCTTATTTTTCATAGTGGATAGTTAGGTGGTCCAATGAACTAGTGATATTCCTCTTAGGTCATTGGTGTGACCTAGGTTGTTTCCACATAAAAATCTCATGTGTTAATCTTTATACTTTTGCATTATTTTATTTATACATGATTGCATGTCTGGTCATTCTATAAAATTTTAATTTATTATAATTCAGTTGATATTCTATTCACTCGCCTTCTAGCTAATAGATCTATAACTAAAAAAAGAAAATTTCATTTTTATAGATATGAATCAGGATCTTTCTAAGGTTCAGAATAAAAATGTCATAGTAATGAAAATGAATACTTAGCTGTCAAAAAACCTATTAAGAAATTTACAATATATGTAATAAGTGTTAGATTCATTGTTAGAATCGATAACAAGAATTTTGGTTATTTTTGAAGAACTAATATTGTTGATGATTACAAACAAGGAAGATTGTTCATATGGTAACAATGATTTAACCATTACAATTTTGATATCGATCATTTTTCTCGAAACAAGAACAGTTTAGTAGATGTCGTTATAATAGTATTAGCACATTTAACTATTTATGTTATTACAGGAATGAAACCTCTTGATATCAAGATTAAGATAAAGGAAAATGAGGTAAGATTCCTTCAAGAACAACTCGAGGTTTTATACCTAGAGAAGTTTCTTTTGGAGACATGAATTAAACGGGAAGAACTTAAGGGTTCAAAATGACCATTCAAGTTCAAAAATTCTAAAGAGGAATCCTCATTAGAAATTCATTCTAAGGAAGGTAAAACTTCTGAAGAAGGAATTCAAAGTGACAAAGAAGAACCTAATAATTCAAAGAAGAGTAGCATCTCTGAAAAGAAAAAGGAAAAGTTTAGTTGGGCTTAAGAAGTAGAAAAAGTAGACCAGAAAAAGACCTATGTGGTTTATAATGGTTCAAAATCAAGAATTTACGACAACTATTCTAAAGTAAGTAAAGCTATTATCAGATTTAATGGAATAACTCAGAGAGCTTTCATTAATAGAATAGAAGCCGAAGGTAGTTATGCTAACTATAGAGTACCAAAACTAATAATTCTAGATGACATAGTTAAAAACTACTTTATAACATTACAATAACAACCAAGCTAGTTGAAAACCCTAGGAAAGATAGTATGACTACCAATACTATTCAAAGAAACGTCTCTCATAGAGATAATAAAGATAGTATAACCACTAATATTATTTAGAGAAACATTCCTAGGAAAACATTGGTCATTGAAAATGAAAAAGACCAATATAGGAATTTAAGTAAATCACAATGGTTGGGTTTCTATAACTTAGCTAGAAAATCTATTCAAGAATGTTTGGTATTATACATGTAATAGCTACATGACCTAGTAAACTATGGTACCTTGCTACTATATTGTGAGGTGATGAAGATGAAGACCTAATTTAGTAAACTATGGTACCTCGCTACTATATAGCGAGGTGATGAAGATGAAGACCTGATGAGTCTAAAGCTCTACATCATAGAGCAACCTGGACACCCCAATACCATCTTAATGACCTGGGTGACCAATTCAGAGTCCTTGAGCAATGTGTATACAATGACCTATTTATGTAAACACCTATGGTGACCTAGTTAGTGTAAATTGTATTGTATGTATTTTAATATATATTCTGGTTGCTTGTATGAGAGCTCCTACCTATGTAATCCATACATTCGTCTAGATGCTATATATACCTTTTTAATGTAGAGAATACAGAATCTGTTCATTTATCAATATTTTTTACTTCTCACTAAAAATCACTAGAATCCTTAACACTTAAAATTATCTCGAAAAAATAAATATATCAAAGACATGAAATTTTACACCATAGAAAAAGAATTCCTTACAGGTAGTAAATTTAATATTCTTGAAGGAGTTGATATAATTTTTATTTATAGTTTAATTGAGAACTTATATCTAGGAATTAATTTAAATATTTTTCTAAAAAATGCAAAAAGGCTATAAAGAACTTCAGGAAGAAGATCAGAGTAGGTAACAAGCCTATCTATCTTATATTTTTTAGTACACTTAGGTGGCGTTTGGTTCGCAGAATGGAATCAGAATAGGAATGGGAGTGGGAATGGGAATGGAATGGAATGGAAAGGAAAGGAAACAATGTTGTTTGGTTTGATCACTTGAATCAAGCTCGGAATCAGGATTACAGTATTTGGTTTGTGATAACTGTATTTTATATAGTTATTTTCATTAATTTTATTAATGATAATTGCTATGTTCGTTTAATATTTATTAATTTTTGTTAAATAAATTAATATTTTCCTTTTATATGCAAAAAAATACATTTTTAATAAAATTAAATAATCTGTATCGAAAATGTACTTAATTTCATATTTCTGTCCACAAATATAAATAATATGTTTTTTTAATTACAATTTATAAAAATCGAAAATATAATTTAAATTAAATTTGGGCTTAAGTATAATTATCAAAAGTTTAAAAATTTAATTTAAAATTAGCAAAGGGCTTAACTGTAATTTAAGAAAGTGCAAAATGTAATTTGGATTAAATTTGTGGGTCAAAATATAATTAATAAAAGTTTGAATTTTCTGCGCAGGAAAAGAATCGCACTCGCACAAATCACCACGTTCATCACGCGCCGTTCGATCATCAATTAAACGGTCCAGATTTGGCGAGTACAACCAGACGAGGAAAAATCGCGTGTAGAATCTTCGCGCGGCTCGGCGTGCCAGTGGGTCCCACGTGTCGCGCAGGCCGACGTTAGAGTGGGCCCCACATGTCGGCTGCGCAGATTCCCCCGAGGTGATCGCTGACCGTTGGATCAGATCAACGGTCCAGATTGAAGCGCGTCCATCCAAGCTGTCGCGCACTGAGTAGCTCGTGTAAAAATCCTGTGTGACGCGGTCCATCCAAGCGGCGTGCACCCTCACTCTTCAAATGGTAAATGACCAGCCACGTGTCTCATAAATATTCCAGCGAATAAAATGATGACACGTGGCATGTATTTGGTGAAATAAAAACGCAGAATCAGCGCCCACTTCCAGCCGTTAACCACTTCCAAATCCGAAGAAATCGTGTGCGATGCGTTCTTCATGCGCCCGGCTTACCGCCCAATGAAAAGCTGCCACGTGGCACTACGCTTCTCTCGGCGAATCACATGGTGACACGTGGCATGCGGAAAAAGAAAAAAAAATTCAAAAATTTGCGAGAGTGTGTTTACGCGTGCTCTTTCCCATACAATGTTGTTCCCCATTGGTGATAAAAAAAAAATAAAAATAAAATAAAAAGAAAAATAGGGGATATATGTTTATGGGGGGATACGCGTAGGAGAGAATTTTTTTTTTCTTCTCTTTTTTTTTAGTTAGTTTTTTCCAGTTCGAGCATTTTTCTTTTTTCTTTTTCTCTCGAAACTTTGGGAGAAAACTAGCAGTTCTTGCAAGTTTTTCTTCCTTGTAACATTTTAATTTTTCTGTTTTTCTTGTTTGCGTGATACACAAACACGCAGAGTATTGATTTAACATTTTATGTTGTATTTTCTTAGGGAAATTACGAGAGAAAGAAGACAACAAAGAAGAAGAAAAGGGATGAAATTTATTTTTCATTGAGGAATCGTGAAAGAGTTTTTTTCTTATCTATTTTCTTTTAATTTTCTTTCTCTGCAATGTTTTATTTTTGTTGTGTTGTAATTTTAAATTTCGCTATGAACTAATACATTTGTTCTAGGATTGCAGTGTAAGCGTAAATTATGAACTTTGAATTAAATATTTTTGAATGATTTATGGGACTGTTTTAAGTTGTTTATTTTATCTGTGTTTAATGCTTTTAATTATCGGAAGATTAATTAAGCGATATGTGACATTTAAATAAACTTGAAAAAGGCATTTTTGTGTCTTTGCTTTCGTGATGAAATAACGTATATACATAAGAGATAGAAATATACTTTTATTGTATGTGTAATCATAGAGAACTTCGAACTTAATAAATCTGGTTGAATTTAATTCGCATAGGAATATAGTGAATCATTTTAACTAGATGTTTTACGTATGGAGCTCGGAAGAGATATATGGATAAATTAGGAGTTCTTGGTTAACAACTTAAAACACGATAACATAAATCAAGATAAAATATAATGATTCAAGTGGATTAATTTGGTGAAACTGCAATCCTAGAATTTTCTTGCAATCTGTTATAAAAGTTAGTTAGTCAAGCGCATCAATTATCATTGTTTGGATAAAATTAGGTTGAAATAATTTTAATAATTAACGAATACTAGTAACAAATCTCTGTGGGAACGATATTTTACTTATCATATTATTACTTGTGACCGTGTATACTTGCACGAGTTCGTGTGTTGAAAAACACGCAACAAGTTTTTGGCGCCGTTGCCGGGGATTTATTTTACTAATTTTTGTTGATATTAATACCAATTAATCTGATTTTAATTCAAAAAAAAAAATATTATTTGTTTAATTGCTTACTTTTACTTGCTTGGATTTGTGTGTTTATTTATGTTTTAAATGTAATTTATTGTATTAGATTTAATTTTGGATAGAGTGGGACTTTGTATGCGACGCATAAGAAATCTTGACTTAGTTCCCTTAGATCTAGAAATTCATAGCACTATTTTGAACTTAAAGAAAAATAATAAACAAGAAACCTTAGAACAGCTAGCTATGGATAATGAAATTCCAGAAGTTGAGGAACCAAGATCCTTAAGAGATTATGCAGTGCCCATGGTTGGTGGCATCCATTCAAGCATTAGAAGACCATTAATTCAAGCCAATAATTTTGAAATTAAGCCTGCAATCATTCATATGATTCAAACATCGGTACAATTTGGTGGTTTACCCCACGATGATCCAAACTCCCATATATCAAATTTCCTAGAGATTTGTGATACCTTTAGGCATAATGGAGTCACTGATGATGCTATTCGGTTGAGACTTTTTCCTTTCTCACTGAGGGATAAGGCAAAGAGTTGGTTGAATTCATTGCCATGTGGTTCTATCACTACTTGGGAGGATCTGGCTCAAAAAGTTTTAGCCAAATATTTTCCACCGGCAAAGACTGCACGGATGAGGAATGAAATCACCACTTTTATGCAGTTCGACTCAGAGTCATTATATGAAGCTTGGGAGAGGTACAAGGAGCTACTTAGAAGATGTCCGCACCATGGATTACCGAAGTGGCTTCAAGTTCAAACATTTTATAATAGTTTGATGGGTCAAACTAGAAATATGATTGATGCTGCAGCAGGTGGTGCTCTAATGGGGAAATCAATTGATGAAGCATACAACTTATTAGAGGAAATGGCCTCAAATAGTTATGAATGGCCATCAGAGAGGATGTTGCCTAAGAAAGCAGCTGGAATTCATGAGATTGATGCTATGATCGCTTTATCGCACAAGTATACGCTTTGGTGAAAAAGATGGATACTATGGGCGTCCATTCTATTCGAGTCCTTTTGTTGCATGTGAAATTTGCAATGGAAATCATGCCGGAGTGAGAGATGTCCTCATAACTCGAATACGTTAATTTTGTTTCCAATTATAATAGGAACCAAAACAATCAAAATAATCCCTATTCCAACACTTACAATCCAGGGTGGAAGAATCACCCTAATTTTTCTTGGAGTAATAATCAAGGCCAATCATCTTCTATGAAGCCCACTCATCCACCAGGTTTTCACAATCAAGCCCCACAACAAGAGAGAAAGCCTTCATTGGAAGATATGTTTGCTCAATACATGGCTAAGAATGAGGCTATTCTCCAGAATCAAGCAACATCTATTAGAAATCTTGAAGTTCAATTGGGTCAATTAGCTACTGCTGTCAACAACCGCCCTCAAGGAGTTTTACCCAGTGATACCGAAGTCAATCCAAAAAGGGAAGGAAAAGAGCATTGTAAAGCAGTTACATTGAGAAGTGGAAAAGAGTTAGAAGAAATACACAAGCCCATTTCTCCGCCAAATCTTATTGTTGAAGCTATTGACCCAGAGAAACAAGAGAGTGGAGAAGAAATAGCTGAAGAAAATGAAGCATCAACAAAACCCATAATGAAACCAGCTTTAGAAAGTCTCAAGTCATATAATCCACCAATTCCATTTCCTCAACGCTTCCATAAGCAAAAGCTTGATAAGCAATTCTCCAAGTTTCTTGAAGTATTTAAGAAACTTCATATAAACATTCCTTTCGCTGATGCCTTGGAGAAAATGCCTAGCTTTGTGAAATTCATGAAAGACATTTTGTCTAAGAAGAGAAGGTTAGGTGATTTTGAGACAGTTGCTCTCACAGAGGAGTGTAGTGCCATCCTTCAGAAGAAGCTACCATCTAAGCTTAAAGATCCAGGAAGTTTCACCATTCCTTGTACTATTGGTGAGAAATTTTTTGGTAGAGCTCTGTGTGATCTGGGTGCAAGCATTAATTTGATGCCACTATCCATCTATCAAAGACTTGGATTAGGAGAAGCACAACCGACCAATCGTAACTCTTCAACTTCAGATAGGTCTACGAAACACCCGAGAGGCATTATAGAGGATGTGCTTGTAAAGGTTGACAAGTTTATCTTTCCTGCAGATTTCATAATTCTTGACATGGAGGAAGATAAAGAAATTCCTATTATTCTGGGGAGACCATTTTTAGCAACTGGTAGGACTTTGATTGATGTTCAAAAAGGTGAGCTCACCATGAGAGTTCAAGACCAAGAGGTAACTTTAAATGTCTTTAAAGCTATGAAATTTCCAAGAGAATCTGATGATTGCTTTAGAGTTGACATGGTGAATGCATTAGTTGAAAACAATTTCGGGAAAAGCTGAGATCTTGATGCTTTGGAACTTGCACTTGTGAATGACAATGTTATTGATAACTTTGATTCTCTTGAATATCTCAAGTTACTTAAAGCATCTCCACAACTCTTTAGTCATGGCTGAAGAAGAGGCATCACAAGTTGCAACACCATCTAAGTTTACCTATGTGAAGCCATCTATGGAACAGAAACCATTATTAGAGCTTAAGCCACTACCTAACCATCTAAGGTATGCTTATTTGGGTGAAATGTCTACAATGCCTGTGATTATTTCAGCATCTCTAGATGATGATCAAGAAAAGAAGCTGTTAAGAGTGTTGAGAAATTACAAGTTAGCATTAGGGTGGTCGATAGCTGACATTAAAGGAATTAGCCCTGCAATATGCATGCATAAGATCTTGTTTGAGGAAGATTTCAAGCCCACTATTGAGCATCAACGTCGTTTGAATCCAATCATGAAGGAGGTAGTAAAAGATGAAATCATTAAGTGGTTAGATGCAGGTATTATCTATCCTATTTCAGATAGCTCTTGGGTCAGCCCAATTCATTGTGTTCCAAAGAAAGGAGGAATTACAGTGGAGACTAATAGCAATAATGAGCTGATTCCTACAAGGAAAGTGACGGGTTGGCGGGTATGTGATAGGGGCAGAACCGACATCGCCGATCCTGCCCGTTACTTTAGTTTTATCTATTTATAAAACTCTCGCAAGTGCACGAATCATTTCGTAGAAAATGATAAGTATACTCCCAAGGTCGATCTAAGGAAGGAATGTATGTGGTTTTTAATTTATTATTCAAACTTTTAAAAACGAAATTAAATCCTAAACATCCTGTCACGATATTTTGGTTTTTGTGTTTTTAATCTACTTACATAAAAATAAACATAGATTCAATAAACATTTATGTAAATTTTATCATTTATAATGGTGGAGTATTTATGGATATAATAATTAAGTTAATTATGCTTGCTCATATTAATTAGGTTATTAAAGATATGAATTGATATTTATTGATTCTCTCTTTTTTATATGAATACCACCTTTGGTGGGGTTAGATATTCTTTGTTAACTAAACAAATCAATTAACACCTATGGGTGGGGTTGATAACTAATTTGGTTAATTAAATTAATTTCTTTTTCTAAGAGATTGAAAATGAACCATTTAAATGCCACCTTTGGTGGGGTTAGACAGTTTAAACTTTATTCAAGGTGTCCAAATTAAACCTAAGAATTTAGTTATCCGAGTACTAACTTTCAAGTTTTAAAACCACTATTGAAAACATGTTGTCAATACATTTTCAGATAATAATTCTTATAAAAACTTTTGAAATAGAGCTTCACTCTAACTACCAGGCGATTGTACCAACAAATAAAAGAGCACTACTCTAAATCAGACTGGATAACTAAACCTTAAAATCTAATTTTCAGATTTAAGTTTGTAATGAAAAATAATATATTTCTCTCTAACATTCTTAATATAAAATCTTGAATAAAAACAAAATCAATTCATTTTAGAGATTTTTACCTATTTAATATTTCGCAAGCATAACAACGTTATTATTACATCATGTTTATAAACAGTCAGCAAAGTTAAATTTAATCACAGACAAATTAAATATAACATGTAAGAATAAAGCATAAAAAATAGCGTAAAGAAAATAAAATCCTTACAGAACTTCGATGCTATTCTAGTTCTTTGAAAAACCTCCACGCCGGATTTGCACTCCCATTTATTGAATCAAGACCTAATATATTACAAAAACATAACTAGTTGTTGGCAAAAAGGGGACAACTGTAAAACTAAGAGAACTTAAGTACAAACTAAGAAAAACTAAAAAAACATAAAAATGTAAGAAAAGAGAGAAAGAAAGAAGAGAGAAGTGTATTTTGAAGGTGTGTTTTGAAGTGAAGGGAAGGGGGGTATTTATAGGTGAGCATGGAGAGAAAAAATGAGTAAAAAAAATGTTAAAAAAATATGTAAAAATGTAAAAACGCGTATTGGAATTCTTGATGTCATTAATGACGTCGGCATGACGTCACGAGCGGGCCGCACGTGAAAAATGGGGCGAAGACGCGTTGCGCGCGCGGAGGGCGCGCGAGGCGCGCGTGGCAGGAGTATGGCGCGCTAGGCGCGCGCGAAAGAAAAGGCAGCGCGCGCGCGCGCGCGACCGAGAGTGGCGCGCGCGGATAGGCATCCGCGCGCGATCTGGGGCGTTGTGCGCGCGTCTTCCGGGCGTGTGCGCGCGGCCTCGCGGCCATGGTAAGGCGGCGGCGATTTTTCTCCTTTTGACATTTTTGACCCTTTTGACCCATTTTGGCCAATTTTTCCATATTTGTTGACCTTTCCCCATTTATTTGTTAATATATTTGTGATGTATTGCTTCATGTATTGCTCTTTGAGTCTTTAAATTGCGTTTTTAAGGCAAAATACGAAAAACAATAAAAATACCCGTGATTCGAAAAATACAAATTTATATAAATATATGATAAAACATATAAATATATGTATTTTTAATCAATTAATGTACCTAAAATCATGGTTATTTTAGTGCTTTTTGAGCACTCATCACAACCTCAAACCCGACTTCTTGCTAGTCCCTTAGCAAGAGAAGCGATAAAAACTAAAAATTAAACTATCCTAAATCACTTCCGTAGATTGACACGGTTGCATTTAGCCTATGCAACAAGCCTTTAAACCCCTAGGTTGCCCTAGTGGGCGAGTTTGAGTCGCTTGAGGGTTTTCAGTAATGATACCCACAAACATTGAACTAAATGTAAAAATCAAAAGAAATAAAAATAATCAACTTAAAAACTAAAATTACAACAACATCAAAAATTAACTTTTAAGAATAAAAGAAAACAACATAACACAAAAATGTCTCATACTTTTTAATCTCTTTTAAGATCATAATTAAAATCTCAAGCATAAGTTATTTTAATCTTCTTAAACAATCATGATTTATTATAATAATTAGTTGAAAATCATTTTCATATTTCATATCAAAAATGTATCAATTTAATTTCACCCAATTTCGGTGTCATGAATCAAATTCGTTTCGACTCTATTCCTCACAAGTCAATACTCTCAAAACTCTTGAATCCTATGGGTTCAAACACTCATACTAATTTATATGCGAAAGAGTTGATGTATAGAAATGAACTAATATGTTCGCATATGTATAAAGAAGAAAGGCTCAAAGTGTTATTTTGACGTTGATCTCATGGAAGGAATCAAATGTATAAATTATAAAGATATCATATATAAAAATTATTTTCATGCATAAATCAAACTCATTAAGAAAAAATTTCAAGATATATGCCTTTTACAAATGAAGAAAGTGCAATGACTTTTAGGAATTACTTCCTATATCTTTCTTTTGTAATTAGCCTTTACTCACAACTTTCTAAGCAATGTGGGTCATAGTATGTAGATTATACTATATATTCTTTCTCTCTATATTTTTAGAAGATATTTTTCAATATATATCATTTTTTTAGAGAGTCAACCCATGTATGCAGATTGTACACATTTTTTTCTTAGGATCTTGGGTAATGCGGGTCATAGTATGTAAATTATACTATATATTCTTTATCTCTCTATTTTTTTTCTGAAGATACTTTTCAATATATATCATTTTTTTAGAGAGTCAACCCATGTACAGATTGTACATTTTTTTAAGGATTTTGGTGAGTGGTTACTTTTGTGGCTTTTCTGTTTGATCTTGGTTTAGGTAACCCCAGATATGTCTCTTTTTTTTGTACTTGATCATGCACGAATGAGATAAAAGCATATACTATCAATTTCTACTCAAATCATTTAATCTAAGCAAAAATAATAATAAAAAAAATATACGACACTCTATTAAGATGAGAAAAAATTCATACATTCAATATTAATGCCTATAGAGATCATCTAAGAATTTGAAGAAATAAGAAATGTGTTTGGAGTAGAAAAAATATATATTTCACTCTGAATAAAGGAAATTAGGCTCAAATTATATCTCACAAAGGTAGTCTCCACTAAAACAAATTCATAAAAACTGATTTTGGGTTTAATATAATTTCTACATCTTATCAAGAAATACTAGTTATGACAAAAATTAACTAATTATCAAAAATAATTACATAATATTTCATGATATGTTTTCAAAAATTAATCTAACAGTACAAAAGACTTAACTATTTACTTAAATTTGATTTAAAGAAATGATAAATTTTTGTGAGAATTTTTTTTTTTTAATTCCAAAAATTACTAAATCACACAAGGAAAATAAAACCAAACACAAAAAATGAAGATGTGAACATAAAAAAGACAAAATTAATAATTTTTTTTTTAATTTTTTTTTAAATTTTTAAATTGTTAAATCTTTTTTTTTTTTTTTCTTATTAAGCATTGTGACTTTTCACCACCTGACCTAGAATTTATATTGTTCTCAATTTAACAACTGTAAATTAAAGATAAAGAGAAAGAAAAGAAAGATTAGCTATTTCTTGAGAATGTGTAAGTAGTAATGGAGAAATGCAGGTGCATTCATCATATTCATCATTAAAGTGTATCTGACATGATTCTTTGTGAACTTCTAACAACTCAACAAATATTTTTAGTTTTAACAATTTAAAAATTATTCACATATAATTAAACTAAAATAAAAAATAGAAATTAAACAAATTAAACAAATAAAATTAAATTAACTAAAATGATGGGTTGCCTCCCGTCGGTAGCTTAGTTTAACGTCTTAGCAAGGCGTAACTTGGGATTGCCTTTTAAGTAAACTCAATGTCCCTCATCATTGAGTCAATCAAACCGACAAGTAAGACAAGATTGTCTACCTATACTTTTTCAGTCATGTCCTATGGATTTTTAAATTTTTCTGTACTTAAAACTAGGGACATACTTGTGAGTTTCAGATCATCCATGTCTAGGTACAAATCAAATAATTAAAGGCATCAAAACACAATTGTACCTAGATCAAACAAAACAACTAACTCCTTAGATTGTAATTAAAGCTTTAAAATTTTGGAGATAGTTTCAGAAATTGTTTTTTTTTTTTTTTTTTTTAAGTTAAAATAACATAATCAGTATTAACCAAGAGTGCTCCCAGGAAAGAATGGTGGGGCAAAGGCTCCTTAAAAACCATCCTCCTAGACAGAGCAACGTTCCGGGAAAGACTAGTGGCACAAAGGCTTCCAGGAACTAGTCTCTGCAGAACTCCCTTAGCTCTTTACTTTTCATGCTATTAAAATTAAGTTAATTAAGTTAAGTTAAGTTAAAATTTAAGTTAATTAAGTTAATAAAAGGGTATGTTAATTAAGTTAATGAAAATCTAAGTTAATTAAGTTAGTAAATTAAATTAATTAAGTTAGTAAATTAAGTTACTAAAAACCTAAGTTAATTAACTTAAGCGAAAATTAAAAAAAAAAGTAGTTAAAAAAATTTGAAAAAAAAAAAGAAAAAGAAAATTAAACCAAAAAATAAAATAAATTGAAAAAGTAAAAGAAAAATAAAAAAAAGAGAAAAGAGAAAAAAAAATTAAGCCAAAAAAATAAAATAAAAATAAAATAAAATAAATTGAAAAAAATAATTGAAAAAGGTAAAAGAAAAAAAAAGAAAAAGAAAAAACAACAAAAATAAAATAAAAAAATAAAAATAAAAAAATTGAAAATAGAGTTTTTGATTTTTTTTTTATTTTTTTTTTATTTTTTTTTATTTTTTTGATTTTTGATTTTTTTATTATTATTTTTTATTATTTATTATTTTTTATTTTTTTATTTTTTTATTTTTTTTATTTTTTATTTTTTTATTTTTTTTATTTTTTATTTTTTATTTTTTTATTCTTATTTATTTATTAATTTAATTTAAAATTTACTTACTTTTTTTTACTTCAAATTTCAAAATGCAAAATTATTTTATTATTCATGCTATATTTTTTTATTTATTACGAAATTGAAATTTGAATTTTTTTTTTTACTTTTCACAAACAACAAAATTTTTTATTTTTTTAATTTTTTAATAAAAAAAAATCACAATTATTTACAAGACAAAAAAGTTTTTAAAATTTTGATAAATAATTTAAAAACGCTTATTCCTTCCTAAGAATCCGCCAAAAACTTGATACCATCCCGCATGGCGCCAAAAACTTGATCGCCATCCCAAGAATGGCCAAAAACTTGATAGGCATCCCGCAAGAAGCGCCAAAAACTTGATGGCTTAAACCCAGATCGCCAATTCTCGCAAATACTTTGGTTTTAATATTTGTAAAACTCGCCAAGTGCACGAATCATTTAGTAGAAAATGATAAGTATACTCCCAAGGTCGATGTAAGGAAGGAATGTATCTGGTTTTTAATTTATTATTCAAAGTTTTAAAAGCGAAATTAAATCCTAAACATCCTGTCACGATATTTTGGTTTTTGTGTTTTTAATCTACTTACATAAAAATAAACATAGATTCAATAAACATTTATGTAAATTTTATCATTTATAATGGTGGAGTATTTATGGATATAATAATTAAGTTAATTATGCTTGCTCATATTAATTAGGTTATTAAAGATATGAATTGATATTTATTGATTCTCTCTTTTTTATATGAATACCACCTTTGGTGGGGTTAGATATTCTTTGTTAACTAAACAAATCAATTAACACCTATGGGTGGGGTTGATAACTAATTTGGTTAATTAAATTAATTTCTTTTTCTAAGAGATTGAAAATGAACCATTTAAATGCCACCTTTGGTGGGGTTAAACGATTTAAACTTTATTCAAGGTGTCCAAATTAAACCTAAGAATTTAGTTATCAAGTACTAACTTTCAAGTTTTAAAACCACTATTGAAAACATGTTGTCAATACATTTTGAGATAATAATTCTTATAAAAACTTTTGAAATAGAGCTTCACTCTAACTACCTAGGCGATTGTACCAACAAATAAAAGAGCACTACTCTAAATCAGAATAGGATAACTAAACCTTAAAATCTAATTTTGATTTAAGTTTGTAATGAAAAATAATATATTTCTCTCTAACATTATTAATATAAAATCTTGAATAAAAACAAAATCAATTCATTTTAGAGATTTTTACCTATTTAATATTTCTCAAGCATAACAACATTATTATTACATCATGTTTATAAACCGCCAACAGAGTTAAAATTAGTCACAGACAAATTAAATATAACATGTAAGAATAAAGCATAAAAAATAGCGTAAAGAAAATAAAATCCTTACCGAACTTCGATGCTATTCGTTCTTTGAAAAACCTCCAAGCGGAATTTGCACTCCCATTTATTGAATCAAAAGCTAATATATTACAAAAACATAACTAGTTCTTCCCAAAAAGGGAAGAACTCTAAAACTAAGAGAAATTAACTACAAACTAAGAAAAACTAAAAAAACCTAAAAATCTAAGAAAAGAGAGAAAGAAAGAAGAGAGAAGTGTGTTTTGAAGGTGTGTTTTGAAGTGAAGGGAAGGGGGGTATTTATAGGTGAGGATGGAGAGAAAAAATGAGTAAAAAAATGTTAAAAAAATATTTAAAAATGTAAAAACGCGTATTGGAATTGCTGATGTCATTAATGACGTCAGCATGACGTCACAGGGGCGGCTGCACGTGAAAAATGGGGCGAAAAGGCGTTGGGCGCGCGGAGGAGGCAGCTGGGCGCGCAGGGGCGCGCGCGTGAGGCAGGAGTGGCGCGCAGAGGCGCGCGCGGAAAGAGGCAAGGGCGCGCGCGGACTGGGCATGCTGCGCGCGCGATCTGGGCGTGCTGCGCGCGCGGTCTGGGCGTGCTGCGCGCGGGGCTCGGCGCGGCTGGGCGGCGCGGCGGCGCGATTTTCTCCTTTTTGACATTTTTGACCCTTTTGACCCATTTTGTCCAATTTTTCCATATTTGTTGACCTTTCCCCATTTATTTATTAATATATTTGTGATGTATTGCTTCAAGTATTCCTCTTTGAGTCTTTAAATTGCGTTTTTAAGCCAAAATACCTGAAAAACAATAAAAATAAGTGATTAGAAAAATACAAATTTATATAAATATATGATAAAACATATAAATATATGTATTTTTAATCAATTAATGTACATAAAATCATGGTTATTTTAGTGCTTTTTGGGCACTCATCAGTATGCATGGATTATCGGAAGCTCAATAAGGCCACTCGAAAGGATCATTTTCCCCTTCCATTTATTGACCAAATGTTAGACAGACTGGCAGGACATTCTTTTTATTGTTTCTTGGATGGATATTCTGGATACAACCAAATTGCTATCGCACCTCAGGATCAAGAGAAGACCACTTTCACTTGTCCATATGGAACTTTTGCTTTTCGAAGAATGCCGTTTGGATTGTGTAATGCTCCAGCAACTTTTCAAAGGTGTATGATGGCTATCTTCTCAAACATGGTGGAAGATTTTATTGAGATATTTATGGATGACTTCTCAGTGTTTGGAGATTCATTCGATATGTGCTTACATAACCTTTCTTTGGTCCTACAAAAATGCGAAGAAACAAATTTGGTTTTAAATTGGGAAAAGTGCCACTTCATGGTAGAAGAAGGTGTGGTTCTTGGCCATCTAATTTCATCCAAAGGAATTGAAGTGGATAGGGCAAAGATTGAAACCATTGAGAAACTACCGCCTCCAACATCGGTGAAAGGAATTAGAAGCTTTCTTGGTCATGCAGGATTCTATAGGCGTTTCATAAAAGATTTTTCCAAGATTTCTAAGCCTCTTTGCAATCTTTTGGAGAAAGATACAAAATTCACATTTGACGAAGAGTGTTTGAAAGCTTTCCGGGTTTTGAAAGAAAGGTTAATCACGGCTCCCATCATTGTTGCACCAGATTGGAATCTACCTTTTGAGCTTATGTGTGATGCCAGTGATTTTGCAGTAGGAGCTGTTTTAGGACAACGAAAAAAGAGAGTTTTCCATGCCATATACTATGCCAGTAAAACTTTGACCGAAGCTCAACTGAATTATGCTACCACTGAAAAAGAATTACTTGCTGTTGTATATGCTTTTGAAAAGTTTTGATCCTACCTAATCGGAACTAAGGTGACAGTTTACACTGATCATTCTGCTATAAAATATCTTATGGCTAAAAAAGATGCAAAACCGAGATTGATTAGATGGATCCTCCTATTGCAGGAATTTGATTTGGAGATCAAAGATAAGAAAGGAACCGAAAATAAAGTGGTTGATCATCTATCGAGATTGGAGAATAATGATGGAGCCGTGGACAATACTATCATTGGTGAGACTTTTCCTGATGAGCAACTATTTTCCTTTAAACATAGAAGTGTGCCATGGTACGCAGACTATGTTAATTACATCGTAAGCAATGTGCTCCCACCTGAAATATCTTTCCAACAGAAGAAAAAATTCCTACACGATGTTAAGTACTATTTATGGGATGAGCCTTACTTGTTTAAGCAATGTGCAGATCAAATTATCAGAAGGTGTGTCCCAAAGGAAGAAATTGAAAATATACTTAAACATTGTCATTCTTCAGTGTATGGAGGCCATTTTGGAAGAGAAAGAACCTCGGCTAAGGTTCTTCAATCTGGTTTTTACTGGCCAAATCTATTTAAAGATGCACATTTCTTTGTCTCACAATGTGACAGGTGCCAAAGAGTTGGTAACATTTCTAAGAAACATGAGATGCCTCTAAACAACATTCTTGAGGTAGAAATATTTGACGTTTGGGGAATTGACTTCATGGGGCCTTTTATCTCTTCCTACAACAACCTTTACATTCTGGTTGCTGTGGATTATGTTTCTAAATGGGTAGAAGCGATTCCCTTGCCTACCAATGATTCCAAAGTGGTGTTGAATTTTCTAAAGAAAAACATTTTTACTCGTTTTGGCACCCTAAGGGCTATCATAAGCGATGGTGGAACTCATTTTTGCAACAAATATTTTGAAACCCTCCTTGCCAAATACGGTGTCACTCACAAGATTGCAACTGCTTATCATCCTCAAACAAGTGGACAAGTCGAGATATCAAATAGAGAGGTGAAGAGGATTTTGGAGAAGACGGTAAATCCTTCAAGGAAGGATTGGTCTAAGAGGTTGGATGATGCACTCTGGGCATATCGAACAGCATACAAGACACCCATTGGGATGTCCCCATATCGGTTGGTTTTGGGAAAGCTTGTCATCTCCGGTTGAATTAGAGCACCATGCGTATTGGGCTATCAAGAATTTAAATTTTGATTTAGGCGCTGGCCGGCGAAAGACGTCTCCTACAACTCAATGAGATGGATGAGATTCGTTTACACGCATATGAAAATCTTTGAGATTTATAAAGAAAAGACGAAGAGGTGGCATGACAACAAAATCTTGCATAGACACTTTGAACCAGGACGAAAGTATTGCTCTTCAATTCTCGTTTGAAGTTCTTCTCAGGAAAATTGAAATCTAAGTGGTCGTGGCCATTCATTATTACCAAAGTACACCCATATGGGGCTATTGAGATTAAAGGTGAAGAATCACAAAGTACCTTCCAAGTGAATGGGCAAAGACTCAAACATTATTGGGGGGGTGGCATTGATCGTCAAAAGTCCACCATTTTCTTATCTGATCCAACCTAAAGCAAGGAGAAAGGCAGTCAAGCTGATGACTCTAAATCAGCGCTTCTTGGGAGGCAACCCATGTGTTTTAGTTTTTATTTATTTATTTTTTATTGCATTTTAGAACATGTATTAGTTGCATTTTTCTTCATTCTGTTTTTTTTTGTTTTGATAGGTGTAAATCGGAGGAGGTAAAACAATTTTGGATTTCAATCTCACAAGTCAACTCACCATTCAGGGAAGTTTCTTTTAACACATCTCCTTTGTTCTTTAATTTTCACACATTGGGGACAATGTGCATATTAAGTTCGGGGGTGTTGAGATTAAACTTATTTGAAATACTGCTTGATATTGTTGCGCGTCTAGTTTTGTTTGTTTGGTTGATTGAAGATATGTTGCTATGAATAGTGATTTATTTTTATTTCTTCGATTTAAATGATGCATATCTCTTTGAAAAAAAAAAATTTTTTTTTTCTAAGTGATGAATAATTTTTACGTATGTTTCATTTTACAAGAATAAATATTCATGAGCACTAGTCTTGATTTTTGAGTTGCTATGATAATTTAGAGAAGGTTTATGTGAGTATGAAATTCGATAGATTTTTGTGGTGTCACAGTTTTAGAATTTGTTTGATTTTCTCTCGAGGCGAAATTATAGATAACATTTAACTAAGAAAATGATTTAGGCCATCTTTGGATCGTTTGAGCCTTTCTATCTACCTTGACATACATTATCCATAGTATACCCCTTTTGAGCTTCAAAGTTTACATATATATTTTTCTTATTTCACCAGCCTATCTTAAAAAAATATATATATATGTGTAGATATACTTATTGTTCTTATCTCACTAACATGTGACAATTGTTAGTAAATGTTGAATGATATATCGAAAAAAAAGGGTCGTTGAAAAAAAAAAAAATAAATAAATAGTTATTGTATGTGATGAGAAATCCCAAATTGGGAAGTAATTATTCAGATGATAGAATTATCTTTTTCAATCCTGAAATGTTATGCTCGGGAAAAGTTAAGCTAAATATTATCCTTTATCCTACCTTTACCTAAGCCATACATTACAAGCTTTATAAAGTCCTATTGATTTTGTGTTTTGTGTTTGTCTACATTAGTGGAGAGAGAAATGAAAAATAAACTTATGAGATTTGTGATTTCATGACAATTTGTTTAATTTTATATTTGTATAAACTGATCCGGATTGCATGTGATGAAATATGAAAAGACTTTACACACACACTAAAATTCATTGTGAAAATGTAATATACTTTAAAATTGATTTTGATACTTAGATAAAATTCTTTTATTTCTTTGAGTTATGTAATTTCAAAAGACAAAAGAAATATTTTGAAAATCACTATTTTAAATGCAGTTATCTTTGTTTTATTTTCATCCTTTTGCTCGAGGACTAGCAAAAACTTAAGTTTGAGGGTGTTGATAACTGTATTTTATATAGTTATTTTCATTAATTTTATTAATGATAATTGCTATGTTCGTTTAATATTTATTAATTTTTGTTAAATAAATTAATATTTTCCTTTTATATGCAAAAAAATACATTTTTAATAAAATTAAATAATCTGTATCGAAAATGTACTTAATTTCATATTTCTGTCCACAAATATAAATAATATGTTTTTTTAATTACAATTTATAAAAATCGAAAATATAATTTAAATTAAATTTGGGCTTAAGTATAATTATCAAAATTTTAAAAATTTAATTTAAAATTAGCAAACGTCTTGAGTGTAATTTAAGAAAGTGCAAAATGTAATTTGGATTAAATTTGTGGGTCAAAATATAATTAATAAAAGTTTGAATTTTACTGCGGGAAAAGAATCGCACTCGCACAAATCACCACGTTCAATCACGCGCATTCGATCATCAATTAAACGGTCCCGGATTTGGCGAGTACAACCAGACGAGGAAAAATCGCGTGTAGAATCTTCGCGCGGCTCGGCGTGCCGGTGGGTCCCACGTGTCGCGCAGGCGACGTTAGAGTGGAGCCCACATGTCGGTACGCGCAGATTCCCCGAGGTGATCGGCGACCGTTGGATCGGATCAACGGTCCCAGGATTGAAGCGCGTCCATCCAAGTCAGCAAGACCGAGTAGCTCGTGTAAAAATCTGTGTGACGCGGTCCATCCAAGCGGCGTGCACCCTCACTCTTCAAATGGTAAATGACCACCACGTGTCTCATAAATATTCCGGTGAATAAAATGATGACACGTGGCATGTATTTGGTGAAATAAAAACGCAGAATCGGCGCCCACTTCCGGTAGTTAACCACTTCCAAATCAGAAGAAATCGTGTGCGATGCGTTCTTCATGCGCCGACTTACCGCCTAATGAAAAGCTGCCACGTGGCACTACAAGCTTCTCTCGGCGAATCACATGGTGACACGTGGCATGCGGAAAAAGAAAAAAAATTCAAAAAATTTGCAGAGTGTGTTTACGCGTGCTACTCCCATACAATGTTGTTCCCCACTGATGATAAAAAAAATAAAAATAAAATAAAAAGAAAAATAGGGGATATATGTTTATGGGGGGATACGCGTAGGAGAGAATTTTTTTTTTCTTCTCTTTTTTTTTAGTTAGTTTTCCAGTTCGAGCATTTTTCTTTTTTCTTTTTCTCTCGAAACTTTGGGAGAAAACTAGCAGTTCTTGCAAGTTTTTCTTCCTTGTAACATTTTAATTTTTCTGTTTTTCTTGTTTGCGTGATACACAAACACACAGAGTATTGATTTAACATTTTATGTTGTATTTTCTTAGGGAAATTACAGAGAAAGAAGACAACAACGAAGAAGAAAAGGGATGAAATTTATTTTTCATTGAGGAATCGTGAAAGAGTTTTTTTCTTATCTATTTTCTTTTAATTTTCTTTCTCTGCAATGTTTTATTTTTGTTGTGTTGTAATTTTAAATTCTGCTATGAACTAATACATTTGTTCTAGGATTGCAGTGTAGCGTAAATTATGAAATTTGAATTAAATATTTTTGAATGATTTATGGGACTGTTTTAAGTTGTTTATTTTATCTGTGTTTAATGCTTTTAATTATCGGAAGATTAATTAAGTGATATGTGACATTTAAATAAACTTGAAAAAGGCATTTTTGTGTCTTGCTTTCGTGATGAAATAACGTATATACATAAGAGATAGAAATATACTTTTATTGTATGTGTAAGCGTTAGAGAACTTCGAGAACTTAATAAATCTGGTTGAATTTAATTCGCATAGGAATATAGTGAATCATTTTAACTAGATGTTTTACGTATGGAGCTCGGAAGAGATATATGGATAAATTAGGAGTTCTTGGTTAACAACTTAAAACACGATAACATAAATCAAGATAAAATATAATGATTCAAGTGTATTAATTTGGTGAAACTGCAATCCTAGAATTTTCTTGCAATCTGTTATAAAAGTTAGATAGTCAAACTGCATCAATTATCGATTTGTTTGGATAAAATTAGGTTGAAATAATTTTAATAATTAACGAATACTAGTAACAAATCTCTGTGGGAACGATATTTTACTTATCATATTATTACTTGTGACCGTGTATACTTGCACGAGTTCGTGTGTTGAAAAACACGCAACAGTTTGCCACTAGAATGGAATGAAAAAGCTGTAAATTACCTTAATATCCTTACATTTAGTAAAGTTCAAATAATGTCATTTAATTACTATTTTTTCGTGAGACAAAATACATTATTGAAATCATTATTTTCTAAATAATTATTACTTAATTAAAAAGAAATATATTATTAAAATTATTATTTTTCTAAATGGGGTTTAGGGTTTTGAGATTTGGGATTTGTGATTTAAGGTTTAGGGATTTAGGATTTGGGGTTTAGGGTTATATTTATGGGTTAAGGTTTAGGATTAAAATTATTATTTTTCTAAAAAGGGTTTAGGATTTTAGAATTTGGGATTTTGGATTTAGGGTTTTAGGATTTAGAATTTAGGGTTTAGGGTTTAAGGTTTAGGGTTTAGGGATTTGGGGTTTAGGGTTTAGGGTTTGGGGATTTAGGGTTTTGGGTTTTGGGATTTAGGTTTTAGGGTTTAGGGATTTGTGATTTAGGATTTAGAGATTTCGGGTTTAGGGTTTATGGATTTGGGATTTTGGGTTTATGGTTTAGGGTTTTAGGATTTGGATTTAGGGTTTTGGGTTTGGGGATTTGGGATTTGAGTTTAGGTTTATATTTAGGGTGAGGGTAAAATTGGAAAAAAAATAGATAGGAATGAAATCATGATTCCTAAAGGGGGGAGAAGGAATTGTGATTCCTTCTCTTTTAGTAATCGATTCCATTTCGTCCCCTCCATTCCGCCCAACCAAACACACAAAATGGAAGGAATCAATTCTGATTCCTTTCCATTCCCTCCAACCAAACATGACCTTATGGATTGTAATGAAAAAGGTTATGTTGTCCCTACCATTTTATTATATTATAGATTTCCAACACTAATAGGGTAGTCACAAAACCAAGAGAACTTTTAGAAATGAAATTTAATACAGATGAACTTTATATTCTAAGAAAACAGATGCTAAGTCAAATTTACCATGAAGTTAGAAAATTGATAATTCTTTTGAAGTCAAAGTAAATTACTTGACTGGTAAGGTTATAATCACTTCTTATAGCAATATGGATCTTATTGAAGAAGATGGTGAGAAAATTAGTCAGTCTGAAATAAATTTTAACATAAGTAATCTGAAATTATCAAGAAATAAGAAATGTGTTTTGTTTTTACACCAATAAAACCACTAAGGATCACAAATGCATTTACTATATATATTAGAAATCGAGAATATGAAGATGTATCATCATTTACATTATCAAAAGGCTTATTGATAGAAAATGAAAAAAAGGAATAAACACATAGAACCTACATCTTTAGTTGACAGATCATGCCAAGAAAATTAAAGGCTTAGATTTAAAAGCCAAATGTATAAAGTTAGGTGAATTATTAAAGTAGGGGTAAAATATTGATTTCACATTATTGTAAACATGGATTCTTTGTTCTATAAAAGGAATCCTGATTTCCATTAATTGGACACAACTTCAACAATAACAACTTCTCTACTATAAAAATTATTCATCTAGTAACTATGTATCTAGAAACTATGAATGACTAAGAATCTCTTCAAGGTTCTTAGTTGGCTTTTAGAATTGTAATAATTATTAATATTATGAATAAAATGGAATGCAATCATTTTTTTTCCTATTTTGTAGTGAGTCTAATTTGGACATCATACTATGTACAGACTTAAAGTCTTCACCATAATCAGTAGAGTATTAAGATTTGAGCAAGCTGAGGTATATTAGGTATAACAAAAGAAGATGAATAACGAAAAGAAAGACCATGGTAGGCCTATTAAATTTATATATGATTATTATAATTATAAGTCAATTAAGAATCTTGAATGATTAAATATATTTTTTATAACATTTATTAAACTGAAAAATAAGAAAAACAATACAAGGAAACTAGCCACAATTCTATATGAACATAAACATAAGGAAATTATAAAAATAACCAATATTTTGAAAAGAAATATAAAGGCTTACTTTAAATAATAATATGCAAAAATTAACAACTAGCGTTACAAAAAACTAGCCATAATTTGGTATTAGAACCATAGGAAAGAAAAATGGATCATTTGATGGATAGTTAATGACATTTACTATTCAAGGGTATTAGTAATATTAACTTAAAATTCGAGGGCATCGGCGCTTCTTTTATAAAAGTCAGGGACATACATAAAGATATACTCAAAGTTAGGGACATCAATGATATTTTTTTCTCTTAATTTCTAATTCTTAAATCTATTATTTTTCTCCATTTTACATTAAGAACCCACAAGTAAATTCAAGAAATTCCAAAATATATTATTCTTGTGTTTTAAAGAGAGATAGGTTGTAAGCTATTGAAGCATACTTCCTTTTGAAATAATTAAGACAATTTATCTAAATGTTTGAGGTAAGTAGATTTCAATCTTGTTGCATTAAATATATATATTATGAATATGCTATGTGATTATGTGAATTTATGGAATTATTTTGTGATATGATCATGTGTATATGCTTATTATGAAATTTTTGTGTCATACATGAGTATTAAAACGCTAAACACATCTTAAGAACACAAAATAAGATACATGTCTTATAATAAAGAGAAGTTACCATAAATGTATAGAATAAAAATGTTTAAAGTTTGTGTGTGCTTATGTCTTAAAGGTTGTATGAGCAAGAGACACGGGGGATTGACTGACCTACCAAAGTTAAATGAATGAATGATCATATGTAGGGAGGTTCTCCATTTAGCTACATGAGACGATAAGCCCTTTCGTGATCACCGATGTGTGTATGGCGATTATGTTGATCCACAATCACGTCATGCCCCAAATATGATACTATCAAAGATCCGGTAGTTGAAAGAAGTTCTAAAAACCAATGCCTATTGGTTACCGATTGCATAAATATCATACAAGGACCCTACTATGAAAGAAATGAAAATGATAAGCTAACAACGAAAACAATGAAAACAATAAATGAATAAACACTACATCAAAAGAAGACATTTGTATGATGATAAAAGATATAAAACTACATACATATCATGTACATTCATCATAGTGTATATTGCATTTGGATTTATTTATTGAGCATCACCTCATCCACGTGAACTTTTTCATTTGTTAAATAAAGACTTGATAACAAAGATGGAACGATTGGCAATGTGGCTATTGAGTGGTTTCCTACCACCAAAGAAAAAAGTTCAACTATTTTTTAATCATTTTTCTTCTAATAAATGCTGTGACTTTTAAGTTCCTTTGCTACATTTTATTTGGACCAAAAATGTTTTAAAATAAAATTATAAAATTATTTTTTTTAATACTTATTAAATAAAGGAAGTAATTTTACATTGATTAATTAGTCATTCAAAAAATAGTCAAAACGGCAATACTTTCAAGTTTTTTCCTCGAGGCAAACCTATGGCTTTATAGACATGCTTGGATAGGAATAAAATGAAGGAATTTTGGATAAGATTAGGACATGATCTACATACAAGACGAATAAATTGGTTTGGATAAAGATATATCGATCCATGAATCAAGACAAATCTAAATCTTTTTAAAACTATAATTTTAAAACTAAAAGAATCACACGTTCCTAACATACTTTCTTAAATTTTCTAACGATATATTTGAAAATTTTTACATTATTAATAATCATTTCAAATATTTTTCTCTTTTACATTTTTTATAAATCTAAGTTTCTTTCTTCTATAATTTTCATAATCTATATTATTGCTTAAAAATTGTTTAAACCAAAATTTACATTGTATCATATTCATAAATATTGTATCTATATTATTCTTTTCTAATTTTTGAATAAATAATTCAAGTTTTAATTTTTTAATTATTTGTAAATAAAAAAAATCTCGATGTCTTTATTGAACGAATATACAAATTATGCTCAATTTAAAATTTTAGATGGAATCATTAAAAAAATGAAAAAATTATTATTAAAATATTAAATATTTTCAAAATTTATATAATTATAACATTAATTAAAAATTTAAATAAAAATTGATGTATATTCATTATAAATAAGTAAGAAAGTATTTTTCTATAAATATATAATATTTTTTTTATCATTTTTTTAATTTATTAATTTAAAATATGTAATATACCACATCAAATAATGTTTTAGTTTTAAGAAAAAAATGAAAAAATTGTTGGAACATTCGAATCATGTTATGGATATCTATTAATTCACGAATCAATACTTGATTCGATCCATTTGATATACAAATAAACAAATAAGATCAAATATGATCTTTTAAATAACGAATTGAATCGGATCACCTGATTGAATCAGATCCTTCGCCATCCCTATTCTAAAGTTATGAGATTAGTCTTCCAAATCTTAACCTTCCTTGTTTCTTTAAAATATGGCTAGGTTTTGTAAAAATTTATGTTTCCTTATCCTATAGTATAATAGTTAAGGGTCTACTAGTTTTTAAGAAAATGGATTATCTTATTGTCATTATTAGTAATTATCCTATAATGGTACATGGTGTCATATGTAGTCATGTTAAATGGGATTATACATATTATTCACATGGTGTGTGATTTTACACACCATATGCAGTCATATAACTTATATGTTGATATTCGAAAGGTAAATTGGATGTTCTTACTTGAGATATTATCATCTTAGAACTACTATGGCTACATGCTATCGCAACCATCTTATTTAGTAGTTGTTTATGATGCAAAATTTAATACAACACACTTGTTAAGAGTGCTACATCCACTTATAAGTGTCAAGTTGACTATGTTAAGAGATATTAAGGTAGTCTATTGCAAAGATATGAAGTTGAATTGAAGAATGCTTTTAGAGATTTTTTTAATCAAATGGTAGTTGGTATGATTCAATTATGTGATTTAAGAAAAAACCTCTTATCTCTAACTATTAAGGTGGTGTTTAGTTCACAGAATGAAGTGAGAATGAGAATGAAATGGAATGGAAAGGAAACAATGTTGTTTGGTTTGACCATTGGAATCAAAGAAGAAATCAGTATTACAGTGTTTGGTTTGCCACTGGAATGAAATGGAAAAAAATTGTAAATTACCTTGATACACCTATATTTAGTAAAGTTTAAATAATATCATTTAATTATTATTTTTTCGTCAGATAAAATATATTATTGAAATCATTATTTTTCTAAATAATTATCACTTAAAAAGAAAATATATTATTAAAATTATTATTTTTCTAAATAGGATTTAGGGTTTTGAGGTTTGGGATTTGAGATTTAGGGATTTAAGGTTTAGGGATTTGGGATTTAGGATTTAGGGTTTAGGACTATATTTATAGGTTAAGGTTTAGGGTTAAAATTATTATTTTTCTAAATAGGGTTTATGGTTTTAGGATTTGGGATTTTGGATTTAGGGTTTAGGGTGTTAGGATTTGGGATTTGAGATTTAGGGTTTAAGGATTTGGGATTTAGGGTTTAGGGTTTAGGGTTTTGAGATTTAGGGTTTAGGGTTTTGGGATTTGGGGTTTAGGGTTTAGGTTTTAAGTTTTAGGGTTTAGGGTTTAGTGTTTTAGGATTTGGGGTTTAGGATTTAAGGATTAGGGTTTTAGGATTTAGCTTTTAGGGTTTAGGATTTAGGGATTTGGGATTTAGGGTTTAGGGTTTTAGGATTTGAGATTTAGGGTTTATGTTTTAGGGTTTAGGGTTTAGGGTTTAGGGTTTAGGGTTTTGGGTTCAGGGTTTAGGGTTTTGAGATTTGAGTTTAGGGTTATATTTAGAATGTGGGTAAAATTGGAAAAAAAATTGAGATGAGAATAAAATCATGATTTCTAAAGGGAGAGAAGGAATTGTAATTCCCTCTCCTTTAGGAATTGATTCCATTCCTCATTCATTTTTCAGTCCAACTAAATATACAAATGAAAAAAATCAATTCTGATTCCTTTCCATTCATTCCAATCAAACACAGCATAAGCGAATCACACTTAAGAGGGTTTAGTTGTGAAAGCAAAGGGATCATCCAATGTCTTTAATATTTTAGTTTGGATGAAGAGCTTTCATGGTTCACTTGCTTTCAAAATGGAACACTTTAAGCACTAATTTTTAATTTCTTAACTCTGGTTCATTTGCTTTGATAATGAAACAATTTAGTCACTTTGTTTTTCAATGGGACACATCAAGTCACTTAGTATTTGAAAATAAGTAAATTTACTTTAATTTGTACTCTTAAGCTTATGATTGAAGAAAAATCTCACGTGTGAATTAGGAAAATTGGTTGAAAATCAACTAATTTCATGAAGCAAACATTTCCTATTATTTCTTTGTCATCACTTTTTTAAAAATAAACTTATACTATTTACATGTTTATAAGCTTGACACTTTTATCTTATACAATTCTTCTATTTCTCTTTAGTGATCATTATCAATACACAAATTGAATGTTTCAGTCAAATATATTTAATTGTAGGAGAATCTCTTATATTTGATAAAATAGTTTGACAGGGAATGAGGTTTTAGGATTTACGAATTTTGTTTGGTATTTTCCTTAAATGGAGTTCATATGCATGTTTTAATCTCCAATTTTTTATTTTTTTAAAAAATAACAAAAATAAATCCATAAAATTTATAACCAAAAAAATAACACCCCTATATCTATCTCATACATTTTTGCTATTAAAAAAAAGTTTGATACATTATTCTATTTTAAATGTTATCTAATTAAACGTCATTGAATTTGAATACAATCATTTAGATCCGTTAAATGTTGAACATCGTTTAATGAAACTCTATTCAATATTATTATAATGTTATTTTTGTTGTTATAAGTTTTTAAAATGTTATTTTTCTTAATTATTTTTCTTTTCATTTCTCATCAAATTGCTAATTTTCTAGTTACAAATATCACAAGTGAAGTATCACATGCGTTTTTTTCTCTCAATGTGAATCTAAACAGCAAAAAACTTAGCATGAGTTGCTAAAAAACAAAGTTGATAAAAAGGCTCAATATTTAATAGTATCCGTATTTGATAAAAAGTATTCACGTTTATTTATATTTTTATGTAATTAATTAGTAATTTTTACGTCTGATTTTAGGTATATTAGTGTTTCAAAATTAAAATTTAATTGAGGATTTCAAAATATGTCATATATATGGATAAAAATAATGGGTAAATTTATCTTTAAAATAATTAAAGAATAAAAAAAAATTAATAAACCAAACAAACTTATGAATGAGAGAGTGTCTCTAAATAAAACTCTAAACAAATCGAATCATACTGAAGATGTTGCTTTTGTGAGAAAAATCAAAGGAGAATGGAAGACTTTGGAGTAAAAGCTTAAAGGTTATTATCTGAAATCAACACCAAACAAGATTTATAAGAGCTTGAATACACCTAAAAATGGCTTGATATGAATATTATTAAATTATTAAACCCAACCAGCAAAGTGGGCTTGATATGAGCTACCAAAAAGCAAAGTTACTAAATGCTTCGTTAAATCATTTAGTCTGGAGTTGAGCTATACCTTCAAGGGCTCTTCATCCTTTTAGTTTTGATAAGTATAATAGTATGGAGTGTACTTTCGTTAGACTTTAAATCTATTGAGCTAGTTACCTTTGCGGTGCTACTATATATATTAATGGCAAACAAAATGTTAAAAATCTCTACTTAGTAAATCGTTTTCCCTGCTTTTTAGTCAATTCTATTCATGAGTATACAAGTATTATTGCAATGGAATAATTATATTGGATTTAAAAAAATTTCAATATACGAAATTTTTATTTGATCGAATCAAATACCAATATCATTATTTAATAATCATATATCGATTTTTTTAATTGTTACCAAGTAGTCAGATAACAAAGAATCTTCAACTAAGTTCTTAAAAAAATGCATACGTGTTAGGTATAATTTCACCAATACTTGCAACAAATAACATGTTAGAAAAACTCCAAAATTTTATAAATTTATAAAGCTGTAACTTCTTAAATAGAGGTTGAGAAATTGTGAATCACCAACTCTCTATTTATAATATGCTGCATGTGTGCAGATCTAGCAAACCCATTGCAGTCTGTGCTACCTGTAATTCCAATGATAATATAATTACTTTTTTTGTCAAGTTTCTTCTATGATAAAGTTTGGTATGTAAAATATCTCTCATGACATTTATTTAAATAGAATTATTTCTTTACTAGGAAAGAATTTGACATCACAAGTAAATATTTGCTTGTAATCAAAGGTAAAGCCCCCACATATACCCTCACGGCACCCCTAAGTGTGCCAACATGCCACGTTGTAATACAACTTGACTGTCATATATGTCACATACATATCACTTTGTCACATCATCATAGCGTGAACGTTATGTATTAATATAATTATATATAAATTTTTAATTATAATTTATTTCAAAATTATTAATTCACAAGTACATCTCTCTTGGATTATTCACTATCATGACTTATCTATTATCGTCCCACAACTACACTCATTATGGGGTCAATTTATAGCTACAACTATCAACAGGGCCAAATGACGATTTTATCACTATATATCAATTCTAAAGATGGCTAAGTATTGGTTTTCTTGGAAATCTTTTTCGATAAAAAGTGATATCTTATTACGAAAATTATAGAAGATTGGGCAACACAAATTTACCCAGCAAGATACTTATTATATTTATAATTTATTCATAAAAATAGAATAAAAATTACATATTATTGTTCATTTGAAACATTTGCATTTTTAAATCTTATATTCCAACGAAAATGAATGAGATAGATGAATATTATTGAAATATCTACGTTGATCAATAATTTTCAAGTTCTTCAACTTAAATCCCTTTTTGCTTGATCTTATCTTTTTTTAAGAACAATTTTTTTAATACTATAATTTTGGGTTGAATTTTATTTCTCAAGAAATTCTCCACAATTAAGTGTAGAATTTTATCTCTCATATATTCTAAGTCCTTGGTCGGCAATAGTAAGGTTTTTGGGATTGTTTTTGTGGTCTCCAATTTGACACAATTTGGTTAGTACCGAGACTCCTAATTCTACTCCAAAAAGAAACCTTCACTTAACCAAATTGTGTGCTAGAATTAGAATTTTCCCATCCAAATTAGCCTATTCCATGCTACATACATAGTCATACTCATAATTGTACGTTACAATTTAAGAATAAATTATCCCATAAATATATAAATAAAATTTAATTAGATATTTATTAAAATATCATTACTTGTTTCACGAACATTTAAATACATACCAAACATTTAGATTTATATTTTAATATTTTTAATTAATTTAAATAATTATTTAATATATCTAAAGGATCATACAACCTTTTTATCTTTACATATTTATTTGACATTTACGAATCTCATAAAATCTCCTAATAAATAGATATATATATTAATCATTTAAATAATTAATTTTAAATTAATTATTTATATTTATTTTAAAAAAATAATATAGTTCAGTTATTATTATGGAGTCGACTTGAATTCCAATGGAACTATGATTACTAGCTTGAATAAAAGATTAATAATTAATTAAGAGATGAATTAATGTATTAATCTTTATAAATCTCAAAGTTAGCCCATTATAAACATAAAATTAAACTCTCAAATATCATAACTGATATTTACTTAATATAATGTATATGAATAATTCATTTATATAACCACTAGGTACATTTTAATCCTTCACAGTTAGTTTGTAATACGATCGATGACATTAAGTTTGTTTTACATCCTCTATTATATCTTCTCCTTGAGTACCTACTATATTTATGAATAATTAACTATAATCATATTATAAATTGGGCACAATTATCCAAGCTCTGGATCACTAAACAAGGAACACTACTATAAAAAAGAGTATTTAAGTCGAGATTTAAAGTCAGTTTTTAGAATAAATTGACTTATAATGAATTTAAAGTCGATACGTAGAAAAATCGACTTAAAAAAATTAAAAAAATAGCATATGTCCTACATGTACAACACTATCCATGTTTCTTTTCCTTTTCTCTCTTTTCTCCCTCATTTCTAGACATAATCGTTCATTTTTGTTCCAATTGTTACCCAAAATCCGACCATCACCTCCTATTCTTTCTCATTTTTTGTCCACCTTCAACCACCATTTTTGACGCCGTTTAATGGGTTTTCTTTCTCTCCAATTTCTTTTCTAGATCCCCTTTTTTTTTAGCATAATACTCAATTTTTTTATACCCATTTTTCTTCACTTTCTCACTTACAAAACATAATTGTTTCTTCATTTTCTTCATTTTTTCACTTCATTTACTCTTGTATGTATTTCTATGAATTATTTTACACTTATTATTCATATTTTTATTTTTTGTATATTATATGTTATTATTTATGTGTATAAATTTTTGTATTATATATGTTGGTTGTATATTTTTATTCAAACTTAGAAGAAAATAAGATATTTTTATTCATTTATTTATTTTAATAATTTTATGTGTTTAGGTTTTCGATATATATTAATTTATTTTAAACTTTAAATTTTTGAAAATTATTTACATGTACATGATAAATATATATATATAGATATAATAAAATATATTTTTATATGTATATAATGTATAATGGGTTTATTAACATTTATTATTATATATATGTATAAAATATTTATTATTATTATTAATTATATGCATTTTTATATATATATATATATTATATTTGTTAATTTTATTATGATTTTATTATTAATTGTTTGGTTTTATGCATTTATTTTTATATGATATTTTGATAGATATATATTCTAAAAATTAGAGAATTCATATATAATAATATTTGAGATATATTAGTTGGATACATATTTAATATGCTTAATGTCATTAATAGAAAATAGACAAATCTTGGATGTCAAAGTGTAGAATTGAGCAACACTACATTTCTGGAGTTAAAAGTTTCTTGGAATTTGCTCGTACAAATAGTAATAATGAAATTAGTATGATTCGATGCTCATGTGTTAAATGTAATAATGGGAAATTTCATGATATTGACGAGATTAAGTATCACCTAATCCGTAGTGGTATTCTTTTGAATTATAAATGTTGGTATTATCATGAAGAAAATATCAATAGTATTCACCACGATGAAGAAATAAATAAGAATGTGCGTGAACTATATGCATCTTATCATAATGTACAGAAAGAAAACGTGGTCCATCCTATTGAAGATGAACTACATGAGGATAATCCCAAAACCTTTAAAAAACTTCTAGAAGATGCCAAAAAACCGTTGTTCAAAAGTAAAGAGACATATTTCTTGAGGGTATTGAATTACCATATTCAATGTATGAAATGAAGAAATCTCTTAGTTGATTTGGCATGGAATATCATAATATTCATACGTGTTCAAATGATTGTATTATTTATAAAAAGAAAATAAGACATTAGATGATTGTCCGATGTGTAAAGAATTGGGATGAAAGCATGCTACAAATGAGACAACACCTAAGAAAGGTGTGCCCACAAAGGTTATTTGGTACTTTCCTCTGATTTCTTACTTTCAAAGGTTGTTCAAAAGTAAAGAGACATCAAAGATGTTAACTTGGCATTCAGATAATCGATCTGATGATGGGATGCTACATCATCCTTATGATTCTCCAAATTGGAAAGTAGTAGATATATTATCCATTCAATTTGCATCTAATCCACAAAATCTTTATCTTGCCATTATTGTTGATATAATTAATCCACACAGTTTCCTTAGTAGTAAATATAGTTGTTGGTTAGTAATTATGGTAACATATAACCTTCCTCCTTGATTGTGTATGAAAAGAAAATTCAAGATGTTAACATTATTGATCTCAAGATCGAAACAATCCGGAGTTGATATTGATGTATATTTGTAGCCTCTGATAGATGATTTAAAAACGTTGTGAAATAATGGTGTAAATGTTTATGATGCAAATAAAGAAGAATTCTTTAAATTAAGGGGGTCCTTTTATGGAAAATTAATGATTTTCCTACCTATGAGAACTTATCAGGACATGTAACAAAAGGTTATATGAGATGCCCTATTTGTAGTGATAACACTTCTGCAACTTATCTTATTCACAGATGAAGAGATGTCTTATAGAAGACATACAAAAATTTTTCCATCTGCACACAAGTTAATATACCAAAAGAAACCATTCGATGGTGAATATCATAATCATGCATTGAGACCTTTGCGTGGTATTGAGATATTAAGGCAATTGAATGATATGACATTCAAACGATATGGAAAGATGAAAAAAATAATACTCACTGATGGAAGGAAACGAAAGAGGTCAACTAATAAAATAGGTGAAAAGGAAAATGTTATTAAATTAGTAGATCATGATTGTTGGAATAAAAAATCAATATTTTGGGAATTACCATATTAGAAAGACCTACACTTTCATCACATCTTAGATGTCATGTACATTGAGAAAAATGTATGTGAGAACTTGATTGGTACATTACTTAATATACCTGAAAAAATGAAAGATGTAATTAAATTAAGACTGGATTTAAAGATGCTGAGCATACAACTTGAATTGGCACCAAGGGTGAAAAATGATAAGAATCGAACATACTTGCCACCACCATTATATACAATGTCAATAAATGAAAAAAAATGTGTTTTTGTAAATGTTTGGCGAGTGTGAAAGTTCCTCATGGTTACTCATCCAACTTAAGAAATTTGTGTCTATCACCGGTAAGAAACTTTATGGATTGAAATAACATAATTGTCATATCTTAATGCAGCAGTTATTACTAGTTGCTATTAGTTCAATTCTTCCAAAACATGTTCGATTGTCAATAATTCATCTTTGTTCTTTCTTCAATACAATATGAAAGAAATTTATATCAATTGGCGAGTTAAACTTTTTATAGAAAATGTCATGGAGAATTTGTGTCTACTTAAAAAATATTTTCCTCCTTTTTTTGATATAATAATTCACTTGTGTGTTTATTTAGCTCGAGAGGTTCAATTGTGTGGTCCTACTTACTTAAGGTGGATGTATCCTTTTGAGAGATGCATGCAAGTCTTTAAAGGATATGTAAATAATATAAATCGTCATGAAGGTTGCATGGTGGAATGTTACATTACAGAAGAGACCATTGAGTTTTGTTATGAGTACTTTAGTAGTTGCACTAAAATTAGGAATCCTATGCACAAGTTATTCTTATAACATCACATGATCCAAGTAGGTAACCCTATGCTTAGTAGAAGTAAGAAAATTTTTATTGATTGCACTTGATGAGAAAAAACACACCGAATCATTTTGGTAAATGATAATGAGGCATAATCATACATAGAGTAAGTGATGACAAGTTCAACTTTTTCATTTAAAATAAAATTATTTTTTATTTAACTATTAATGATACCTAATTGATATATCTTGAATAACATTATAGAATGCATTTAAATTTATTGAAGATCAATTCTCGTTATAAAAGAAAAGAGAAAAAATGGTTGTATGATGAACATTAGCGAGAGCTTATTAATTAGATTCGCAACCATGTAAGTGTCACATGCATACAAGAATTCATTAGTACTTCTATATAATGTTTTAAACACATTTCATGTTATTATATGCATACATTCAAGCTGAAACTCAACAAATCTAATCATAAAATAACAAAAAGTTTAGAATGGTTTGCACATGGTCCAAAATTCGATGTCAAATCATATTCTAGTTTCATACTTAATGGATCGAAGTTTACGATTCAAGCAAGGGACAAAGTCTGAGTAAATCAAAATAGTGGTGTGAAGATGGTTGCATAGACTAGGTAATTTTCTAGTTCAAAAGATGGTAATCTTGTACTTTCTAATAGAACATATTATGGTATAATTCAAGAAATTTGGGAAATCGATTATGACGTCTTCCATGAAACAATATTCTTGTATGATTGGGTCGAAGATGTTATCAATGTTGGATATAAAATATATGATTTTGGATTTACCCTTGTAAATTTATCCAAGATAAGTCACACTGATGATCCTTTCACGTTAGCAATTTATACAAAATAAGTATTTTACGTGAGCGATCAAATTGACACAAGATGGTCTGTTCTGTTAACGCCTCTACAAAAATAGTTCTACCATTGTGATGCTTTATAAGATGATGACATGCTTGATACATTATCCAATATTAGTCATTTCTCAAATAAATTACCTAATGTATGTGATGATCTAGTTGATGATGATGATTCTTTGTTATGGACTCGTAGTGATTGTGAAGGAATATATATATATATATATATACGATTGACAACCTAATTAAACATAATGTATGTTCTATATTATTTTAATAACTCTTGTTTATATGTTTAGACTTAAAATTGTCAATTAATTTCTGTTTCATCATTGTTTGCAGATGGATCCTTGGGTACCAAAGATTGTAGATTCAAACGATCCATTGGGGCATTTGAAAAGAAGGAGTTTGACTAATATACTTGATGCTCCACTTAACCCATATGATAGAGTACCCGTTCAATTTGATGCTACTGGTAATCTATTAGAATAAAATGGAAAACAATTGAAATCTTTTATTGGTAGACTTGTGAAGTCAAGTATACCAATCAATATAAATGATTGGACTAAGGTTGACAAAGCTGAAAAGTATAAGATATGAAAAACCATTTATGTAAGTCTCTTTTATTTTATAACTAATTACATATATTATATCTTTTTTGTATTATATCTCATCTAAAATGTGTGTTTTTATAGGATCGTTTTAAATTCCCTGATACTTGGAAGAATAAGTGTTACAAGATTGCAAATAAGGCATAGAAGGAATAAAAAACTTCCAAATTGGCCAAAAATTATGTGTTTCCATACTTGGAACCACTTAATGAAGTAGAACTATACAAAATCTCTGAAGAACACCCTTGGATTGATACCCACGTATGAAAAGACTTCATGGATTATAGACGTACGGATGAATTTTTAATCATTAGGGAAGAAAATCAGAATATAAAAATGCAAAATATTTTTCCTAATCATACTGGGAGGTCATCAAATCCTAAAGTTAGACAAAAATGGTATTATTAAGTTATTAATTTATAAATATTTTTATATTTATATTCCTCAAATTTAAGTTGATGTCATGGTTAAAAAAATTATTTAATTTATGTAGGAAGCGGAATTGGGTAGTAATTTAACTAAACGAGGAAGTCAAGACCATTAACTAAACGAGGAGAAGAACAACTCAATAAGTTGGTTAGTAATTTTACTTGATGCAAAGTCCTAATGATTTTTGTATATTGATGTAATAATATATTATATGTTTTTTCCTTGTTATTTGTAAAAAGTTGTTCAAGAACAAATAGCAAGGGGTAAAATAATCAAACAACTAGGGATAGATGCTATATAACATACATTTGGACGCGATCATCCTAGTCATGTTAGGGGAGGAAGCCAATATGATGGTTATATGGAGTTTTTTAATATTCCAAAATAAATGCCTCAGATGGTCAATAAGGAGAAGTTCTATAAAATTGAAGAATAATTCAGCTCCTTTAAGGCCTTAGTGTTAAGTGAGATAGCCATTTTAAAGGAATATCAATCACAACATATGTCAGGTATAACACCATACTACAATCAGGGCATGCCCTATTATCCAGTCATGCCACCATCCATGTTAGGCATGCCACCCATGTAATCTCATGGTGCCCAACCTATATCCTGAATAGGATATAGTCATCATATTGGTTCTCCTTTTATGTCAGGAATGTAGATGCAATCAGGTAGTGGTTCAATATCTCTAATGCAATCTGTGTAATCTTACCATCCATCATATGATGAATGTTTTGATGAGAATGTCTTTCCAATAGGTACCTCACATATGAGTTCTCTTCAATTTGATGAATCATTTGTGGTAAGACTTGAAGCTCATATAGATAGTCAATTTTTTTATTTTTTATTATATATTTTATTTATTATATATAACGCTTAAATTTTTTTTTATAAAATATGAAATGTTTGTTGAAACATCCATCATCAATGGATTATGTTTCTATTGGAACGATACAAAAATTGAGCGATGATCGAATGATTCATAATCAATATTTGCCAAATTATTGGTGAATAGTAATTGATCAATCATTACTTCATGATTATCCACTACCTGTGCCTTCAGATGCTGCCACAGTCCAAGAAGTGGTTGGACAATATGTGGTTTGGCCGTCGAGTCAAGTTGTGATAAATTTTGATATTGTATTATTTTTTTACTTAAGATAACACTTTTTTTAATACTTATATTATATTATTATTTTTTTATTGTTACTAACATATATAATACATCTTCTTCGGTCTATTATACCTGAATTATTAAGTGTGACATGTTTAAGAGATACAAAGTAAGTATCTCATGGTAAATCTATATCTAATGGAAAATCATCGCGCACTAAGTCATTCAAGAAGAAGCCATAGAAAAAGTATTCTTACGAATATGTTATAAACTTTAGCATAAATCTTGGCTTTTTGATGACTATTATTGTTAGTAAGACTAGCATAAATGATGGATGTATTGTACCACTTCCTAGAGAAATTTTTGGTATAGACATTAGGCAAACATATATATTAATCGGGTGCATATTATAATTGTTTGAATTTCAAAATGATCGATTTAAGTATAATTTAAGCGTGGACAAGGTGAGTCCTCAATCAGTAAATAACTTTTATTTATGTAGAACATATAATTATATTTATATTATATAATTATTTATATATATTTCTTTTATATAGGACATGCTATTATCGACTTCAAGCTAATCACTTATCACATTTAGAAATGTTTTATGATTCATTATTTGTCAATCAATATCAAGAGAAGGATGTTAGCATCAAAGCTAAAAAAATTATGTGATAGGGCATTAACACTTAAAAGAAATCATAAGTTGATAATCCCTTAGCCACTAAAGTTTGAACAAGGCCAAGATCATTGAATGTTAATAATCTTTGATCTATATGGCAATTATGTTTGGTATTGTGACTCAGCTTCCATAGAATTGAGTAAAGATACAAAAGTAGTTATTGAAATGTAAGAATTATAGCTAGCTATTTTTCTTATATTATTTTTTGTAATATTTAATAAAGAACTAACTGTTTTAAATTTTAATAAGGCATGTGAGTTGTAGAACAAGAGTAGGGGCATTGCCCTTAAAACATCTCATAAGTTTATATGAGACAAAGTTATAGTATGTACAAGCGAATATTAATAATTTAATTAATTTTAATATTGAATTTTTCAATTATTTGTAGTATTTAAAAATTATTTTTAAACATATTTTGTTTTTTTGTTATTATGTGATCAAATATAGGTTCTGAGTATAGTAAAAAATGAGTAAAATATATAAAAAAATATAGAATTTAAAGTCGATTCACGGGGTGAATTAAGTTTAAATTTTATGTCTCCTCTTTCTAAGTCGGTTAGGCAAATTAACTTTAAACGACTTTTAAGTCGGTTATTAATCGACTTAAAAGCTTCATTTTGGCATAGTAGGAACTGTTATCTAACATTTATGAACAAACATAATAAATTCTATATCATATGAGATAACCTCATAACCCACTATAAATAGTGAGATACCAAGATACAAGGCATTTCAGCTCATAAGTACGAGTATCGTCGAGTAAGTCAATTACTAAGATATAACAACAAAGCGTTAGTTAAATCACTTAGGATTAAAATCGTCCATACATGATCATCGTGTCATATAAACATACGTGGGTAAACATATATTAATAATGTTTCTAATATGTCAAGTTCAGTCCTAAACAAATAATTATTATACAAATTACCCCACTCTAAATGGATATTGGTTGCATGAGTGACTTAATTAATGATTAATTTTATAAATTTTAATCAATGATCATATATTATTTTGATTATCTCACTTAAAATCAATTTTTTATATATTTGTTGATATATTGAGTTTTAAACATACATGAACAATCAATAATTGTATAATAATTTATTTGAAGAATGTAATAGCACATGTAAATAAATAAAATGTTCATTTTATATATTCTAATTTCAACAAAATTTAAATACAAATTCCTTTACATTTAAAACTCTATAATAACACTAACTAGGAGTGTTTTGTACCTAGAATTTAGAATTTAATTGATCTTAGTGTGCACTTTGAAACTCTAAATATCTCATACATTTATCCACTGGTGAGATCAATCGTCATTGAGCTTAGATTTTATCGGATAAATGAATATGTGCTCACACACTTAAGGCATAGGTTGACGAAGACAAGTGCTTGTCAATAATACTACAATTATGAATGAATCAAAGAAATCACCTTGCATACTCCTAATTATATTATTCCATGTGATTTAGAGTTATAGTCTATTAATTTGTACAAATTTAGCAAAAATCTTTTAGTGATATTGTATAACTAAACAGTGATCATGTCCAAAGCTTTATCACACCATTTCTAACTATGAAGAGCCCCTTCATTGTGATTGGGCTAAGCCACCATCTTGTGGTGTATTTACTAGATACACATTACCAATTATTTCTAATTAGGTTTTACTCGATATGTGGACATCCTCTTAAGACACCCATTTTAAGAGGAGAGGAATAAGCCTATATAAATCTCTACATCAAGTACTATACTGCCTGTAACTCTCAATATGAAACCATTAATGCTAAATAATATTAAAATGATAAAATAATGCTTAAATGAATATTTATTTTATTAGGTTAATACAATCAAATATTACACACATGTTTGACTTTTTGGGCATACAACACAACCTAGTAAGTAAGTGCATTTATATACCAAAAAAGACAGTAATATTGGACTATTTGCTATATGGAGCCTCCATGATGTTCTTTTAGGTTGATGAGGTTCAATTCAGTTAACTATTTCTAAAAAGGTGCAAAACTCGATCAATTTCAATTTTTAATGCCAAAACTATGTAAAATCGAAATGAATGAAAAGATATTTAAAATAATATAATTTTATATATAATATGATTTTTTTTATTTTTATTGACATTTTATAAATGATTTTATTTATATATTATTATCATGATATATCTATATTAATTTTAAAGTTATTACATTATTTTAATTTTGTTAATTTTACTCATATCAAACATGATATGATAATATGATTTGATATTTTTACATTAATGTGATAATTATTGTTAAATAAATATAATAAATTTAAACCGAAAAATGAAATCGAATAAATCAATTAACTAAGTTGATCTCTATTTTAGTTAGTTTTAGTTTTAATATATATATTGGTTTTAGTTCATAAAAACATCTAATTGATAAAGTCAATTTAGTTAATTTTTCAAACATACTTAATCCTACTTATAATAGTCAGAACTAACATATCAACACATTTTTTTTATACAATTACATAAATTTAATATCATTTATTTGCATCACATATTTGTAATAAATTGACTTTCTATACATATAAAATTGAATAATTTGTATTCTAAGCCATTTTCTTTTATTACTTGGTAAAAACTAATTAATTAATAATAAATCAATCCTTTTCAACGTCGCTTTGTTAAAACTTGCAAGAAAAAGGAACTGATTAATAAAAAGACAAAAACACGTGTCAGAACAAAATTGGCAATTATACACCTACCTTCGTCTTACACGCAACCAATAAAATGTATTTGTTTAGAAAAGAAAGGGGGGAAAAAAAAAATATATCTAGGAAGTCCCAAGGATAACCACATATCTTTTGAACAAAAACACCCACACTTGTTTCTCCACTTCTCTCCCACAGCCAAGGAACAGAAATGGAACGCCCAACACTTCTAATCACTCTTCTCTTCATTCTCTCTCTCATATCATCTAGGCTCACTTCCACCATATCTCTCGATCAAGCCAACACCGACGACCCTCTGATTCGACAGGTTGTTTCATCCCACGGCGACGATGATGATCAGATTCTTAACGCCGAACATCACTTCTCCAACTACAAAACAAGGTTCGGCAAAACTTATTCTACTCAAGAAGAGCACGATTACCGCTTTTCGGTCTTTCAGGCTAACTTGCGCCGTGCCAAACGCCACCAGAAGCTCGACCCTAGCGCCGTCCATGGCGTAACCAAGTTCTCTGATCTCACTCCAGCTGAGTTTCGCCGGAATTTCCTTGGCCTCAAGCGTCTTCGCCTCCCCGCTGATGCTCATGACGCTCCGGTCCTTCCGACTAAAGATCTACCTGCAGACTTCGATTGGCGCGATCATGGCGCTGTAACGCCGGTTAAAGACCAGGTAATGAACATATCATATAAGGATAAATGATATACTTGTGTACGGACTTCAATTTTTGTTTATAATTTAAGTTTATTGGATATTTTAGGGTTCGTGTGGGTCGTGTTGGTCATTTAGTGCCACTGGTGCACTGGAAGGAGCTCATTTTCTGGCGACAGGGGAGCTTGTGAGCCTCAGTGAACAACAGCTTGTGGATTGTGACCATGAGGTTTCACTTTTTACTCTTTCGTTAATGATACGGTTGTTTTGTTTCATTAGCTAGGCTTTGTTTAGGACGACAATTTCCTTTCCCTTGCAAATTTTAGACTAAAACCGTTTGCAAATTATTTTTGAGCTTGTGTTGGAATACAATTTCGAATTTTATACAAGTGCAAATGAATGAATATGCATTTTGAAGTCTTTCTACAGAGTATAGAGGCTAAATCATTAAATGGGACAATATTTGTTAGGGGTTTTCTTTTTGCCAAGTCGTTAAAGATAGAGCGCAGAGCTTTGGTTGCATGAATCGAAAAGAACATGACAAACCATATATTTCCCGCGGTTTCTGGCTAACCAAACAGACTGCTAACACTGCTTTTGCTTGTAGCTCTGGCTTTAAAAAGAAAAATAGATAACTCTTAAACCTCCTTAATGATTGAAGATTTATCAAATGCAACTCTTTGTTTTAGATTATCATTCAATACGTCAATGTTGTGTTTGATGTAAGTTCAAACCTTGTTGGTTGTCACTGCCTCACTGTTTTCTTTCCTTATAAATTTTAGCCGTAGTAGTTAAGTTCTTGATGCCTTATTCTTTGTTATGTTTGAGGTTAGCATTCATTGTGACGTATAAATCTAATTAAATTTGTTTGGCTAGTATAAATTTGAAACACAGTGGATTCTCGGTTTGATTTCTTCTCACAATTTGATCTTGGAGATAAATGAGATAAAATTTGTCCCTTATCTTAAATAACAATTCCCCCCCTTCCTTTTCCATTTTGGCAGTGTGATCCTGAAGAAAAAGGTGCATGTGACTCAGGTTGTAATGGTGGGCTGATGACCACTGCCTTTGAGTACACACTTAAGGCCGGTGGAGTAGAGCGAGAGGAGGACTATCCCTACACAGGGAAGGATCGTGGTCCCTGCAAGTTTGACAGGACAAAGATTGCTGCTTCAGTATCTAATTTCAGTGTTGTTTCATTGGATGAAGATCAAATTGCTGCAAATTTGGTGAACAATGGCCCCCTTGCAGGTAACTAGCTAGCTACTAATTAAGCTACTTGTTGGATTTTATAATTACCTTGTGAAACTTTAGTTCAAACAACTTTAAATAACTTTGCTTTATTGCTTTATAATGTATGATGGTTTTTGAGTTGATTTCGTGGGGTAATTTTACCTAATGTAACTATTAAGGTAGATCAATTTAGTCTAATAATTTTAAGTTTGAGTCATTGAAGCACAATTTTCTAAAAACATTCAGATTTTTTCATTAAGTGAATATGTGTGCATCATATTTGTTATATTTACGCGTATTTTGGGATTATTATTCTAGCACAGTACAAGCACAGGTGACATGGAAATGTTTATTTAATGAAAAATTTTGACATTTTTAAAAAATTGTTCTTACCCAAACTTAACTAAATGAACTTATCATAATAGTTACAAGATTAAAGTGTCAACCGAGTATAATTACATGATTAAATCGACCCAAAACCCACATGATTGAAAATTTTATACTGGATTCTAATAATGACTTTTTTTCAATGATACAGTTGGTATCAATGCAGTTTTTATGCAGACATATGTAAAAGGAGTTTCATGCCCATTTATCTGTTCAAAGCGTCAAGATCACGGGGTGCTTCTGGTGGGCTATGGATCTTCTGGCTATGCTCCAATCCGATTCAAGGACAAGGCTTACTGGATCATAAAGAATTCATGGGGACAGACTTGGGGAGAGAATGGATATTATAAGATCTGTAGGGGTCGTGATATTTGTGGAGTGGACTCCATGGTATCAACTGTTGCTGCTTTGCATACAACCAAACACTAGATTATTGAGTTTGTGTTTGATATGTTGCAAGTTATAATATGCAAGCAAATATGGGGATTAGATGTATAGAATAAGCGATTTTATGCATTTATGTACTTGTAAGGCTTCTTCTTAAGGTACATACTAGCAGAACTTTTCCTGTTAATCCATGTATTGCTTTTCTGTATGACTTATTAAAGATTATACTTTATCTGTATTAGTATGGTTTAGTGATATCTATTCCACTTTTTTAAGTAATGGCGTTGCTAGGGCATGCTTGTGGAAACTGTTTTATTCTGCGTTTCTAAGATTTATGTTTTGTATTTATGCTTGTGTTCACAATTTAACTGATCCAATAGCTAGAAATATTCTGTTAAGCTTAATTAGATAGTATTCAAATTTTACTAGATTTAACATTTTAATTCTTAGTTATATTTACTATCTTTTTAAATTTTAATTTAAAAATCTATTTTAAATTGTAGTGTTATAATTAGAATTAATGTATTATAAAAACTTTATTTTTTACATTTTTTAATTTTTTAATTTTTTAATTTTTTAATTTTTTAATTTTTGAAATTTAATAGATTTAATTTTTTATTTTTTAATTTTGATTAAAATTATTAAATTTTAAAAAATAATAAATATAATATTATGAAACAAAGTTAAAAGATCAAATTGTTAAAGGGATAAAGTTTAAGGATAAAAATATAGATAAATCACAATTTTATTGTATTTATAACTTTTATATTATAATTTTTTAAATAAAAATTCAAAAATTAAAATTATTAGTATTTGGTAGGTTTATTTTATTTCAATACATAATACATGACTCATTGGATTTGATTAGGTTTCGAGATAATATATGAGCCCATGTAAGCTCTATTAGTATATATTTACTTAATTGATTATTATTTAAATTAAGTAAAAAAACATTTTATGCATGGAGATTGATTCGTGATTTAAGTGGTATGATATTCTATCCTCGTTACCATAGATTTGAATTCATGTAATTTTTTTTATTTAATAAAAAGGAGATATAAGTGTCTTAAAAAATAAAAATAAAACATTTAATTTTTTAACCATGTAATTTATCCTTAAACTCGAGTTAAACAATAAATTTTTATTATAAGTGTTATTTAAAGTATAGAATTATAGTAAATATTTTTTATTATTTAATAATTAAAAAAAATTATTTTGAATACTAACTTAATCAATATTTAAAATATAAAAGTTAACCTATTACTTATTTGATTATTAAAAATACTAAAATCAAATTTCATGATTAGGAAAAGAAAAAAATTACACACAAAAACCAATATGCAAAGCAACACACAGTTTAAATTTACATATATCTTATAAAATTTAAATTGAGTGCTCATTGTAGAAATTTTTGATCTTAAAATTATTTGAATAAAGTTGAACACTTCTTTGAATCTAAGGAATCTAATGACTTTTTACAAGTAAGATGAAACTCTAGATTTAAGGTTTGAACGAGTCATGCTAAATTTACGTGTCCTACATAAAATTATTATTATTTTGTTTTCTCTCTTAAGTAGCAATCACATAAAAAAAATAAACATTGGTTAAGTATCCTACTATCTTTATTCATATATTGAATTTTATCTTTTATCACCCTTATTTAACATAATTTTTTTAAGCTATATTATTTTTGTGTTTTTAATACACATATCTTCTACAATTTCATGTCTATCTTGTTAAATTTTCTCACTTTCCTTTTTTATTTCTCTAAAGTTGTTGGATATATATATATTTCAAATGAAAGTATTTTGAATTTTTTAGTTATAATATAAATATACTAATATTTATAAATAAAACAACATTATTTATATTGTGATTTGTTAATTCAAGGGTGATTATTCATTTAATAGCTAGATTTTAAGATTGATGATTCATACTTAAATTTTTAAATTGATTTTTTATCTTTATTGAATTATTTATATTATGATTTATTATAGATATAAAGAAATTTTATTTTATCTTAAACCATACAATTTTATTTATTAAGTGCAATTGAATATCACAAATTATTGATTATAATGAATATTTTATTCTTCTATCAAAAATTACTGAAAGTAAAAGAGTGTCTATTCATTATCTAAACAAACCTCTAATTAAGATCTATATTAGACCTATATGAACATATTTAATTTCTTGATATTTTTTTCTAATATCTTTATACTTTATTTTTGTCAAACAATTGTATATTATTTGTAACATTTTCTATACATTTAACACTTTATATATAACTTATTTCTTAACCTTTTGTTTGGTTTATTCTATTTCTTAAGTTATTCTTGAATATAAATTAATTCTTATCTCTTTACATATTTTAATTTTATATTTAGTAATTCTTTAATAAAAACATTTATTTTTATTGTAGAACTTGATTGTTCTTACATTATAAATATCATCTAAGTTTCTTTTTTTAGATGATTATTCTTCACTTTCTATTTCCTATATTATTTCTTTCACATCACAGATTTCTTCTCCATATTGAATTTCTAATTCATTTGTTTTTAAAGTTTTGATCATTCTTTATTTATGTTTTCCCCCTTTTTAAGACACTTAGGTGCATAATGCCTTCTTAATTATAGATATAGCATCTGTGTTTTTTCTTTGAAGTAATTTTTGATTTAGGTTTTTGTTTTCTAAGATATTTTTTTCTTTTTGGAATTTTTTTCTTTCAGGATTTTCACTTAAATTTTCTCTTTTTATATAGTTTTCTATTTCCTAATGTATGACAATCTATTTTCCTCTAATAGAGAAATGGAATATCCTATTTTCCTACTATAGAATAATAGGAAGTATTTAATTCAACTTAGTATATGTAATTGTTTGGGTTAACGTATCACAATATAAATAATTTAGAAAAGATGAATATTTAACTTAAAAAATTAAGTATGCATGAATCATCAATCTTAAAGTCTAGTTATTCAACATAATACTATTCATGAATTAATAAAATTTCTTAAAAGTTGAAAAATTTATTGTAGAATTGTTCGAACCAAACCTTAGGAAACATAATTAGAGAGATTTAAAAATACCAAAACAATGGCTATTTACAAATCTTATAGATAATTCTAGACATAAAAACCCTTCAACAATGGAAATGAAACTCTCAAAAAAGTAAGAATATTTTAGAAACAAAACTCTATCAATAAAGATTGACAAACTTTGTATCTTGAATAAGAATGAGAGAACTTTAAACAAAATGCAAGAATTGGTGAATCATCTTCTAAATTTGTAAATAATCCTAATAAAATTGTTATTATAAAAATGTTTAAGTTTCATTATTATCTAGAACTAATCAAGAAGAAGACATCTTTCAAGTACAGATTTATCATATCCACGTAGGTAAAAAAAAAATCTTCTCACCAAGTTATGGTAAAAAAATGTTATAGTTATGTGTTATGATATTTTAATTTTACAGTCTACAAACCATATAATTTGTATACTTTAATTGATAAAGGAGCCGCGATATGTTCTTTTATATCAATTACAATTCCCTTAAAAAAGTAGATACTTATGATATGTTCTCAATGTAACAACTGTAAATTAAAGATAAAGAGAAAAGAGAAGAAAGATTACCTATTTCTTGAGAATGTGTAAGTAGTAATGGAGAAATGCAGGTGCATTCATTATATTCATCATTAAAGTGTATCTGAATGATTCTTTGTAAACTTGTAACAACTCAAAAAATATTTTTAGTTTTAACAATTTAAAAATTATTCACATATAATTAAAGCAAAATAAACAATAAAATTAAAACAAATAACAAAAAATTACCTAAAATGATGGGTTGCCTCCGTCAGTAACTTAGTTTAACGTCTTAGCAAGACGTAACTTGGGGATTGCCTTTTAAGTAAACTCAATGTCCCCTCATCATTGAGTCAATCAAACCTACAAGTAAGACAATGTTGTCTACCTATACTGTTTCAAACATGCCCTATTGATTTTCAAATTTTTCTGTACCAAAAACTAGGGGCATGCTTGAGGGTTTTAGATAACCCACATCTAGGTGCAAATCAAATAATTAAGGCATCAAAACACAATTGTACCTAGAACAAACAAAGAAACTAACTCTTGAGATTGTAATTAAAACTTTAAGATTTTGGAGATAGTTTCAGAAATTTTTTTTGGTTTTTTTTGGTTTTTTTTTTTTTTTTGGTTTTTTTTTACTATAATATCTAAGTTAAAATAACATAATCAGTATTAACCAAGAGTGCTCCCAGGAAAGAATGGTGGGGCAAAGGCTCCTTAAAAACCATCCTCTTAGCAGCGAACGCGTTCCCAGGAAATACTAGTGGCACAAAGGCTTCCAGGAACTAGTCTCCTAGACAGAACTCCCTTAGATCTTTACTTTTCATGCTATTAAATTTAATTAAGTTAAGTTAGGTTAAAAATTTAAGTTAATTAAGTTAATGAAAATGTAAATTAATTATGTTAATGAAAATCTATGTTAATTAAGTTAAGTGAAAAAAAAACTAAGTTAATTAAGTTAAGTAAAAATCTAAGTTAATTAAGTTAAGTAAAAATCTAAGTTAATTAAGTTAATGAAAATGTAAGTTAATTAAAAAGCTAAGTTAATTAGGTTAATTTAAATAAAAATTTAAGTTAATTAAGTTAATGAAAATCTAAGTTAATTAAAAAGTTAAGTTAATTAAGTTAGTAAAAACTTAAGTTAATTAAGTTAAATGAAAATTAAGAGAAAAAAAACATAGTAAAAAAAAATAATAAAATAAAATAAAATAAAATAAAATAAAAATAAAATAAAATTAAAAAAAAAAGAAAATAAAATAAAATAAATTAAAAAAAAAAAAAAAATAAAAATTAAATTTTTTTTATTTAAAAAAATAAAATTAAGATTAAAAAAACTTAAAATTAAATAAAATTGAAAAATTAATTTTTTTTTTTTTTTTTTTTATTTTTTTTATTTTTTTTTTTTTTTTTATTTTTTTTTTTTTTTTTTTTTTTTTTTTAATTTTTTTATATTTTTTTTTTTTTTTTCTTTTATTTTACTTTTTATTTAAAATTTATTTAAGTTTTTATTTATTTATTTATTGTTTTTTAATTTTTTTAATTTTTTTTTCAATTTTTTTAATTTTTTAATTTTTTAATTTTAATTTTGTTATTTATTTTTACTTTTTTTACTATTCTTGAACGTTAAGTTTTATTTTATTTTTTTTTAATTTTCCTTGTTTTTTTTTATTATGAAATTTGAAATTTGAATTTTTTTGTTTTTTTTTTCAAATTATTTTAATTTTTATTTATTTATTGTTTTTTACTATTCTGAACAACAATTTTATTATTATATATTTATTATTTTTTTGTTTTTTATGAGAGAAAAAAAATTAATTTTAATTTTTATTAAATTTTTGTTTTTATTTTACTATTCACAAACAACAAAAAAATAATTTAATTTATTTTTGTTTTTTTAATCAAAATAAAAAAAAATCACAATTATTTACAACACAAAAAGTTTTTAAAATTTTGATAAATAATTTAAAAACACTATTCCTTCCCCGGCAACGGCGCCAAAAACTTGATCGGGGCAGAACCGACACAAACAACAAATTTTTTTATTTATTTTTAATTTTTTAATAAAAAAAAAATCACAATTATTTACAACACAAAAAGTTTTTAAAATTTTGATAAATAATTTAAAAACGCTATTCCTTCCCCGGCAACGGCGCCAAAAACTTGATCAGAATCGAAATGTAGATCACGCGTTACTTTGGTTTTATCTATTTATAAAACTCTCATGAAGTGTAGAATCATTTCGTAGAAAATGATAAGTATACTCCCAAGGTCGATCTAAGGAAGGAATGTATGTGGTTTTTAATTTATTATTCAAACTTTTAAAAACGAAATTAAATCCTAAAAATCCTGTCACGATATTTTGGGGTTTTGTGTTTTTAATCTACTTACATAAAAATAAACATAGATTCAATAAATATTTATGCAAATTTTATCTGTTAAAACAGTGGAGTATTTATGGATATAATAACTAAGTTAATTATGCTTGCTCATATTATTTAGGTTATTAAAGATATGAATTGATATTAATTGATTCTCTCTTTTTTATATGAATACCACCTTTGGTGGGGTTAGATATTCTTTGTTAACTAAACAAATCAATTAACACCTATGGGTGGGGTTGATAACTAATTTGGTTAATTAAATTAATTCCTTTTTCTAAGAGATTGAAAATGAACCATTTAAATGCCACCTTTGGTGGGGTTAAAACGATTTAAACTTTATTCAAGGTATCCAAATTAAACCTAAGAATTTAGTTATCCGAGTACTAACTTTCAAGTTTTAAAACCACTTCTTGAAAACATGTTGTCAATACATTTTAGGATAATAATTCTTATAAAAACTTTTGAAATAGAGCTTCACTCTAACTACCTAGGCGATTGTACCAACAAATAAAAGAGCACTACTCTAAATCAGACCGGATAACTAAACCTTAAAATCTAATTTTTAGATTTAAGTTTGTAATGAAAAATAATATATTTCTCTCTAACATTCTTAATATAAAATCTTGAATAAAAATAAAATCAATTCATTTTAGAGATTTTTACCTATTTAATATTTCGTAAGCATAACAACGTTATTATTATATCATGTTTACAAATAGCCAACACAGTTAAATTTAATCACAGACAAATTAAATATAACATGTAAGAATAAAGCATAAAAAATAAGCGTAAAGAAAATAAAATCCTTCTGAGAACTTCGATGCTATTCTAGTTGTTGGAAAACCTCCAAGCGAAATTTGCACTCCCATTTATTGAATCGAAAAGCTAATAAATTACAAAAACATAACTAGTTCTTCCCAAAAGGGAAGAACTCTAAAACTAAGAGAAATTAACTAAAAACTAAGAAAAACTAAAAAACCTAAAAATCTAAGAAAAGAGAGAAAGAAAGAAGAGAGAAGTGTGTTTTGAAGGTGTGTTTTGAAGTGAAGGGAAGGGGGTATTTATAGGTGAGGATGGAGAGAAAAAAATGAGTAAAAAAAATGTTAAAAAAATATTAAAAAATGTAAAAACGCGTATTGGAATTCTTGATGTCATTAATGACGTCGGCATGACATCACGAGCGGTTGCACGTGAAAAATGGGCGAAAAGGCGTTGGGCGCGCGGAGGCGAGCCGGTGCGCGGCGTGAAGTGGCTGTAAGCGGCCGAAGCGCGATTTCCGTCTTTTTGACATTTTTGACCTTTTCGACCCATTTTGTCCAATTTTTCCATGTTTGTTGACCTTTTCCCACTTATTTATTAATATATTTGTGATGTATTGCTTCAAGTATTCCTCTTTGAGTCTTTAAATTGCGTTTTTAAGCCAAAATATCTGAAAAACAATAAAAATACCCGTGATTCCGAAAAAGACAAATTTATATAAATATATGATAAAACATATAAATATATGTATTTTTAATCGATTAATGTACATAAAATCATGGTTATTTTAGTGCTTTTTGGGCACTCATCAATGAACATATTTAATTTCTTGATATTTGTTTTCTAATATCTTTATACTTTATTTTTGTCAAATAATTGTATATTATTTGTAACATTTTCTATACATTTAACACTTTATATATAACTTATTTCTTAACTTTTTGTTTTGTTTATTCTATTTCTTAAGTTATTCTTGAATATAAGTTAATTCTTATCTCTTTACATATTTTAATTTTATATTTAGTAATTTTTTAATAAAAACATTTATTTTTATTGTAGAACTTGATTGTTCTTACATTATTAATATCATCTAATTTTCTTTTTTTAGATGATTATTCTTCACTTTATATTTCCTATATTATTTCTTTCACATCACATATTTCTTCTCCATATTGAATTTATAATTCATTTGTTTCTAAAGTTTTGATCATTCTTTATTTATGTTTTTCCCTTTTTTAGGACACTTAGGTGCATAATGCCTTCTTCATTATAGATATAGCATGTGTGTTTTTTCTTTGAAGTAATTTTTGATTTAGGTTTTTTTTTCTAAGATATTTTTTTGTTTCAGGATTTTCACTTAAATTTTCTCTTTTTATAGAGTTTTCTATTTCCTAATGTATGACAATCTATTTTCCTCCAATAGAGAAATGAAATATCCTATTTTCCTACTATAAAATAATAGGAAGTATTCAGTTCAACTTAGTAAATGTAATTGTTTGGGTTAATATATCACAATATAAATAATTTAGAAAAGATGAATATTTAACTTAAAAATTTAAGTACGCATGAATCATCAATCTTAAAGTCTAGTTATTCAACATAATACTATTCATGAATTAATAAAATTTCTTAAAAGTTGAAAAATTTATTGTAGAATTGTTTGAACCAAACCTTAAGAAATATAATTGGAGAGATTTAAAAATACCAAAACAATGGCTATTTATAAATCTTATAGATAATTCTAGACATAAAAACCCTTCAACAATGGAATGCAACTCTAAAAAAAGTAAGAATATTTTAGAAACAAAACTCTATCAATAAAGCTTGACAAACTTTGTATCTTGAACAAGAATGAGAGAACTTTAAACAAAATGCAAGAATTGGTGAATCATCTTCTAAACCTGTAAATAATCCTAATAAAATTATTATTATAAAAATGTTTAAGTTCCAATATTACCTGGAACTAATCAAGAATAAGACATCCTTTAAGTATAGATTTATCATATCCACGTAGGTAAAAAAAATCTTCTCACCAAGTTATGGTAAAAAAATGTTATAGTTATGTGTTATGATATTTTAATTTTACGCTTTACAAACCATATAATTTGTATACTTTAATTGATAAAGGAGCCGCGATATGTTCTTTTATATCAATTACAATTCCCTTAAAAAAGTAGATACTTATGAAAAATTTTATTTTAATTAGAGGAATAGAGGAAAAAGAAAACATTATTCAATATAAAGCTAAAAAAATACTAATTTGGTTTAATGAAAAAAATCATTATTTCTAAAATATTATGTTTTTTTAATATGCATGGAGATTTTGTCATAGCTTTAATTTAAAATTAGATGATCCTAATGTTATTATTCGAGTTAAACTAATGATCTATTTACTAGACATGATATATATTAATTTGACACTTGAATAATTAAATTATTAAATAAAAATAAATTAAAAAAATAAAAGTCTACATTTAGTCTAACTTGCATGGTAAGAAAATATAATGAAATAAAAAGGAAAAAATCTTGAATAGTCATTAATTACAAAATATTAAATGTGCATTTAGAGTTTGATGGATATTTTATCCTTAGAAAAGATGTATTAGTTAATCAAAATAAAGGAGCCAATTTTTTTAATAAATTTGATTATAAATCTGAATTTTGGCAAATCAAATTAGCAGAAGAGTCAACCATTGACAACTTTTAATACACCAAGAAGATATTATCCATGAAATATAGCCTTTTGGATTAAATATAGTCTCACAAGTCTAACAAAGATGGATGGATAACATCTTTAAAAATATTAAAGAATTTTGTTTGGTATATATTGATGATATTCTTAAAAAAACATAGAAGAATACAATAAACACTTAGAAATATTATGTGAAATTTTTTAAAAACATAGAATAATTTTATCACCAAAGAAAATAGAAATAGAAAAACATCTATTGAATTCTTAAGAATATTTTTAAATCAATCAAGAATAAAACTTCAAAAACATATTATATCAAAAGTAAAATAATTTCTAGAAGAAATTCATGACAAAAAACAATTATAATAATTATTAGGAATTCTTAATCATGGAAGATATTTTATAAAGAATTTATCTCAAAAAGAGATTCCTTTTGTAAATAAATTAAAGAAAGATCAAAATTCACATAGGATGAAAAGGAAAAAACAAGTCTTAGAAGAAATAAAAGAGGAACTAAAAAATATTTCAAAAATATATTTTCTTAAATCAGATAACAAATTAATCTTAGAAATAAATGTTTCAGATTTTTACTGAGTTGGTCTACTAAAATCCATTCCAATAGAGAATTAAGAGAAATAAGATCCATCAAGTTTGGTAAATAGTAATAGAGCTAAAAATGAGAAGAAAAAGATCTGCCAAATTCGATAAATTTTATTAGAGTTAAAAATGGGAGGAAAAAATCCGCCAAATTCGTTAAATGGTATTATAACTAGAAAAATTCCTATATCTAAGAAACTTCAAAAAGAAGAATTAATTTGTGGATGTAATCCTTATAAGTTTAAACCAAATGAGATTAATTATATTATATTTGAACTGAAATTATTAATAATAAAACTTGTTATTAAACAAATTAAAGATTTCTTATGTAGCAAAAAAATAATTTTGAAGGAAAAAGATTAAAATTATATAATTAAATTACCATATATAGTTTTAAAGTAGAATTCTTAAAAGATACTAACAACATTATTGCAGATTATTTGAGTAGAAATACTTACGAAGATCATTAATTAAATGTGAATTTAGTTTCGTAGATGAAAAATACTCAAAGAGATTGGATTACTATTGCTAAAAGACAAAAATAGTAAAACAAACAAATGCTACAAAACAAAAATATTATATTATTTTAAGAGATCATCATCTAGGAATCTATACTTATTAAAGTGCATGTCACTATTGATCAGGCAGAACCGACATCGTCGATCCTGCCGTTACTTTGGTTTTATCTATTTATAAACTCTCGTAAGTGCACAAATCATTTCGTAGAAAATGATAAGTATACTCCCAAGGTCGATCTAAGGAAGGAATGTATGTGGTTTTTAATTTATTATTCAAACTTTTAAAAACGAAATTAAATCCTAAACATCCTGTCACGATATTTTGGGTTTTGTGTTTTTAATCTAATTACATAAAAATAAACATAGATTCAATAAACATTTATGCAAATTTTATCTGTTAAAACAGTGGAGTATTTATGGATATAATAATTAAGTTAATTATGCTTGCTCATATTATTTAGGTTATTAAAGATATGAATTGATATTTATTGATTCTTTTTTTTATATGAATACCACCTTTGGTGGGGTTAGATATTCTTTGTTAACTAAACAAATCAATTAACACCTATGGGTGGGGTTGATAACTAATTTGGTTAATTAAATTAATTCCTTTTTCTAAGAGATTGAAAATGAACCATTTAAATGCCACCTTTGGTGGGGTTAGACAGTTTAAACTTTATTCAAGGTGTCCAAATTAAACCTAAGAATTTAGTTATCCGAGTACTAACTTTCAAGTTTTAAAACCACTATTGAAAACATGTTGTCAATACATTTTCAGATAATAATTCTTATAAAAACTTTTGAAATAGAGCTTCACTCTAACTACCGGGCGATTGTACCAACAAATAAAATAGCACTACTCTAAATCAGACCGGATAACTAAACCTTAAAATCTAATTTTTAGATTTAAGTTTGTAATGAAAAATAATATATTTCTCTCTAACATTCTTAATATAAAATCTTGAATAAAAATAAAATCAATTCATTTTAGAGATTTTTACCTATTTAATATTTCGCAAGCATAACAACGTTATTATTACATAATATTTATAAACAACCAGAAGAGTTAAATTTAATCATAGACAAATTAAATATAACATGTAAGAATAAAACATAAAAAATAACTGTAAAGAAAATAAAATCCTTACTGAGAACTTGATGCTTATTCTGTTCTTGGAAAACCTCCAAGCGGAATTTGCACTCCCATTTATTGAATCAAAAAGCTAATAAATTACAAAAACATAACTAGTTCTTCCCAAAAAGAGAAGAACTCTAAAACTAAGAGAAATTAACTAAGAAAAGCTAAAAACTAAGAAAAACTAAAAAATCTAAGAAAAGAGAGAAAGAAAGAGAGAAGAGAATGTGTTTTGAGGTGTGATTAGAAGTGAAGAGAATGAGGGTATTTATAGGTGAAGATGGAGAGAAAAAGTGGGTGAAAAAATGTTAAAAAATTGTGAAAACACGAAGTGCAATTGTTGAGGTCATTGATGATGTCATGAGGGTGGCTGCGTGCGAAAATGGGGCGAAATGGCAGCGGCGCGTGCGGAGGGCAGCTGGGGCGCGCACAGGCGCGCGCGGAAGGCAGGCGCTGCGTGCATGGGTGCGCACGCGGAACTGGGATTGGGCGCGCGTTGATGCGCGCGGGTCTGGGCGCTGGCACGCGCGGGGCTCGGCGGCGCGATTTTCTCCTTTTTGACCTTTTTGACCCATTTTGTCCAATTTTTCCATATTTGTTGACCTTTCCCTATTTATTTATTAATATATTTGTGATGTATTGCTTCCAGTATTCCTTTTTGAGTCTTTAGGTGACGTTTTTAAGCAAAAATACCTAAAAAACAATAAAAATACCCGTGATTCCGAAAAGACAAATTTATATAAATATATGATAAAATCATATAAATATATATATTTTTAATCAATTAATGTGCATAAAATCATGGTAATTTTAGTGCTTTTTGAGCACTCATCACAACCCCCAACCAGCTTCTTGCTAGTCCCTTAGCAAGAGAAGCGATAAAAACTAAAAATTAAACTATCCTAAATCACTTCCGTGGATTGACACGGTTGCATTTAGCCTATGCAACAAGCCTTTAAACCTCTAGGTTGCCCTAGTGGACGAGTTTGAGTCTCGTGAGGGTTTTCAGTAATGATACCCACTAACATTAAACTAAATGTAAAAATTAAAAGAAACAATAACAACAATCAACTTAAAAACTAAAATTATAACAAAATCAAAAATTAACTTTTAAGAATAAAAGAAAACAACATAACACAAAAATGTCTCATACTTTTTAATCTCCTTTAAGATCATAATTAAAATCTCAAGCATAAGTTATTTTAATCTTCTTAAACAATCATGATTTATTATAATAATTAGTTGAAAATCATTTTCATATTTCATATCAAAAATGTATCAATTTAATTTCACCCAATTTCAGTGTCATGAATCCGAATTCGCTTCGACTCTATTCCTCACAAGTCAATATTCTCAAAACACTGAATCCTATGGGTTCAAACACTCATACTAATTTATATGCGAAAGAGTTGATGTATATAAATGAACTAATATGTTCGCATATGTATAAAGAAGAAAGGCTCAAAGTGTTATTTTGACGTTGATCTCATGGAAGGAATCAAATGTATAAATTATAAAGATATCATATATAAAAATTATTTTCATGCATAAATCAAACTCATTAAGAAAAAATTTCAAGATATATGCCTTTTACAAATGAAGAAAGTGCAATGACTTTTTAGGGAATTACTTCCTATATCTTTCTTTTATAATTAGCCTTTACTCACAACTTTGTAGGCAATGTGGGTAATAGTATATAGATTATACTATATATTCTTTATCTCTCTATATTTTTCTGAAGATACTTTTCAATATATATCATTTTTTTAGAGAGTCAACCCATGTACAAATTGTACATTTTTTTTTAGGATTTTGGTGAGTGGTTAATTTTGTGGCTTTTTTGTTTGATCTTGGTTTAGGTAACCCCAGATATGTCTTTTTTTTTGTAACGGTCATGTACGCGAATGAGATAAAAGCATATACCATCAATTTCTACTCAAATCATTTAATCTAAGCAAAAATAATAATAAAAAATATACGACACTCTATTAAGATGAGAAAAAATTCATACATTCAATGTTAATGCCTATAAAGATCATCTAAGAATTTGAAGAAATAAGAAATGTGTTTGGAGTAGAAAAAATATATATTTCACTCTGAATAAGGGAAATTAGGCTCGAATTATATCTCACAAAGGTAGTCTCCACTAAAACAAATTCATAAACACCGATTTTGGGTTTAATATAATTTCTACATCTTATCAAGAAATACTAGTTATGACAAAAATTAACTAATTATCAAAAATAATTACATAATATTTCATGATATGTTTTCAAAAATTAATCTAACAGTACAAAAAACTTAACTATTTACTTAAATTTGATTTAAAGAAATGATAAATTTTTGTGAGAACTTTTTTTTTTAATTCCAAAATTACTAAATCACACAAAAAAAAAATAATAAAAACCAAACACAATAAAAATGAAAATATGAACATAATTTTTTTTTAAATTGTTAAATCTTTTTTTTTAATTAAGCATGGTAACTTTTCACCACCCCCGAACCTAGAACTTACATTGTCCTCAATGTAACAACTGTAAATTAAAGATAAAGAGAAAAGAGAAGAAATATTACCTATTTCCTGAGAATGTGCAAGTAGTAATAGAGAAATGCAAGTGTATCCATCATATTCATCAATAAAGTTCACACAGACAGATTGCTGTGAACTTCTAACATCTCAACAAATATTTTTAGTTTTAACAATTTTAAAATTATTCACATGTAATTAAACTAAAATAAATAATAGAAATTAAATAAATAAAAGAAAATTACCTAAAATGATGGGTTGCCTCCCATCCAGCGCTTAGTTTAACGTCTTAGCAAGACGTAACTTGGGGATTTCATTTTAAGTAAACTCAATGTCCCCTCATCAATGAGTCAATCAAACCTACAAGTAAGACAAGATTGTCTACCTATACTTTTTCAGTCATGTCCTATGGATTTTTAAATTTTTCTGTACTTAAAATTAGGGATATGCTTGTGAGTTTTAGATAATCCACGTCTAGGTACAAATCAAATAATTAAAGGCATCAAAACACAATTGTACCTAGATCAAACAAAACAACTAACTCCTTAGATTGTAATTAAAGCTTTAAAATTTTGGAGATAGTTTCAGAATTTTTTTGTTTTTTGTTGTTTTTTTTTTGTATAATATCTAAGTTAAAATAACATAATCAGTATTAACCAAGAGTGCTCCCAAGAAAGAATGGTGGGGCAAAGACTCCTTAAAAACCATCCTCCTAGACAGAGCAACGTTCCCAGGAAAGACTAGTGGCACAAAGGCTTCCAGGAACTAGTCTCCTAGACAGAACTCCCTTAGATCTTTACTTTTCATGCTATTAAAATTAAGTTAAGTTAAAATTTAAGTTAATTAAGTTAATAAAAAGGTAGGTTAATTAAGTTAATGAAAATCTAAGTTAATTAAGTTAGTAAATTAAGTTACTAAAAACCTAAGTTAATTAACTTAAACGAAAATTAAAATAAAAAAATAGTTAAAAAAAATAAAATTTTAAAAAAAATTAAACCAAAAATAAAATAAATTGAAAAAGTAAAAGAAAAATAAAATAAAATTTAAATTAAAAATTAAGCCAAAAAAAAAATAAAAAAAAAATAAAAAAATAATTGAAAAAGATAAAAGAAAAAAAATAAAAAATAAAAAATAAAAAAAAATTGAAAATAAAGTTTTTGATTTTTTTTTGAAAAAACAACTTATTTTTTAAATAAAATAAATTTTTTATTTTATTTATTTATTTATTTATTTATTTATTTATTTTTATTTATTTTTATTTATTTTTATTTATTTTTATTTTTTATTTTTTTATTCTTATTTTTTTCTTAATTTAATTTAAAATTTATTTACTTTTTTTTTACTTCAAATTTCAAAATTCAAAAAATATTTTATTATTCATGCTATAATTTTTTTTATTTATTATGAAATTGAAATTTGAATTTTTTTTTTTACTTTTCACAAAAAACAAATTTTTTAATTTTTTTTTAAATAAAAAAAATCACAATTATTTACAACACAAAAAGTTTTTAAAATTTTGATAAATAATTTAAAAACGCTATTCCTTCCCCGGCAACGGTACCAAAAACTTGATCGGGTATAACCGACATCGCCGATCCTGCCCGTTACTTTTGGTTTTATCTATTTATAAAACTCTCGCAAATGCACGAATCATTTCGTAGAAAATGATAAGTATACTCCCAAGGTCGATCTAAGGAAGGAATGTATGTGATTTTTAATTTATTATTCAAACTTTTAAAAACGAAATTAAATCCTAAATATCCTGTCACGATATTTTGGGTTTTGTGTTTTTAATCTAATTACATAAAAATAAACATAGATTTAATAAACATTTATGCAAATTTTATCTGTTAAAACAGTGGAGTATTTATGGATATAATAATTAAGTTAATTATGCTTGCTCATATTATTTAGGTTATTAAAGATATGAATTGATATTTATTGATTCTCTTTTTTTTATATGAATACCACCTTTGGTGGGGTTAGATATTCTTTGTTAACTAAACAAATCAATTAACACCTATGGGTGGGGTTGATAACTAATTTGGTTAATTAAATTAATTCCTTTTTCTAAGAGATTGAAAATGAACCATTTAAATGACACCTTTGGTGGGGGTAGACAGTTTAAACTTTATTCAAGGTGTCCAAATTAAACCTAAGAATTTAGTTATCCGAGTACTAACTTTTAAGTTTTAAAACCACTACTGAAAATATGTTTTCAATATATTTTTGAATAATAGTTCTTATAAAAAATTTTGAAATAGACCTTCACTCTAACTACCGAGCGATTGTGCTAACAAATAAAATAGCACAACTCTAAATCAAACAGGATAATTAAACCTTAAAATTTAATTTTTAGATATAAGTTTGTAATGAAAAATAATATATTTCTCTATAACATCCTTAATATAAAAAATTGAATAAAAATAAAATCAATTTATTTTATAGAGATGTTTTACCTATTTAATATTTCCCAACCATAACAACGTTATTAGTACAGGATTTTTATAAGCGACAGTGAGTTAAATTTAATCACAGACAAATTAAATATAACATGTAAGAATAAAGCATAAAAAATAGTAAAGAAAATAAAATCCTTCTGAGAACTTGATGCTATTCCTGTTCTTTGGAAAACCTCCAAGCGGAATTTGCACTCCCATTTATTGAATCAAAAAGCTAATAAATTACAAAAACATAACTAGTTCTTCCCAAAAAGGGAAGAACTCTAAAACTAAGAGAAATTAACTAAGAAAAGCTAAAAACTAAGAAAAACTAAAAAATCTAAAAAAAGAGAGAAAGAAAGAGAGAAGAGAATGTGTTTTGAGGTGTGATTAGAAGTGAAGAGAATGAGGGTATTTATAGGTGAAGATGGAGAGAAAAAGTGGGTGAAAAAATGTTAAAAAATTGTGAAAACGCGAAGTGCAATTGCTGAGGTCATTGATGATGTCATGGGGGTGGGCTTGTAGCGAAAATGAAGCGAAATGGCGGTGTGTGGGCAGGCTTGCGGGTGCCGCGATTTTCTCCTTTTTGACCCATTTTGTCCAATTTTTCCATATTTGTTGACCTTTCCCCATTTATTTATTAATATATTTGTGATATATTGCTTCCAGTATTCCTTTTTGAGTGTTTAGGTGATGTTTTAAGCAAAAATACCTGAAAAATAATAAAAATACCCGTGATTCCGAAAAAACAAATTTATATAAATATATGATAAAATCGTATAAATATATATATTTTTAATCAATTAATGTGCATAAAATCATGGTAATTTTAGTGCTTTTTGAGCACTCATCAACTATTAAGTTAGTAAAGTAAAAAAATGCTCGCTATCAAGCATATGAATCTCTTAAGAAACTAAACATGCTTTTAAAGCATTTCAAATAGAGTCTAATATTGCTCATCTTATGTCTAAATAAGATATCAAAAATTTCTATAATCTATTCTTTAATTCAAACAATATATATATATATATATATATATATATATATATATAAGGATATTATGAGAATTAGAAGATACAACTCTAATATTATAAGAATAATGAACTTGTATAAAATTAAATAAATTAACCTTATTATTATGAAAGCAAACTATTATTATAATAGATTAATATTTTACATTAATGTTCATTATCTATGCATATAAAATGTTCAAATTCAAAATTTTCTCCGCAAGAGTTTTTAAACAATTTTTTGAAAACTCTGATGCTAAATACACAAAAGATGGTACAACTAAAATTCAACTATTTGATAAAAAAAAGTAAAAGATGGAAGAAAAAAAATCCAAAAATTAAATATGTTCATATAGGCCTAATACAGTTCTCAATTACAAGTTTATTAGACAGGGATTAGACATTCATTTATTTTTCGTAATTTTAAGTGGAAGAATAAAAAATCCATTACAATCAGTAATAAGCGATATGGATTTTTCAATAACTTTAGACTAAGAATAATAATGATGACAAATAATTTTTTAGTTTAGTTATAATGTAACCAACGAATACTAGGCTCTGATACTAATACAATATTGTCTAAATGGATATTAATTGTAATTTTTAACAAAACATGAGGATAATAAACACATATATATCTATAGCGATAGTACGAAAATTAAAAGATACAACTCTAATATTATAAGAATAATAAATTTTCATAAAGTTAATAAAGTTAAAGAAATTAACTTTATTATTATGAAAACAAACTGATATTACAATAAAGTAGTATTTTACAAAGAAAAACTCTCCTTGTTATCTCTAGTGTATTGTTATAGACTCTTATTTATGAAGTTAAAATTTCATATGTCAATGGGTTTAAAATCCATCAGAATTCTCTAGTTCTAACATATTTCTTGCATGTGTTGGATGAATGTGAAGTCATACAAAGGTTACTTGTCACTATTTTGTCATGGTCCACTACACTGTTATAGAATTTATTATATTATGAAACTCTTCATCAATAATACTTAGTAGACTCTGAGCATCTTGACCGAAAGATTTCATGTCTTTTACATAGATTGGCAACTCATATGGTATATCTAAATTATTTCTTTTGACAAGATTTTCTAATATCTTTTTTGACTTCTTTATATGTTCTTCATATCTATAATAATTGATAAGGAGTTATGTAATAAATAATCTTTTGCCATCTATTGTCATGAATGATCTCATATCCTCTCTCATTTAGAAAAGATATCTTTAGTAGTTTGAGATGTGTGGGTGAAATTTTGTATCAAATATTTTTTTAGACTCATTGTTTGAATTAAATCTTTAGAATTATTGAAAGATTCCGCTTCAAATTCTTTTTCTTTTGTTGTTTTTAACTAATCGACACGAATTATATTCAATGAATATGCAAATATATGTATCGCAATATAATGATAAGAAAATATCGTTCCTACACAAATTATGTTATTAGAAACTAATTTTTGAAACTAAAAAATAAAAATAATTTCTTTTTGTGTTTTTATATTTTAAGGAAGCAAAATTAAAAGAATTAAAAATAACTAACAATAATTAATTAAATCAGATTTGATAGCTAAGAATATATATGAAAAAATATCTAGGAATACTTAATCCCTCAATTTTCTAAACATGTGAATCACTAAAATCCCCCCGATATAATTATCAATCAATTACATGATCAATTGAATCTAATCTAGCATGTATTCCTTTCTCAAGTAAACTACACACCATATAGTAATTAATCTAATCACACATTCATGTCAATTAAATTGCATGTTACTCTTTAAGTTCATCAATTATGGATCACATACATAAGAATCATATATCTATTCCTAGAAAATATGCATGTTATTTAATCAAGAAAAACAATTAAATAATTCTCTCAAATCTATTTAATTTTCTTTATAGATATATTGTTGGCTAAACAGTTAATAACATAAAAATCATATTAAATAATATAATTAAATTAAAATCATAATTGGAGCAAAATATTAGATCATCACATGATGAAAATTAGGTTCATAAGACTGCTAGATTAGTAAATTAGTTAGAGATAATTTTGTTCATAATGCTCATATTTTCATAAAGAAATACATACAAATTGATACATAAAGAAGAAGGAAAATAAATGCAATCAATCTCTTAAATTGAAGCACCAACCTCCTCTTGAATCTCCACCAAAATTGTATATTTTTTGAATTTTTCTATTTTTTTCTCTTCTTGGATCCAAAAACTTATAAATAATTTGTTAATTTTGGCTCATTAGGATTTATAGGGAAATTAGATGATTATATTTAGCTTAAGTGGAATCTAGACTATCAGATCAACTTTAGATCAAGATTTGATGTGTGGAAAGGGAGTCTAGTCTCGATCAACGAAAACTTAGTCCTCACCACGAGGCGATATGTGATTCACGGTTATGGCTAACATGACTCATAATTGGAAGGAATGGACGAGTAGTGTGATGACACATGGAGGGATGTTAACCATACGACAAACTCGAAATGAACACAGTGTTGTCACATTTGCTCCATCAGCTCTTGTGCTTACATGGCGTCCATATGGAAGCTTCTGCTTGGTTCTGCGTAAAAAATTCATAAAAAATCCATAAAAATTTCATAAAGATCCTAAAAAATTACAAAAATTATATTTTCATTCTTTTTTAGTAAAAAGTTTATATTTTAATATTTTTAACTCCAAAAATACTATTTATTGTACAAAAAAGTAAATATTAAGAATGAAAGTTCATGATGACTCTACTTTCATAGATTCATCAATAACCACCTTATTTGATAAGGCTAAACAAATTTCTCTTTCATGCTGTCCATTTGTTTTGGGAATCTAAAATGTTAAATATTTGGACTATTTATAATTTTTTGAATAATGATAAACCATGTATTTGATCATCATTAAAAATAGTATTAATTCTATAATACTAAGGCTTTGAAAAATTACTTGGTTAGTAATTCTGCATTCAGTATCTTTAATACACCATATATTATGATTAAAAAAATATAGTTAATTTAGAAAATCCATCAATAAGATTAATTGGTGAACTAATTCTTTTATTTTGAATTTATGATTTTTAATTTTATTTTTTGATATTTTGAAATATTTCTTTATATTCAGACTCTAATAATGTTCTAGTTTTTTCAAATAAGTATATTCTTTTTATATTTTCAAAAATTGATAAAAAATTTCACTTTTGAGTATATAAGATAATAGGAGAAAATTTATTATTTTCTTAAAATTAAAATCATTATCCCAATTCAACTGTTTGATGATTTGAAAACAAAGTTTCTTAATATTTGATAATGTCACTATTTCTTCAACTATCTTTTCTCTTAATTTAGTCATATGTTGTCTAAACTCTTTGCTATGTGATTCACCTAGAATATGAGTTTTTTATACTCCATAAGTTCATAAATTTTGTTTGAAACACTAGAATTGTAGAAATTTTTGTTGTCTTATTTAGATATAAGATGAACAAAATTAGACTTTATTTAAAATGTTTCAAAAACTTGTTTAGTTTTTTCAAGAGATTCATATGCTTGATAGCAAACATTTTTTTGCTATACTAACTTGATAGTGATATGCACTCCAAGAAGTATAGAATCCTGGATGATAACCTCTGAAAACATCATAGTATTTTCTTTTTGGAGCATTTGTTTGCTCTACCATTTTAACCTTCTTAGTAATAGTAATCTAATTTCAGTGAGTTTTTTTCATCCTTAAAACATTTATACTTAAATAATTTGTAATAAAATTGTTAGTCACTTTTAAGTATTCTACTTCAAAACTACATATGGCAATTTGATTATACTATTTTAATTTTTTTCTTCAAAATTACTTCTTTTACTACATAAGATATCTTTAACTGTTTGGTTATTAGTTCTAACAATAAATTTTTTAAAGTTAAGTAAATATGAAAACATTTAATAGTAAGTTTTATTGCTAATAATTCATTTTCAAATATTATAATTAATCTCAATTGATTTAAACTTACCAGAATTATATCCAGAAATTAAATATTTTTTTCGAAGTTTCTTAGGTATAGGAGTTTTTCTAGTCTGGTACCATTTATCAAACTAGACAGATCGTTCTCCTCTCATTTTTTTTATTAGAATGACTTTTAGTATACAACCCATCAAAAATCTAAAGCATTTATTTTTAAGATTAATTTGTCACTTGGTTTAAAAAAATTGACTTCTGGAAGATTTTTTACTTCCATTAAGACTTTTTGTCCTTTTCTTTCCATATGAATTTTTGATTTTTATTTAATTTATTTATAAGATGAATATTTTTTTGAGATATATTCTTTATAAAATTCCTTTCATAATTAAGAATTCTTAATAATCATTGTAATTTGTTTTTATGGATTTCTTTTGAAAATTCTTTTACTTTTGATATAATATTTTTTTGAAGTTTTATTCCTCATTGATTTAAAATTATTCCAAAGAAATCAGTAGTTGTTTTTCTATTTCAATTTTCTTTGGTGATATAATTATTCAATGCTTTGAAAATTTTCACATAATATTTTTAAGTGTTTCTTATGTTCTTCTACGATTTTAGAGAAAATAAGAATACCATCAATATATACCACACAAAATTCTTTAAGATTTTTAAAAATGCTATCCATCCATCTTTGATAAACTTGTAGGGCTATATTTAATCCAAAAGACATTACATTTCATTGATAATGGCATATCGATGTACTAAAGATTGTCAATGGTTTTGACTCTTCTATTAATTTGATTTGCCAAAATCCAGATTTATAATCAAATTTACTAATTTTTTTGACTCATTTAGTTTAATTAACTAATACATATTTTCTGGGGATAAAATATATATCAAACTCTAAATGCTCATTTAATCTTTTGTAATTATTAATCATTTTGGCTTCTCACCTTTTTACAAAATTATGGTTTTTATCTTGAAAGCTGAACTAAAATGTGAACTGAGAGTTTCATATGTAAGAAGAATTGCACAAAGGTTAATTTTTATTCCGACTCAAATAGCTTACTAAGACCTAGATGAGGGGTAGAGACGCTAACTCATGGAATCTTTTCTCGAGCTCTATAACAATTCATACAAGTAGGCATCACAAAGGGGAATTAAGTAAATAATACAACGAAAGTACAAAACAAAATGCTTAATTCAACACACAATAAAAACAACTAGTAGTAAGGAAGAAAAAAATGCGGTAAACACATATGTAGGCTAGCAGTAAGCATAAACATACCAAATAACACACAACATGCAAAATAGTCATACATATTGAAAATTCATAAATTATTTTCAATCACTTCAAGACCTTATATGTGGGAATATATTTGGTAAATGATGATTATACTCTCATAACATGCAAAATAACATACATAGGAAACCATAATAAAGAGTTTGACACATGGTAACTTCTAGGGTTAGAAGATACAGACTTCTTAGAGACTCACACCATACCCACATGTAGATAAAAAGTAGAAGCAATATTAATTAATCATAGATAGTTAGTAACAAGCAGCAAATATGTTATACAATAATCAGAAAGCATGTGATAAATATTAAAAGCTTTCTAATTAGAGTTTAAACTTCAATATGTAGAAATATACACCATTTAAACTTTGATTATAATAACCATATATTAGAGCATGCATTACATAAGATATAATAAGATAAATCCATATAGAAACCCTATATATGTGGTAACATTCTTGAGTTGCTTATGAAAAAAAAAATCCACTAAGTAATAAAACAATTACAACCCTGACGAAAATAAAATCCCCATTACCTCTATTGGTTGGGACCTTTGTCTAAACTGCCTATTACTTTTTGATGCTTATTTTCGCAAGTGTACGAATCGTTCAAGTAATAAAGTGTAAAAAAGTACGGATATCGAACCCACAAGGAATGGTGTTACTAAGTACCGAAATTGACTAACCCTAATTTTATTTGAAAACTGAATTGTTGAAATTGTTTTAAAAGCAAATTAACATAAAACTAAACGTAAATAACAAAATTTAATGTTGTTCACAAATGATTAAAAACGCTAAGGCATTTGATTTTGCTAAATCAATTCAATCTGATTTCAAGTCATGTTATATGAGAATCAAAGCTAAAAGTGATGGTTGAAAAACCCAAACTTATCTAATACTCTCTCTCAAGTTATATTAGAATTACTTATCTATGAAAACCAACTATATTTCTATGAAGATTTAATCACAAATAAGCACATTACGATTTATGTAATTTCTAGAATAACCACATACATCATGCATTAGGTGTCAAACTCGCATTCAACATACGGTATTTATCACAAGAAGCATTCATTACACATCTCCTCTCGGTCTCAATATAATGCAACAAATCATCTAAATCTTGATCAGAAATTTAAAAGCATTAAGCATGGAAATAAATACTCAACTTGAAAACAATGAATTCATATAACAATAACAAAAGAAATCAGATTTCCTTGATTTAACTACATCATAGCCTTAGCAAAAATAAATTAGTTCATAACGGAAATACGAACAACCATTATTTCAATTGAATTCATGAATAACAAATCTGAATAAAATGCAGAATATGAAGGCTAAGGAGAAGAGATGAAGAACTCTTGAAGATGAAGACTTGGTAGCAACAATGGTGATAATCCTTCAAGCTTTTCCAAACTTTCTCTCCAAAATTTGGCTTTTCTCCTCCAAAAATGATTCAAATCTCTTCTCTCTGCCATCCCCCTCTTTTTCCATCATATTATATATATAGATCTAGGGTTTGGGGGGGCAATTTTGGAATAAAACAACCAAAAAATCTGTTTTTGGACGAATCTCGCCGGCGGCGACATTATTCTCGCCGCGGCGAGATTTCTGGAAAATAAATTTTTTTTTTATTTTGGCCGGCGGCCAAAATAATGTGGCCAGCGGCTAGATGCATTTGGTCGGCAGCGAGATAAATTTGGCCGGCGGCGAGATGAATTTGCCAAATTTTGTGCTCTCGGGAAGATTTTCACCGTGCTTTCTGTAGGATTTTCGCCGGCGGCGAGAATGCATTGGCCGGCGGCGAGATTACATTGGTCGGTGGCGAGATTTCTTTGGCCGGCGGCGAGATTGCTTTGCTCAACGTATTCTCCGTAAGGTTTTCGTCGGCGGCGAAATTCCAAATTTTGAAATTTTGTTTTCTTTTTATTTGCACTCAATCCCATTCATTGAAATTTGTCCCAAACTTCTCCAAAATTATGATTTTACCTGAAATTGCACTTTAAACACGAAATACCCGTGAAATGACATTTGTGGATTAAATAATCAAATAAATGCAATTTTCACACAAATATCAACATTTAAATCATAACAAAAATGCAATAATTTGACTCCTATCAACAACCCCCAACCAGCTTCTTGCTAGTCTCTAGCAAGAAAAACGATCTATGAATAATTTCAAAGGAGACATTAAAAGAAAAATTCAAAGGAAATTTATTCTATTTACAACATTACATTAAGCGTATGCAATAAGCCTTTAAACCCCTAGGTGGCCCTAGTAGGACGAGTTGTAGTCTCGTGAGGGCTTCCAGTGATGATACCCACAAACATCTTACCTATAACTATCCTAACTTAAAACAATAAAATCACATAACAAATAACTTGCACAAATGTCTCAAAAATAGTAAATAACACCCAACATATAGAATAATTAAATGTCACCTAAGCTTTAAGAAATCTCAAATGCCAATTTCACTTTTGTTATGGACTCTTAAAAATCCATGAAACCACAAACCATTGGCCATAATGCCCAGATAATATTATGCACAACATCCACAAACAAAAAGGTGAAATCTCAAACTCCATAGGCTCACTTTTCAAACCTCTCTCCACTAATGAAGAAAAATACACCACTTTGGATCAATAGGACTTTACGAGGCTTGTAATGTTAGGCTTAGGTATTTGGTTAAGAAAGAACGGGAAGTGTCAAAATACAAATAAGGGCACTTATTAGATTAAATACAATCAATTAAGTAAAAGAGTAACACCATTAAACCAAATTGTTTCTTCCGATCATAACCCATTTTTCCAAAGATAAACAAAATTCTTCCTCAATCTTTCTCCTTAGTACATCCATCACTAACACTCTTTTATTTATTAAAATGTGAAGGCTTTCTTCTTCTTTTTTTCTCAATTGCTCTTGAAAAGCCAATCACTTTCTTCCAATATATGTGGATTTTTTTTTTGCATCCTTACTCCAATTGCTCTTGAAAAGACATAACCCCCAACCAATTTCTTCCAATATATGTGGATGATTTCTCCAATTCCTCTTGAAAAGTTTGTGTTCAAAATTAAGTGCTCTTAACAAATAAGGTAGGAATTATATATATATATATATATATATTTGGCTCAATAGAAGGTAGGTTATATAAGGCAAAAAGAAAGAAAAGTAAGGCTAACAATATATTTAAATAGGCTCAAAGAGGTTACTAGTGATATAAGGATAACAAGGTAGGCTTAAAATGGCACAATCGATCCAAAAATGGCCTACATCATATCCTAAATAGTGCAATTCCAAATTATTTCGCCTCAAGAGGTTTTCAAATGAGTTCTAGAGTTTGTTGAGATCACAAAAATGTCCATGAAAAATTCGCACATAAGACTTCTCTAAGCATTTAGACTAATCAACCAAATCACACCACATACCATAAGAGTCGCCAACTAGGTAAAATCAACATTTGAAATTCTCTTTAAACCGAAGCAAAATTTAATGTCTTCTAACAGCTACTTGTTATCACAATCACATTATTATCATCAACGTGCAAATTAAAATAAAAAATCAAAATCAAAATAAGACAATAAAGATATAAAAAAAATTAAATCAAAATGCAAAAAAATAAATGGAAAATCAAAATTAAACACAACTAAACACACAAATAAAACTACTAAAAATGAAGGGGAGAAAATATTTACCGTTTACCGCACCCCCAACCAAAACCTTACATTGTCCTCAATGTAAGATAGGAAAGAGAGATCTCCTTTCCGTCGGCGGTGAAACTGCCCTTGCCAATAGTGAACGTAAGATTTTTTTTTCTTAGATGGGATTGCATTGGCTTTAGCTCAATCTTGTTGGCTCCATTCTTTACCACTAAGGTTGGAGTTTCATTTGTTCCCAACTCCTTAAATTTTTCATCACTGCACAAATATTCATTAGGTGCTGCCAGTAATTCGAAACATTGTCTCATCCCCTTATCTTCCTCCTCAATTGTTGCAGATTTCACAAGGCAAGCTTCTAGTGGTAGCAATGGAGTTCTCTCCTCAAAAGTTTCCAAGATTAACCCGTCAAGAGTGTTAATTTGAAAACAAGAATGTACATCACTTGGAAATTTTATTTCCTCAAAAACATCAAAAGTTACTTGTTCATCTTGCACCCGTAGAATGAGCTTTCCTTGCTGAACATCAATCAATGTTCTTCCAGTTGCAAGGAACGGTCTCCCCAATATCAACGATATCTCTCTATCTTCCTCCATGTCAAGCACCATGAAATCTACAGGGAAAATAAATTTGTCGACTTTAATTAAAACATCCTCAATTACCTCTAGAGGATATTTCACCGATCGATCCGCTAATTGTAAAGAGATTGAAATGGGCTTCACTTTTCCCAGGCCTAGTTTCCTAAAAATAGAAAGTGGAATCAAATTAATGCTTGCTCCTAAATCACATAGGACTTTATCAAAATTGCAACTCCCTATAGTACAAGGTATAGTAAAACTTCCTGGGTCTTTCAATTTCTGTGGCAGTTTTCTTTGAAGAACTGCACTGCACTCCTCATTTAGCATGACAGCTTTCATAATCTCCCTTTTCCTCTTCTTTGATAGAATTTCCTTCATGAATTTTGCATACTTGGGCATTTGTTCCAACATCTCTGCAAAAGGAATGTTAATATGCAATTTCTTAAAAATATCCAGAAATTTATCAAATTGATTATCAAGCTTTTTCTTATTCAATCTTTGAGGATATGGGATAGGAGGCTCATATTTCGCATATGAGGAAGGTTGAATGTCTTGGGATCTTGATGGATTTTCTTTAGATTCTTCCATATTTTTCTCCGTTTTCCTCTGCCATTCAAGTTCTTTACCACTTCTCAATGTGATAGCCTTTGCATGCTCTGTGGGATTTATTGTGTCACTAGGTAGTAATCCTTGAGACCTTTCTGCAATCTGCTTTGAAAGCTGCATTGGTTTTGGATGTCCCCGTTGATTGCCTCTTGATTTACGAAATTTGCTCTTGTCTCCTCAATGAACTTTCCCAAAATTTCTTCCAAATTTGTTTGTTTTTTCTCCGGGGTTGGTAGGAAGATGATGATGGTTTGAATCCCCTTGGTTATTTCCCCATGACAAATTTGGATGATTTCTCCAACCTGGATTGTAGGTGTTCGAGTATGGGTTATGTTGAGGTTTTTGGAAATTTGAAACATAATTTGCTTTCTCAAAGATTTGATGAAGCAAATGGATTTCCAACTTGGCACTCGATGCTAGCATGATTTCCACCACATAAATCACATTGTGCAGTTGGTTTGGATTCGAATTTGGATGACAAAGAATCCATCTTTCTTGAAAGAACAACAACTTGAGCCGACAAAGCATTCACTGAATCAATTTCATGCACTACTGCTGGTCTTTTTGCAATTACCCGCTTTGAATGCCACTGATTGTTGTTTTTACGCCATAACCTCTAACAACTCATGAGCATCCTCGGTGTTTTTCCCATTAAAGATCCTCCACTGCAAAGATCAATCATTGCACGATAGTTTGAAACCAACCCATTATAAAATGTAGAGACTTGTAGCCAAATTGGTATACCATGATGTGGGCATTTCCTCAACATTTCTTTGAATCTTTCCCAAGCTTCATACAATGATTCTTGGTCATATTGTGTAAAAGATGTGATTTCATTCCTCAATTTTTCCATCTTAGCAGGAGGAAAGAACTTGGACAAGAATTTCTGAACCAATTCATTCCATGTCGTAATTGATCCCGGTGGTAATGAGTTTAGCCACTCCTTGGCTTTATCCCGAAGTGAAAAAGGAAAAACCCTCAATCTTACAGCATCTTCGGACACACCATTTATCTTGTAAAGATCACACACCTCTATAAAGTAAGCAATATGTGCATTTGGATCATCCTTTGACATTCCCCCAAACTGATTTGATTGAACCATTTGGATAAAGGATGGTTTTATCTCAAAGTTATTGGCTTGAATAGTTGGCCTCCTTATACCCGAAATAGTTCCAAAGAACATTAGGCGCAAAGATAATCCCTCAAAGCTCTACGATTTCCACCTCCCTCAACAAATGGTGGATCCATGGTTGATTGTCTATTAGGAACTGAGGTTGAACGTCTTCTCTCTCGGTTTAGACGCCTATATGTTCTATCAATCTCCGGATCAAATGGAAGAAGGTTAAGGCTTCTTGTACGTCTCATACAAAAATCCTACAACCAGAAAATCAACTAACAAAAACAACACAAAGTTACTTACTTTTTTTTTTTGATAAATAAAATAAAACAGCAAAATAAACAAAAAAAATAAGATGAATAATACTCAAGATAATATTAATCCAAAAAAATAAGATGTCAATTTGACATAGATCAGTTGCATATTTTTTGGATAAGAAACAAGAATATAGGGGTTATTTATAAAAGTTACCTATGCTTAGGGCCAACCTCGCTATGGTTCTCACTATAGACCTCACCAACCATCTCATCAAGGGTATGGTGAGGCCCCTTATTGAAAGGTATGGTAAGGTTCCAAAAATCATAATTTCATTCCTAAAAAATTACAGAGTAATATCCATAAGTACATGCACTTGAATCAAATCAAAGACATGAGCGACAACATCGATGAGCGAGCATGCTCAACCTAGCATACACACTATGAAAATAAATTACATGGTGTGTGTAAACATGCTCGCTTACAAAGTATATCTAACTGTGTGCATTACTGGTTCACAGTAATCAACCTTACATAGAGGAAGATAGATACACTAAGTTAAATAGACAGACTCCGTGTTTTATATACAGAAAGCCAACACAGACACAAATGACTATAGAACTCACATGAACTTTTAGTTTCTTCAATTAATTTTTTATTTAATTATTCATTTATTTAAATGCTAAATTCATCTATATCTTATCTAGTATAGATCATTGGTTTAACTTGAATAATAACACTAGTATCTTGTAATTTCAAATTACAATATCTAGGACTTTTAGACTATAGTTTAAGTGGATTTTGACTAAAATTTTCTTTTAAAATTTTATATAACCAATGAGTTTCTTCTAATTGGTTGATATGTGATGTGTGATCACCATGCTTGACTGGCGCAAATTCTTTATCGTACTTATACTTATGTTGTAAAAATAGAATTTCTATAAATTCTTTGTCTAAAGTAAAAGATATAAAATTATGATTTATTTTTACTGAATAATAATTTTTCATAAAAGTATTTCCTATGATAAAATATCCATGCATATTAGAAAAACATAATATTTTAGAAATAATGAAAATTTTTCATTAAACCAAATAGTTATCTTTTTAGCTTTATATTGAATAATGTTTTCTTTTTCATATATTCCTCTAACTAAAATAGGATTTTTCATAAGTATCCACTTTTCTAAGGGAATTGCATTGGGTCTACAAGAACATCAAATTGCTCCTGTAACAATCAAAGTACACAAGCTATATGATTTATAGTTTGCAAAATTAAAATATCCTAATACATAATTATAATATTTTTTTATATTATAACTTGGTGAGAAGATTATTTTTTCTTTATTTACTTAGATATGAAAAATTTGTACATGAAGAATTCTTCTTCTTGATTGATTCCGAGTAATATTGAAACTTGAACATTTTTAACATCAATAATTTTATTAGGATGATCTTTAGGTTTAGAAGATGATTCACCAATTCTTGCTTTTTATTTAAAGTTCTCCCATTCATGTTCATGATATGAAGTTAGCCAATATTTATTGACAGAGTTTTTGTTTTTAAAATATACTTGATTTCTTGATATTTGTATTTCTACTATTGAAGGGTTCTTATGTTTAGGATTATCTATGAGATTTATAAATAGCCATTGTTTTAGTATTCTTAAATCTCTCAAATTAATTCTTTAACTTTATGAGATCTCAAAAAATTCAACCTATTATAAAGTTAAAAAATAATTACAAGGATTATTAAGAATTTTTAATTATGGAAGGATTTTTATTAAGAATTTATCTCAACAAAAGTTTCCTCTTATAAATAAATTAAAGAAAGATTAAAAATTAACATGGAATGAAAAGGACAAAAAAGTCTTAAAATAAATAAAAGAGGAAATAAAAAATCTTAGAAGTTTATTTTCTTAAATCATGTGACAAATTAATCTTCGAAACATATTGAAAGTTTATAAGATATGTACCTAATTAACCTAGAGAGGATGAATATGTTATTTTTAATTTATACTAATTTATAATTTAATAATCTAAAAAAATGGCCAGACGCAAATCATGTGTAAAAATAAGTGCAAAAATAAAAGAATATCACACGATATTTTTAGGTGGAAACAACCTAGGCGATAACCATGACCTAAGAGGAAAACCACCGGTCCACCGGACCACCTAAATTTCCATTATGAAAATCAAATGTTCAAGTACAAACTCGGTCTTATGCTACCCTCCTTAGGATACTGCCCCAATGTACTTTACTTACGATCTCCTGCTCTGTTTTCACAGTTTCTAATATTAGCGTGAGCGATTTCTAGACCAACGTTCCAAAAGACTCCTTGCTAATCAGATCGTTTATAAATCAACTGCAAAATGGGTTAGCACAAAAAATACAAGTGTACATGCGTGTTCTAGAATGGATGTAATAACGAATAATCCTAACCAGATGATTCAAAACATATGTCACTTAAATCAAATCAACTAACAAATTCTAGAGTAAAAAGGTTAAATACAATTTCAATAAAAATAACTTCTTTGAAATTTAATAATTAAATCAAATAATCATAATTACTCATATAATTATTAGATTTAAATATCCAAGATACTAATCATAAAATAAGCTATATGAATATGAAAAGTAAGAAATAAATAGATAAAAAAAACTATAAAAGTTTAGAAAAACACACATGATCATGAATTAATTTCCAAATCAAATACCCTTATTAAATGATATTGATTACCAAAATCAATCATTGTGTTTTGTCTATAATCCTTTTCTCATTGTCTTTTGTCTATAATCCTTACACATATGTTTCATATTTTTGTTGGAGTCGTGTGTTTGATTTTTTTTCCTTTTCCTTCATCTATTTGGACATAGTGGGATTATTTTTTCAATAGCATTAGCATATACCAATACCTACCAATTATACCTATATCAGTAATTACGAATATTGTGTCAGATTAAGGAAAAAAATAAGTAAATAAAATATGTGGTGCAATGTGCATAGGTTACATAAAAGAGAGAATATAATCCTTTTGCAAAATAAGATAAAAAGAAGGAGGGGTTCTCGTTAGCCCCTTCATTTTTTCCCCTATTCTTGTGTTCCTTTTCATTTTTGCTAGCATTGTGTCCACTGAGTAGGGTTTTGTTGTTCACCATTTGGTGTAAAATGTTTGTTTAATATGCATTGCCAAGTGTTCTACCAAAATCTTTAATAAAAGTTTACTTTGTTGATATTTCACTATTGTACCCTTAAGTTTATCTGGATTTTTTAAGTAGAGCTACATTTGTTCACTTCTTAATTATGTTGTTCTTTTATGAGCATTTTTCTTGTTCCTTAAATATTATATATTTAACTTGAGACTTGTAATGTTGAGTGCTTCTTTTTTGTATTCTTCATTTTAAGATCTTTAAAGCTTTATGTAACTTGTAACATGTTTGGAAAATTTGGGTCATAATCTCTTCCTAAGGGGTGCGTGATGATGTTTGTTACTTATTTATGGAGTCTTTCCTTTGTTTCATTTTGTTTATAGATTTTTATTTTACTTTTAAGTGTGATATATTTAATTTAATTAATGAGAGTTTTTATTTTATTTGAAAAAAAGAAAGAAAGAAAGACTAATACTAGACAATACTACTTAAATAAATAGTGATAGATATCATTGTTTATGTATAAAGTTATGATTAATTAAATAACACATTAAATAATAAATATTACACCAATTTTAATAACTTATATCTAATATTTTTTTCAATCAAGTCATGACAAAGTTATTATTGTATTGTATGGTATTATATATCATTTTTCCATAATTAGGTGAACATAACCTTTTGTAAACTGTTTTCTACTATAATTGTGAATTCTATTGTAGTTTAGGTGGCTAGGATACTCGGCATCACCCGAGAGAACCGGGTATAAGTCCCCGTGACGAACACTTTTTGCACATTTAATATTAACATTGTATATTTCTCTTCTTCTTCTTTTTTTTTTTTTAAAAGATAAACTTTCATTTCACTAAGGTGACGTTTGGTTCGTAGAATAGAATCAGAGTCGGAATCAGAATCGTAATGGAATGGAAAGGAAACAATGTTGTTTGGTTTGACCACTGGAATCAAGCTCGGAATCAGGATTACAGTGTTTGGTTTGCCACTGGAATGAAATGAAAAAAACTATAAATTACCTTAATACCCCTACATTCAGTAAAGTTCAAATAATGTCATTTAATTACTATTTTTTCGTCAGACAAAATACATTATTGAAATCATTATTTTTCTAAATAATTATTACTTAATTAAAAAGAAATATATTATTAAAATTATTATTTTTCTAAATAGGGTTTAGGATTTTGAGGTTTGGGATGTGTGATTTAGGGTTTAGGGATTTAGGATTTGGGGTTATATTTGTGGGTTAAGGTTTAGGGTTAAAATTATTATTTTTCTAAAAAGGGTTTAGGGTTTTAGAATTTTGGATTTAGGGTTTTAGGATTTGGAATTTGGGGTTTAGGATTTAGGGTTTAGGGTTTAGGGTTTAGGGTTTTGGATTTTGGGATTTATGTTTTAGGGTTTAGGGATTTGAGGCTTAGGGATTTAGGGTTTAGGGTTTTAGGTTTAGGATTTAGGGTTTAGGGATTTGGGGTTTAGGGTTTTAGGATTTGGATTTAGGGTTTAGGGTTTATGAATTTTGGGTTTATGAATTTTGGATTTGAGTTTAAGGTTATATTTTAGGTAAGGATAAAATTGAAAAAAAAAAGTTTAAATGGGAATGGAATTATGATTACTAAGGGGGGAGAAGGAATTATGATTCCTTCTCATTTAGTAATCGATTCTATTCCATCCAACCAAACACATAAAATGTAAGGAATCAATTCTAATTCCTTTCCATTTCCTCCAACCAAACATGGGGTAAGATACTATAGATATGCGAAAATATCTTTAGTCGAATGGGTTTTAGATATTTACGAAATACATTTTGTAAACGAAAACTGAAATTTTCCATTATATAATAGACTTTTAAAATTAAAACATTTGACTTGTTAACTTTCATGATATTATATATATAGCTCGGCTATTATTTAATATAGAATTTTTAAAAATCTTTACTATTATTTCATCCTCACGTCCTACCAAATTTAATAGCTGGATTTTATTTATAATAATCAATAAAAAAAATAAATACATTAGTAAGAATATAATCTCATTATGTAGGTATAAAATTACTCGATAATATCATGTTATGGTTACAAACTTACCAAGAGATCAGCAAAACTGACCAACAAATTGTAAAGTAAATTAAGGCACACATCATGTGCAAACATACCGACACTAAAGCACAGAATCACAAACTAAGACTCTCGGAATAGGAATCCCGGTCGGTCCTTAACAGTTCAGCCTTGTCCAGTAGACTGCTAGAATTAGAGTTATGCCCTCGAAGGACGTATATATAACTACACACAGGTCACAGCTAATATGAACAAATTCTGTTTCCTACAAGTTTGAATCACTTATCTTCTTTGCCAAGCAATGCAAATGAAAAATTCAGCACAAAAAAAAAGCAACGCAAATGAAAAGGGCAAGAATTTGTAACCAGTTCCCACATAAAACTTGTTCTAGAACTCCACCCAGTGAAGCCTTAAGGCATGCAGGAATGCACTTGGGGTTTCCATCACTAGCAAAATTCCCACAGTTGCAAAAATGAAAACAATCATGCCAATTATTAGAATAACGACATTGTTGAACCTGCAATCATTTAAAAGAGAATAATCTGTTAGAATATTATGGATCAAAACTCTCAAAACTCTCAAAACTCAAGAACACTTCAGAATAATTTTCCAAAAACATTCAGAAACTCTCAAACTTTTGTTTATGATTTCTTTAACTTGATTATTACATTGCTATTGAGAAGTATTTATAAAACAATTAATAAATCTAAACCATACAACATAAACCTACTAAAACAATCTAAACCATATACCTATCTTCTTGCCTAACTCATTTCTTATTTTCTTTCTCCTCACCAACCATGAGATGTATCCTTATCAATCCAGATCATTACCATAGAAGCTTCCATGAGATGGACTTCAAATGGGATAGAATATTTCAAAGAGTTTTTGGGTTTATAAACAAGTTTACAAAACAACACTCCCCCTTAAACATTTTTTATGATACCGAGCAAATTTCTCAATTTGACAAAGTCTTCTTACTCGAGCGGTTTAGTGAAGATGTTGGCAATTTGATCTTGTGATTTTACATACTTGAGTTGTACATTCTTTCTTGTGATGCACTCCCTAATGTAATGATATCGAGTATCTATATGTTTGCTTCGATCATGGAAAACATGATTTTTGGCTAAGGCAATGGTTGACTTATTATCGACACAAATTTTGGCTGGCTCTTCTTGTGTCATACTTAGCTCCTTTAACAAGTTTTCCAACCAAATTGCATGGAAAACACATGAGGTAGTTGCTACATATTTTTTTTCTCAGCCAAATTGCATGACAAACACATGAGGTAGCTGCTACATATTCTGTTTCACAGCTAGACAAGGTGACAATCGGTTGCTTTTTCGACATCCATGTAAAAGCAGTATCTCCCATGAAAAACACAAATCCAAAAGTGCTTTTTTGATCGTCTATATCTCCACCAAAATCGCTATCACTATATCTAACAAGCTTGTAATCATTAGAAGCCGAATAGAACAACCTAAAATTAATTGTACCATTTATATAGCGTAGGATTCTTTTTACAGCTTTGAAATGGGTGATTATCGGTTTCTCCATATAGCAGCTAATCAATCCAACGACATACAGGATGTCAGGTCTTGTGCACGTGAGATAACGTAGACTTCTAACTAAACTTTTGAAAAATGTTGGATCCATACTTTCACCATATTCATGCTTGGATAGTTTGATTCCACGTTCCATTGGTGTGTTGATCGGCTTGCAATCGTTCATCTTGAACTTCTTTAGTATCTCCCTTGCATAGCTTTCTTGAGAGATGAATATGCCTTCTTATTTTTGCTTCACTTCAATTCCAAGGTAGTATGTCATTAGCCCGATATCTATCATTTTGAACTCTTGGGTCATTACCTTCTTAAAATCTTCAAATAGCTTCGGATTACTTCCAATGAAGATGAGATCCTCTACGTATAGACAAACGATTAGAATATCTCCATCTTCAATCTTGACGTAGAGTGAATGTTCATAGGGACACTTGGTGAAGTTGTTCTCCAGAAAGTACTTGTCGATACGGTTATTCCATGCTCTTGGTGCTTGCTTTAACCCATAAAGAGCTTTCTTCAACTTTAATACCTTGTCTTTGTGACCTTTTTCTTCATAGTCTGATGGTTGTTTAATGTAAACTTCTTCTTCAATGACTCTATTTAGAAAGGCATATTTTACATTCATTTGATGTATCTTCCACTTATTTTGAGCTGCCAAAGAAATGATTAGTCTTATAGTCTCTAATCAAGCAACATGAGCAAATACCTCATCATAGTCAATTCTAGCCTTTTGCTACTACCCTTGCCTTGTGCCTATCAATCTCTCCCTTAACATTCCTCTTTGTCTTGTACACCCATTTGACACATATTTCCTTGTGTCCTTTGGGAAGTGAGGTGAGTTCCCATATGTCATTCTTCTCAATGGCTCTGATTTCTTTGTCCATTGCATCTCTCCACTTATTTTCTTGTACTATTTCTCCAAAGTTTACTGGTTCATAGTCGGCAAAGAGACAGAAAAGTGAGAGATTGTCTAATCGTTCGGTTACCTCATAAAGATCTCGAAGACTTCGTGTGTGTGGAACTTCTCTTTCATCTTGACTTCCACTTGACGATGACAAAGGTGATAAGTCTCCTTGAATGGTTGATATTGGTGAAGTGGGTAGAGCTGTAAGCTCTTGCTGAGGTTCACCTAGTTGCTCCTTCATTGTCTGTTCATCTTCTTTAAACTGAGGAAAGAAATTGAAGTTACCTGCATGAGAGTTAAAATCTCATTCTCCTTCTTTTTCAAATACCACATCTCGACTAATCATAATCTTTTTATTATTTGGATTGTACAGTTTGTAGCTCTTTGAATTAGCATCATAGTCAATGAAGATAAAACTCTCGCTTTTATCATCAAGCTTCGTTCTTCTCTCATCCGATACATGAACATGGGCTATACTTCCAAACACTCTTAGGTGGGAAATACCAAGCTTTCTTCCACTCCATGCCTTTTGTGGTGTCTTTCCCCATACACTTCTTGTTGGAGATCAGTTTGACAAGTAAACTACACATGCTACTGCTATTGCCCAAAAATCCTTGGGTAGTTTCTTGTGTTTAAGCATGCTTCGTGCCATGTTGAGGATTGTTCTGTTCTTTCTTTCAGCTACACCATTCTGTTGAGGGATCTTGGAACTGCCAAGGATCTACGAATTCCATTTTCTCCACAAAACTCTTGAAACTCCCTGGATGTAAATTCTCCACCTCGGTCTGATCTCATGGCTTTGATTTTTCTACCACTTTCTCTCTCCATTGTAGCTTTGAACCTTTTGAATACTTCAAAAACTTCTGATTTTTGTTTCAAGAAATATACCCAAGTTTTTCTTGAAAAATCATCAATGAAAAGAAGAAAGTAGTTACTGTTATCGAGAGACCTAGGCTTGATCGGTTTTCACACATCAGCATGAATTAGCTCGAGTGGCTTCTTGGCTCTTGAGTCTGAATCCTTTAGAAAACTTTTTCTAAATTGTTTCCCGAGTAGACACCCTTCACAAAGTTGATCAGGATGGTTAATGCAAGGTAGTCCTTTCACAATCTCTTTCTTAGACAACAATTCCAATCCTCCAAAATTGAGATGCCCCAATCAAAGATGCCATAGCCATGATGCATATTTGTAGCAGGCTTTCAGACACTTTGCAATGTCATTTTGTATGTTGATAAAAAACACTCTATTCTTTGACATCAACACGTTAGCAATGAGGTTATTCTTATCATCTTTTATAGAAAGATTACAATCCTTCATATGAATATCATAACCTTTCTCTAACAGTTTTCCTAAACTCAAGATGTTACTTTTCATATTTGGGACATAGTAAACATTGGAAATAAATTGATGTCGCCCATCTATCAAGCGAATAAGAATGTTACCTCTTCCTTTCACTACTACGTTAGAATCATCTGTAAATGAGACATTTTCTGCTTACTGACTCATCTAGTTCCACGAACATGTCTTTCCTTCCACACATATGGTTGCTTGTACCACTGTCAAGATACTAGACATTTGTTTGACTACCATCACCCTCCTTCAGTGCTAGAATAAGAGTTTCTTTCTCATCGGTCTTCTCTTCTATGTAGTTGATTTTCTCATCTACTCTATTGTTGGGAGCTCTACATTCTGAAGCATAATGTCCAAATTTCTGAAAATTATAGCATTGAACTTGAGATTTGCCATACCTTGAGTTCATATTGCCTTTTCCACGACTTCGTGTTGAGCTTTTCGCTCTCTTAAAGTTATTGGAATTGTTGTTGTATTTCCAACCTCATCCACGATTGTGGCTTCCACCTCATCCACGGCCTTTACCTCTGCCTTGGCCACGTTGGTTTCTGTCATTGCCTTGGCTTTCATGCTTATCCTTGAATTGTAGCTTGAATAGTTGCTCAGTGATCACTTGCTTCTTCTTATGCTTTTCTCCATATGCTTGTAATGACCCATTGGGTTCATCAATGGTCATTTCTTCCAAATCTTTTGTTTCCTCAATCTTCACGACGATGTGTTAAAATTTGGAATCTAATGAACGAAGTATCTTTTCTATTATTCTGACATCTTTCAACATCTCATCGTTTCTTTTCAATTGATTAGAAACAACTGTAACTCTCGAGAAATGTTTGAAAATAGATTCAGAAGCTTTCATATGTAGAGATTCAAATTTACCTCTCAGTGTTTGAAGATGAACCTTCTTCACTTTCTCGGCTCCTTTGAAATAAATTTGAAGCTTATTCCACTCTGCTTTGGAAGATGTTGCATCTAAAATCTTCTCAAACCCATCATCATTTAAGGCTTGATAGATAAGAAAAAGGGCTTTCTTGTCTCTCTTTCTCAAATCCTTCAAAGATTCTTTTTTCACTTGCGTTAGAGTAGCTTCATTGTCTGGCTAACTTAAGCCTTTCTCTACAACTTCCTATACATCATGTGCACCCAAAAGAGCCTTCATCTTGATACTCCAATTGTCATAGTTGTCGTTGTTGAGTGTCAGGACTTGAAACGATGTCATGCGTCCACTTGAAATAACTCTCAATATAGTAAGAATTTGCAAATTCTGATCGCATAGATGGATTCAGAATGTCAAAAAACCTTGGGAGGAACTCCGAAAAAAATCTAAATTTTTCAATCAATAGTCAAAGTCAACCTATTGGTCAATGGTCAAAGTCAACTCTTTTGGTCAATGGTCAATAGTCTTGATGGCTCAGTCAAATGGCTCTACGGCTTGGTCAACTCAGTTGGACTCAATTCTGACTCAGCTCTAACTCAGTGAGTTAATTCACTTTCTGGTAGAACCTTTTGGTGGCATGTGGTGGCACGTTTGAACTCTGATTAAGATGATTCTCATGGAGTCGGATTTTTCTCGTCGAGAGCTTTGATTTGATATATAATAGTGTATATTTATATTTCCAACTACAACTCTCATACCACTTTGTTTGAATATTATGGAACGAAATTCTAAAAACTCAAGAACACTTAAGAACAATTTTTCAGAAACTCTCAAACTTTTGTATTTGATTTATTTAACTTGATTATTACATTGCTACTGAGAAGTATTTATAGAAATAACTAATAAATCTAAGCCATACAACATAAACCTACCAAAACAATCTAAACCATACACCTATCTCTTTACCTAACTCATTTCTATTCTTCTTTCTGCCCACCAACCATGAGCTGTATCCTTATCAATCCAGATCATCACCATAGAAGCTTCCATGAGCTGGACTTCAAATGGGCTAGAATATTTCAAAGAGTTTTTGGGCTTGTAAACAATTAGCAGAACCTTGTCATAGAATACACTCGACAACTCTGAATGAGCTAGGCTAAATAAATTACCAAAAATAGATAGAACTAGAGTATCAAGTATTTGGTAGTTCAAAATGAAGAAAATGTCATAGATTGAAGAAACTTTGATAGAAACAACATGCAAATAGAATAGGATCAAAGTAAAAGCATATTTTGCAGCATTTGCTTATCACAATGCGACCTCACTATATATATAAGAAGTTAGATATTCTACAACGTAAAAGTTTAAATTTTGAAGTGGAAACTTAAATTTCTGAAGTAGAAGAGAATGTTTAAACGGTACATAAAATATTTCATGAATTGGGTTTGATTGGAAAATGGCAACAATTCTAACACATAGATGTTTCGGAATTAAGGAAGTTGACTCAAGTGAAAAGACTATGTAAAGTGTTGAAACTTTTAAAACCTACTTGAGGGTCCATAAACGCATATATTAAGCTGTATTAGATACTATTACAATATTAATATTATTGTGACTAAAATTAGAGTTTATTGTGCATATATTTTGAGAATATTTTCCCTTAATTTAGTCTTTGATTAAAATAGGAATTTATTGTGCATATCTTTTAAGAAATATTTTTTCCTTAATTTAGTCTTTGTATTTTAGGTATATGTATATTGGTGATTAGGAGGATTTTTAGAAGATCAACTCTCGGCAATATTTTGTAATATATATATTTCATTATTGTGAATGAAAAGTAGAGGAGAAATTAGTGGAGAATTGGTCTTGGTATCAAAGCCTAGAGAGATCCTAAGGCAAACACATTTTTTCTATAGTACTATAGCCTCCACGAAAGATTATGGCTGGAAAAAGGTATGGTGTACCGACTGTCTGAGCAAATAAAATTGGCGGGGTTGGAAATTCGTCTAGGCAGCAAGTAGATACCTCGTAGGGGCTGACTGTTGTGATCGAAGCTACAAGTCTTGTGGGTGTTTCAACAACATAACTGCAGCAACTTCTTGATTTTTTGAACTTAGCCAAAACAAAAGATCGACTGTATGGTAAGAACAATGACTTTAGTTGGATTATCGATACATGAGCATCGAACCATATGACATGTGACTTATCTATTTTGAGAAATATGAGAAAGGTGAAACACTGCCCAGTGGGATTACCGGATGGAAACATGGCAAAAGCAAACCAAGAAGGGAGTTTCATGTTGCCAGGAGAATTGAAGCTTGACAATGTGCTTTATGTTCCACAATTAACATGCAATTAAATTTTTGTGACTCAATTAATCGACGAATCAAATTGCGTTGTACAATTCACTAATAATATTTGTGTTATATAGGACCAACCGATGAGGAAGGTGATTAGAGTGGGTGAAAGATTGAATGGACTTTATTTTTTCCATGGTGTTCCTCAAGTGAAGGTCTTGACAATGGATGGTGATTCGTCGTTCGAGTTATGGCATCAACGAATGGGGCATCCATCGGAGAAAATATTGAAGATGATTTCAACTGTGAGTCATTCTTATAGAAACAATAATAATAAAGCTTGTGATGTATGTCCACGTGCAAAGCAACCTAGATATAGTTTTCTCATTAGTAGGAATAAAGCTGGTAGGATTTTTGAACTTGTTCATTTGGATTTGTGGGGGCCTTACAAGGCTCGTTCTTCATGTGGGGCTACCTATTTTTTGACAATAGTAGATGATTTTTCAAGAGGAGTTTGGGTATATTTACTATGCAGTAAAATGGAAGTTGAATCTATGTTTCTTAACTTTGTTACTATGATTGAACGTCAATTTGAACAAGTGATAAAACGTGTGAGAAGTGACAATGGGACCGAATTTAATTGTTTGCATGCTTATTTTCAAAATAATGGAATTATTTTTGAGACTTCTTGTGTTGGGACTCCACAACAAAATGGGTGGGTTGAGAGAAAACACCAACACATTTTTAATATGGTTAGAGCATTAAGATTTCAAGGGAACTTACCAATCAAATTTTGGGTAGAATGTGTGTTGGTAGCATGTCATTTGATTAATAGAACACCCTCTACTTTACTTAAGACTAAATCGCCATATGAAATGTTGTTTGGGAATGTACATTCCTATAATGCTATTTGTGTATTTTGTTACCTTTTCTATGCTCATAATCAACCACACAAAGGTGATAGATTTGCAAGTAGGAGTCGTAAGTGTATCTTTGTTGGCTATCCATTTGGGAAGAAAGGTTGGAAATTGTATGATTTAGAAACACATGAGTACTTTGTATCGAGGGATGTGAAGTTCTTTAAGAAAGAATTTTCTTTTATGACAAACCAACCACCGAATGTCGTGACTCATATGCTGGTAAACAATGGGGATGAGGGTGCCAATGAATGTGTTGTGTGCGTTGAGGGGGGTTGGAGGCAGCGTCCATCCTCGAGGAGGGGTTTGGAGCTGTGGTGTAGCCCGTGTAGTAGTCCGCACATGAGGATGTGCGTGATGAGGGGCTAGAGAATACGGTAGGGGAGCAAGGTGTGAAAGTTGACGGGGTGAGGAAAATGAGCCAAAACTCTTTCAACACGGTATCATGATTTTGTTACTCATACTATAGGAAAATAAGTCCATCTAAGAATTGATCAACTACTTCATCTTCCTCAAGTACGCCCTATCCTATAACATATTTTGTGAATTGTGAACGTTTTTCTATGAGACAGGAATTTTCTTGCAGTAGTGACAGTGGGACATGAGCCAAAGCATTTTAAACAAGCAATGAAAGACTCAAGATGGCGAGATGCGATGGGTAAGGAAATACGAGCCCTTGAAGACAATGAGACTTGGGTAATAGAGACTCTTCCACCTGGAAAGAAAGCATTAGAGAGCTAGTGGATAAATAAAATTAAGTATAAGTCTGATGGCAGCATAGACCGACTCAAAGCAAGACTTGTGATCTATGGCAATCATCAGGTGGAAGAAATTGACTATAATGAGACATTGTCCCCTGTGGCAAAAATGGTGACGGTTCATATTTTTCTTGCAATTGATGCTGTTAAAAATTGAGAAGTACATCAAATGGATGTGCATAATGCTTTCCTTCACGGTGACTTAAGTGAGGAGGTTTATATGAAGGTTCCTCTGGGTTTCAAGAATACAAATCCTAACATGGTTTGCAGTTGAAAAGTCATTGTATGGTCTAAAACAAGCTCCCCGATATTGGTTTGCAAAACTGTCAAAAGCATTGAAGAATTATGGATTTGTGCAATCCTATTCAGATTATTCATTATTTGGGTTGTGCAGGGGAAGAACTCAGATTCACGTGTTAGTTTATGTTGATGACTTGATTATTGTAGGGAATGATAAGGTTGCATTGACAACTTTTAAAGATTATCTTGGCAGGTGCTTTCATATGAAGGATTTGGGAGTTTTGAAATATTTCTTAGGGCTAGAGGTAGCCCATCACTACTACAAAATGGGTATTTAAGTCAATATGTAAAGTCGGTGTTTGGAAAAAATCAACTTATAATGAATTTAAAGTCAGTTCACCACGTCAATCGATGCTACGCCCATGTGTAGCATCGATTGATGTGGTGAACTGACGCTATCCACGTAGCGTAGCATCGATTGACACCTGGAACTGATGCTATTCACGTAGCATAGCATCGGTTTGAGACGTTAACCGACGCTACGTCCACTATGGATAGCGTCGGTTGACACGTAGAACCGACGCTACACACATGTATAAATTATTTTCTCTTCTTTCTTCCTTAGACATAAACTATTCCAAGCGCTGCATAACTCTCAAAAACCCAAAACCTCTTCCACTTCTCCTCCACTCTTTCTCATTTTTCGGCCACCTATGACCACCAATTCTAGCGCCAGTTAGTGGGTTTTCTTCCTCTCTAACTAATCTTTTAGATCCTCTATTTTTTTTAGCAAAATACTCAAATTTTTATACCTATTTCTCACTTACAAAACACCATTTTTTCTTCATTTTATCATTTCATTTATTCTTGTAAGTATTTATATTAATCCTATGCACTTATTATTCATATTGTTTTTTGTTATTATGTGTATAAATTTTTTATTACATATGTAGGTTTGTATTATAACATCAGGAGAAGAATATGATGATCTTGGGTGTGTAACATCCGAAAGATATGAAGTTGTATTGTGACGGTCAATCAACATTGTACATTGCTCAAAATCCAGTTTTTCATGAAAGAACAAAGCATATAGAGGCTGACTGTCATTTGTTCGAGATGCGATGACTGAAGGGATGATTTGTCCATCATATGTTTCCACTAGTGTTCAATTAGCGAACATCTTTACAAAAGCATTGGGGAAAGCGAAATTTGAGTTTCTACTTTGCAAGTTGGGCATTCGAGATCTTCACGCTCCAACTTGAGGGGGGTATTACGATATTAATATTATTGTGACTACAATTGGAGTTTATTATGTATATATTTTGATAATATTTTCCCTTAATTTAGTCTTTGACTAAAATAGTAATTTATTGTGCATTTCTTTTAAGAAATATTTTTTTCCTTAATTTAGTCTTTGTATTTTAGGTAAATGTATATTGGTGATTAGGAGGATTTTCAGAAGATCAACTCTTGGCAATATTTTGTAATATATATATTTCATTATTGTGAATGAAAAGTACAAGAGAAATTAGTGGAGAATTTGTCTGATACTGCTCCAACAACAAACTCTATTTTATGTATAAGTTGATGTACAAAAACCTCACTGAACTCAAATTACCCGTGACCATGGAAACCATGATGTTGTTCCCTTTCAAGTGGGTCATCAGTGTTGTGAAGTAATGCATAGGATTGACCTCAGTACCTCTGCAGAAACAGGAAAGTAAAGATGATAGAGTTGGAATAAAATTTAAACTAAAAGCTTCTAGAACACGATAGATAAGAGAGTATATAACTTTAACGATATTCAAGCATACTTCGTGTTGGTTCTTTAAGAGAAAAGGTTTTGGAACCAACATCCATGGTACAACAATTAGAACCGCAAGTAGTAAGATAATCTAGTATAAAATGTTGAAAATGAACAACAACTCAATAAATGGAGTCGTTAAAAGATGTAGAAAAATAAATGGAGTGGTTAAAAGATGTAGAAAAATAAATAGAGTAATCGAAGGATGTAGAAAAATAAATGGAGTAGTTGAATGATGTAGAAAAATAAAGTAAGTGGTTGAAGGATATAGAAAAGAGAAAGTGTGTAGAATGTGATAATATTTGTGGCTAGAATTATTTTTTAGTTTTATATTTGTGTGGTGTAGATTTCATGGTAAGGACTATAAATAGCCTACCTTGCATTTGGTTTAATCATCCCATAAAAAAAAGTATTTATATTCTTAGTTTGAGTGTGAGTTGAGAGTTTTCTCTTTAAATGTTTGTATTTCTCTTCAATTTGTGAGTTGTCTTTGAAAGGTATTATAGTGTCTTTTATTGTGGGTATAATATAGGTAGTTTGTTTACTTGTTTGGATCCAATATTAGTAAATTTAGAGTTATGTATTCTAAATTTTACTCAATAATTGGTATCAAAGCAGGACAGTCAAAGATCGTTTCTAGTGGAGCTATCTAGAGTTGTGAGGATTTTGGTACTCTACAAGTTTCTTAGTTAAGCTTGTTTGTTATAGTCGAAGTCTTGCCGACATGATGGGTGACCTTTAAGTAGTTGTTTAAATCAAGAAGCTCAACAACAAAAACTATAACATATGGGCAACATGTATAGAGTCTTACCTACAAGGTCAAGACATGTGGGAGGTTGTTGATGGTGACGAAGTTATACAACCAACAGCGGAAGACGCAAACGACATCTTGTGGAAGTGAAAAATTAAAGCAGGCAAAAAGATGTTTGCTTTAAAGACCACAATTGAAGAAGAAATGTTGGAGCACATTCGAGATGCCAAAACACCGAAGGAAGCATGTGACAATCTTGTTACACTATTTTCACAGAAGAATGATACAAGACTACAATTTCTTAAGAATGAGTTATTATCGATGGCACAACGTTAGATGACGATTTCCGAGTACTTTCACAAGGTAAAATCGTTATGCTACGAAATTTCAGATTTAGATCCGAAAGCTTATATTGGGGAAACTAGGATAAAGAGAATAATTATCCATGATTTGAGACCTGAATATCGAGGGTTTGTTACCGCTATACAAGGATGACTGACACAACCATCTCTTATTGAGTTAGAGAATTTGTTGGCCGGTCAAGAAGCTATGGCTAAGCAAATGAGGGGAATCTTGCTAAAGGGTGAGGAAGAAGCACTCTACACTAACAAAAGCAGAGACACTATGAAGCGGTACATTGGTAGTGGATCTAAAAAGTATGGCGATAAAGGAAAAATTTCTCAAGGAAATAGAGGCTTTCATCCAGGGAGAACTTGGAAGAATTGCAATAACAGTAGAAAAATTGATGGTGAATGTTACGACTGTGGGAAGATGGGTCACATGGCAAAAGATTGTTGGAGTAAGAAAAAGCCTGTTGAAAGTAATACAACTACTTCTATTTTTAAGAAGCATAGCGAAGATGGTTGGGATGTCAAAGCATTATTCACTATAGAGGAAAAATAATTAGCTTTCATGGTTACAACTATGAAAAATGCTAGCAACACTACTCTTGAGAAAAGTGCAAATTATGATCTGCATGTTGAATGGGATAAAAATTCAACTACCAGTAGTTCAACCAACAATCAATGGGAAGAGACAGATATCTCTACTTGGGGAAAAAAGGCCACAGATGCTCAGAGATTTGACAATCCTATTCCTCTTTCCCCATAGTGGATTCTACCAAAGCCAAGAGATATTAAGCCGGTAAAGACAATTGTGGGAAACTCTCTCATCTCAAATCCTTCCTTTTGCAATTCCTTAGACATCACGAAGTTATCAAAAAATAGTGAGAAGGTTCATGATATCCAGAAGAAAGAAGGATGTGTTCAGGCCATTCTTGTTGGATATGAAAACTGGTAGTCATGATCGATGGCATGATGAGGAAAGAGACATCAATTCCTCTTTGCATAAAGAGCTTAGTGACAACCACAGGATGGATCTTTGGACAGAAAATTCAAACACGAAGTACTTTGGAAAAGTGATTTGTGTTTCATATGATCGGTGGATAGACCTTGGTAACAGAGATTCCAACTATGAACAAGGCACCTCTTCTACAAAGTCTGATGGTGACAAAAAATCAGATGGATCAACAGGGAGATCAAGTTATGATAGCATAAGATTTGATGTTGCAATGGACGATGTTACTGATTATGAGATTCCAGGGGAGGAAGACGATGAGATCCAGTCGCATCCTTCGATGGAGAGTAGATCTCTAGAGTCATCTCCGAGGTCGAACAGTTTGATAATGGTAACGGTGACATCGATGATACCTTCAAAACAACAAATGAGTCAAAAAAACCTAACCCTAGCCCTGTCGATCTCGTAACAACAACAGACGAGGAATGACAATGGAGGAGGTGGAAGAGAGGATTGTTGGAGTGAAGGTGCTACGATAGTGTTGATCGATACTTGGGGTGAAAGATATATGGAATTGAGTAGAGGGAATCTCAAGCAAAAGCATTGGAAAAAGGTTGTTGATATTGTGAATAGAAGAGAGGACTATTCAAAGAATCCTAAGATTGATACTCAATGTAAGAATCGAATTGATACTGTGAAGAAGAAGTATAAGAGTGAGAAGGCTAAAATTGTTGCAGGTGGAAGACCTAGCAAATGGCGTTTCTCTGAACTACTTGATGAGTTGATTGGTCGTTTGGATCCAAACTTCAGTGATGATGTGCTAAAACAAGTAGTTAGCCAATTTGGTGAGTTAATTCATAATAAAATACCAGTTGGGAAAGCATGTGGTTTTGTACAATTTGTTGATAGGAAAAATGCTGAGGATGCAATTGAGATTCTGAATGAAACGGTAATTCGTAAGTAAATCGTTCATCTTTCATAGGGTTTCACCTTAGGAAACAAGCAGTGGAGAGTGAGTTAAAATAACCAGTGGAATCAGAAGGCACACCTAACAGTCAGAAGGAATCAGATGCAAAGTGACAAATGAATGTGAAGAATGTTTTTCTTCATGGAGAGTTGGTGTTAAGGGGGAGTGTTGAAAATTAACACTAATTCAATAAATGGAGTGGTTGAAGGATGTAGAAAAAAAATGGAGTGGTTGAAAGATGTAGAAAAATAAATGGAGTGGTTGAAGGATGTAGAAAAATAAATGGAGTGGTTCAAGGATTTAGAAAAATAAATGGAGTGGTTCAAGGATGTAAAAAAGTGAAGTGTGTAGAATGTGATAATATTTGTGTGGTTAGAATTATTTCTTAATTTTATATTTGTGTGATGTAGATTGCATGGTGAGAACTATAAATAACCTAACTTGTATTTGGTTTAATCATCTCATCAAAAACAAATAAGTATTTGTATTCTTAGTTTAAGTGTCAGTTGAGAGCTTTTTTTTTTAGTGTTTGTATTTCTTTTCTGAGTTGCCTTTGAAAGGTGTTATAGTGTCTTTTATTGTAAGTATAATACAAATAATTTGTTTACTTATTTGGATCCAATATTAGTAAATTTAAAATTGTATATTCTAAATTTTACGAAACATAAAATATGATAAGCTTATCAATTTAGTAACTCTGCGACTCTGCATTCAGAAACTTAATTGATCCACACCAAATGGGTAAGTGTCACGCACCTTAATTGATCCCACTGTGCCAGCATCCTCGCCACCAAAGGGAAAAACTCAAACAGCTTGAAATTGGGGGAAAATGCATTACTATATATTATCTCACGCTAATGCAGTACCAGCAGGAAGGATCGCGGCATCCATAAACTGAGGGCCTAAGCAGTTCAAATGGAACCAAGTAGAATTCATTATATATTATTCCGGTGTATATAGAGAATGAAGCCATCGTCAAAATTACACAAGGACCACCAAATGTCATTTCTACAATGTCCCCTAGTTTCTGTCATAATAAAATCAAGTAAAAGGAGTCGAGCGATAAGGACAAATGTACAATAAACATAAAGTCCTGTCGATAATTGCCAACAAGTACTACAGAAATTATCTGACTGGAAATTTCTTTTCTCTGATTATGAAATAAAGAGTTGCAAGCAACAAGCATATTCCATGATCCCAATCACTAAATATAACCTCAAAAAGGAAAGGGAAAGTGACAATTGTGTATACACCAGGATTTGCTTCCTCATATTTAGCAACCCTACAAAAATATTAACGAAATCAACTGAGATAAAGAGTAGAACAGTAAGAAAATACCCAAATAGTGTGAAATAAACGTTTATGGGGATATATGTGTACATGCTGTGTGTACTTTGTGGGTGTCTGTGATGGAGAGAAGGGGACTTTGATATGAAAGCAGACAATATGCAGAAACCATATACTGTATGTTAACTATAAAAAAATAATAATAAAATCCCTGTTCAAAGCCCCTCTGGCTTGGCAAAACAAATATTGATATCAAAAGAAAAACATCAGTCACCCTACAGTGTTCTCAACTCGAAGTAAAGAAGTTAGGGTTCTTGAAATTGTGTCATATAATATCAAGATTTCATGAAGAACTATACATGTGCACCTGCATGCATATTCTCATATTTTTCAAACGCCAATACAATTTGATTGAGCTACTGTGCCTATAAACCAAACCAGTTGTGACTAGCAACATGCCAACTTTTAATGTCAATTTCAGGAGTCATTTCATAGATACAGATTAGAAGTTCTACCTATGCAAAGAAGGTAGGCAAGAAAGAGAACTGGTCTTTTTCCATTTTCTGTAGAAAACAATTGTTCTTACTATTCATTCATTAGGATTAAATGTTACTATGGAAAAGGAAGTACATCAGAGTGATCTTTTCCACTTATACCTTGATACCTTTTAACCTTCTCTAACAGCTCTGGATTTCTCTTGTCAACCCTACTCACCAACTGATCAGGTTTATGGACGAAGAACATTAGCGAGCTTTGTACTTTTCCTGTCACTACCAACCAATAAATAATATACTACTTTCCAAATAAAAACCTATCTCATGTACTACTTCTCCATCCTACCAAATATGGTCCTAGCCTCCTAGGTTCAGTATGGAAATTGCTTCTTTAAAATGGACTTACCCATACGCATCAACAATTTCCTGAACAGCAGCAGTAAATTTGCTTGTACGGGAATAAGTGGGTGGTGATTCCTCGGTCTGCAAAACCTGGAATATGGCCCCAATTCGAGAGTTGCTGTCAAAGCTTGCTTGCTGCAGTGCATTTTGGATCTGCCAAAATGAAGAAACTTGTAACTAACCAAGGCTGTATATTTTAAACAATAATAAATAAATAAAAAAAGATCTGGATTAAACATGGATAAATACAGGGTAAAGAGAACCTGATTTGATGCAAAAACAGGACACCAATCCTCGGCAACAAGACACTTCTTAGTTACATCATGCTGAGCATGTTTAGAGTATGCTAAACGGACTTTTCCTTCACCTATTAGTTAAGAAAAAATTATAAAAAATGTATCAGCAAACAAATTCAAAAGCATATACTTTGACAGTTGACACCAACATATACATGCGGGTTCATGCAAAAGAATAAATCTACACAAGGAATGGTAAAGCGAGGATAACAACGCAAGCGTGGAGGGGATAATTGAAGAACAAAAAGTTCTCAATAATGAATAATTAGTATTAAATGAATAAAAGTGTATAATTTCAAAGCAAATAAGCTTATTTAAGGGTAAAATAAAAAAATATCATAATTCTATAAGGACTCAAATCATACTAATCCTTATCCTAATCCAATAATAAATTTTAATCTAATAACAATTACAATAATAATAAAACTTTAAATAACAAAATTCTAATTAATCTAAAATTCTAATAAAATACTAATTTTACCTTGTATCATACTCCTCGTCTAAGAAAAAACTCACCATGCTTGACTCGAACTTGACGAATTTGCGATGATTACATGCATTAATTTATACTATAAATTCTTGTTGCACATTCTTTTTTGAACACGCTCAAATTTAATTTTGTTGGATTTAGAAACCTTGTGTGCATCTGCAACGAAATTAAAAGGACTAAGAGTAAAGGACGATCACATTGAACCAAAAAGAATTATCAAAATTGGGTATGAAAAATCATCATCTTGTCCAAAAACAAAGTCCACTTCTCCTACCCATTCAATTTCTTTGTGCTCATCATCTTCATCATTTCCTAATCACTAATTTATTTTTTCTCTCCGTTCTCGCACCTGGTTAAGTCAATCTCACCATGCCAAAGTATGACCTTTTAATCTTATAGCAATCATTTTCACCTTCTTACTTTTAAGAACATCTTCAAGGTCAACTATGTTGAAAATCAACACTAAACCAATAAATGAAGTGGTTGAAGAATGTAAAAAAATAAATGGAGTAGTTGAATGATGTAAAAATATAATTGGAAGGGTTGAAGGATGTAGAAATAAATGGAGTGGTTGAAGGATGTAGAAAAATAAATGGAGTGGTTGAAGGATGTAGAAAAGAGAAGTGTGTAGATAATATTTGTATGGCCAGAATTATTTCTTAGTTTTATATTTGTGTGGTGTAGATTATATGGTGAGGACTATAAATAGCCTACCTTGCATTTGGTTTAATCATCCTATCAAAAACAAATAAGTATTTATATTCTTAGTTTGAGTTTGAGTTGAGAGCTTTCTCTTTGAGTGTTTTTATTTCTCTTCAATTTATGAGTTGCCTTTGAAAGATGTTATAGAGTTGTGTATTCTAAAATTTATTCAACAATTGGTATCAGAGAGAGACAGTCAAGGATCGTTCATAGTGGAGCTATCTTGAGTCTTGAGGAGTTTGGTACTCTGCAAGTTTATTAGTCAAGCTTGTTCGGTATAGTTGAAGTGTTGCCAACACGATGGGTGACCTTCAAGTAGTTGGAGGAATCAAGAAGCTCAACAACAAAAACTATAACACATGGGCAACATGTATGGAGTCTTATCTACAGGGTAAACACCCATGGGAGGTTGGTGGTGGTGACAAAGTTACACAACTAGTAGCAGAAGATGCAAATGACATCTTTTGGAAGTGAAAATTTAAAGTAGGCAAAGCGATGTTTGCTTTAAAGACCATAGTTGAAGAAGAAATATTGGAGCACATTCAGGATGCCAAACTACCGAAGGAAGCATGGAACACTCTTGTTACACTTTTTTCAAAGAAGAATGATACAAGATTACAACTTCTTGAGAACGAGTTGCTATTGATGGCACCACATGACATGATGATTCTCCAGTACTTTCGCAAGGTGAAGTAGTTATGCCACAAAATTTCAGATTTAGATCTGAAAGCTCCTATTGAGGAAACCAAGATAAAGAGAATAATTAACCATGGTTTAAGACCTAAATATCGAGGGTTTGTTACCGTTATACGAGGATGGCTGACACAACCATTTTTGTTGAGTTTGAGAATTTGCTGGCCGGTCAAGAAGCCACCACTACTTCAAAATGGGCCATTAAAGTCGGTTAAAAACCAACTTTAAATTGAATGACTTAAAATTTAAAGTCGGTTCATGCGTTGAACCAACTTTACGTAATATATATTGATTTTTTTTTCATATTTGTACTCATTTTCTACTCTACTAATAACCTGTATTCAATCACATATAGCATAAAAAACCAAAATTTGTTTAACAAAGTATAAATAATAATACAAATAATTGAAAATTTAAATATAATTAATTACTGGATAATCAAATTTATTACAAAAAAATAATGTATATATAATACATATATATATATATATAGTTAACTTAAATTACAAATAAAATGCTATCATTAAAGTGTCATGGATTTCACAAGCAAGCTTGGTTGGCTTAGAATCACTAGCAAAATGACAAGGAAACTGGGCAAAAAGCAACTAGTCCATATAACAATTTATTTCCCTACATACATGAGCACGTAAACATCCATCAAACAAGCAGTCTAAACTTCATAGACATATAAATGGAGAAATTAAAGTATTATAAATATTACCATAGTGTTATCCTATGTTATTCAAGATTATATTCTTCTCTTGATGTTATAATTTGAACAAAGTGTTTTTTTCCATTCTTCTTGTAAATCATCAAAAATATACATATCATATCCCCACTTGTTCCAACCAAAGAAATATACCTAATTAATTAAATACAAAATAAGAATGTAATATACGTAATTAATTAAATACAAAATAAGATTACCACATCGACATACGAGTGATATAATAATAACATTATCCCTTCGAACTCATATTAGGACTTTATTAATCTTTTGTCTATAAATATGAAGTTATCTGAAATCAAGCTGGTGTTTTTAATGTTATAATGAGATCTAAATACAAAGTCAAGTGTAACTTCAATTTTTTACTTGGCTTGGTTGAGTTTTGGTGTCCTTAAACGTATAGAACAATTGTGTAATATGTTTATGGGCACCAAAACTCAACCAAGCCAAGTAACAAATCAGAGCTACACTTGACTTCATATTTAGAGTTCATTATAGCATTAAAAATACCAACTTGATTCCAGATAGTTTCATATTTATAGAAAAAAGATTAATAAAGTGCTACCATGATGTTGTCATAAGGAAAGTAGGCAAGAGAGATGAGATGAAGTTTGGGCAAAAAATAGTTCCATAAAACAATGCATTCCCCTAAATACATGAGCACATAAACATTTATCAAACAAGGGACTTCAGATACAGGAATAGAGAAATTAAATCATTATAAAAATTACTGTTATGTTGTCATATGTTAGTCAAGATCATCAGAATCTTCTCCTAATTCTTCTTGTTATGATATAATTTGAACCATGTGTTCTGCTCATTCCTCCCGTAAATCATAAAAAAATTGTTAGTCATAGCCCGTCTTATTCCAACCAAAGAACCACATGTATTTAAAATTAAAATAAGAATGTAATTTCATGAGTTCACAAAAAATAACTCATATATGTTAAAAAAAATTTGTATATTGGTAAAAGATATTACCACATCATCAATTGAAATTTTGATATTTGTGATGATTTCGCTCATAAACTTCATGACATAATAACCATACATGACTCCATTATTTTGTTGGGGAACCTACAAAAATCAAGTGTACATGATTTTCCATATTCAAACATCTTTATTATTCAATAATAAAATTAATAAAATTATTAATATTCGCTTGTACATACCATAACTTTATGCCATATAAGCTTTTGAGATTTTTTAAGGGCAATGCCCCTAAACTTGTTCCCAGCATTCATGACCTATCAAAGTTTAAAATGGTTAGTTTTTTACTAAATATTACAAAGAAAAGTAGAAGAAAAATAGCTAGTTATAACTCTTACATTTCAACAACTACTTTTGTATCTTTACTCAGTTCTATGGAAGCTAAATCATAGTACCAAGCATGATTATTGAACAGATCAAGGATTACCCATATCCAATGATCTTGGCTTTGTTCAAACCTAAGTGGTCAAGGGATTACAAACTTTTGATTTCTATTAAGCATTAATGCCATATCACATAATTGTTTAGCTCTGATGCTAACATCCTTCTCTTGATATTGATTAACATATGAAGAATCATAGAATATTGCTAAATGTGATAAGTGATTATGTTGAAGTCAATAATAACATGCCCTATATAAAAGAAATATATATAATTAATTAGATAATATAAATATAATTATATATGTTCTATATAAATGAAATAAATTTACTGATTGAGGACTCACCTTGTTCATACTTGAATTATGCTTAAATTGATCATTTGATATTCAAATAGTTGCAATATGCACTCGATTGATGTATAAGTTTGGCCGAGGTCTACACCATAAATTTCTATAGGAAGTGGCACAGTCCATCCATCATTTATGCTAGATGCCCTTGCAGCAATAGTCATCAAAGTGCCAAGAGTTTTGCTGAAGTTTAAAGCATAATCATAACTGTACTTTTTCCAAGGCTTCTTCTTGAATGACTTAGTGCACGATGATTGGCCATTAGATATAGATTTACCATGAGATACTTGCTTCGTATCTCTTAAATGTGTTGCATTTAAGAGTTATGGTATAATAGACTAAAGAAGAAGTATTATGTATGATAGTAGCAATAAAAGATATAATAAAATAATAGTAGTAAACAAGTGTTATCTTTTAAGTAAAAAAATAGTACCACTTCAAAATTTAGAGCAACTTGAATCAATGGCCAAGCCACATACTATCCAACCGCCTCTTGGATTGTGGTAGCATTAGAAGGCACAAGTAGTGGACAATCATGGAGCAATGATTGATCAATTACTATTCACCAATGATTTGGCAAATATTGATTATGAATAATCCAATCATCGATCAATTGTTGTACCGTTCCAATAGTAATAAAGTCTATTGATGAAGGATGTTTCAACAAACATTTCATATTCTATAAAAAATTGAACTGCTATATATAATAAATAAAACATATAATAAAAAAATAAAAATAATAGATTATCTACACCATAAATTAAAATTTTACCACATATGATTCATCAAATAGAGGAGGACTCCCATGTGGGGTAGCTATTGGATGTACATTCTCATCAAAACGTTCATCGTGATGTGATTGATGGTAAGAATGCATAGATTGCATTGGAGAAAATGAACCACTACTTGATTGCATCTACATTCCTGGCATAAAGGGAGGACCAATAGGATGATTATATCCCATACTGGATATAGGTTGAGCGCCATGAGATTGCATGGGTGGTGGCATGCCTAACATGAATGGTGGCATGCCTGGCATGGATGGTTGCATGCTTGGCCAATATGGCATGCCCTGATTGTAGAATGATGCCATACCTAACATGGATGGTTGCATGCTCGGCCAATATGGCTTGCCCTAATTGTAGAATGATGTCATGCCTGACATGTGTTGGACTTGATATTCTTTTAAAGTGGAAATCTCACTTAACATTAAGGCCTTAAAGGGGTTGAGTTCTTCTTCAATTTTACTGTACTTCTCCTTACTGATCATCTGAGGCTTTTGTTTTGGAATGTTAAAATACTCCATATAACCATTATATTGGCTACCTCCTCTAACATAACCAGGATGCTCGCGTCCGAATGCATGATATATAGCATCTCTCTCAAGCTCTTCGATTATTTCACACCTGGATATTTGTTCTTGAACAACGCTCTACAAATAATAAAGCAAACAAACATATCATACATTATTACATCAATTATTAAAAATCATATGGACTTTGTGTCAACCGAAATTACTAACCAACTTATTTAGTTGTTCTTCTCCTCGCTTAGTCATTGTTCTTGACTTCTTCATTTTAGGAGTCTTTGTTTCTATGTACAATTCAAATCGGGTAACCGATCTACCCAATTCAGCATCCTACATAAATTATGAAAATTTATTAACTATGACATCAACATAAATTTGAGGAAAATAAATATAAAAATATTTATAAATTAACACAAATTAATAATACCATTCTATATCTAAATTTAGGATTTGAAGACCTCCCAGTACGATTAGGAAGAATTATATGCATTTGTATATTCTAATGTTTTTCCCTAATAATTTGAAATTCATCCGTACGTCTATAATCCATGAAGTCTTTCCAAACTTAAGGTGTAATCCAGGAGTGTCATTCAAGGATTTTGTAGAGCTCTACTTCATCAAGTGGTTCCAAATATGAAAACACATAATTTTTTTCCAATATGGAAGTTTTGTATTCCTTTCATGCCTTATTTGCAATCTTATAACACTTGCTCTTCCAAGTGTCATCGACTTTATAACGACTCTGTGAAAACACACTACAAAAGATTAGATATATATAATACAAAAAAGATATAATATATGTAATTAGTTATAAAATATAAGAGACTTACACAAATGGTTTTCCATATTTTTAACTTTTCAACTTCGTCAACCTGAGTCCAATCATTTATATTGATTGATATACTTGACTTCACAAGTCTACCAATTGAGAAGTTCAATTTTTGGCCATTTTTCCCTATTGGATTACCAGTAGCATCAAATAGAACGGGTACTCTATCATCTAGGTTAATTGGAGCATCAAGTATATTCTCCCAACCCCTTCTTTTCAAATGCCTCAATGGATCATTTGGATCTACAAGCTCTGTTACTCGAGGATCTATGAAATATCTGGAAATAATGAAGAAATTTAAATTAATTGAAAATTTTAGGAACATACATATATATAAACATCTAAGAGTTATTAGAACAATATATAGAACATACATTATGTTTAATTAGGTTGTTGATCGTATACATATATTCCTTCACAATCACTTCGAGTCTATGACGAAGAATCATCGTCATCAACTAGATCATCACATACATTAGGCAATTTGTTTGAGAAATTACTAATATTGGCTTGTGTATCAAGCATAGGGTCGTTATCTTCTAAAGCATCACAATGGTAAAACTCTTTTTGTGAAGGCGTTAACACAATAAACCTTATTGTGTCAATTTGATCGCTCATGTAAAATACTTGTTTTGCATGAAGTGCTAACGTGAAAGGATCATCAGTGTGACTTATCTTGGATAAATTTACAAGGGTAAATCCAAAATCATCTATTTTATATCCAACATTGATAACATCTTCGACCCAATCACACAATAAAATTGTTTCGTGGAAGATCACATAATCCAATTCCCAAATCTCTTGAATTATACCATAATACGTTCTATCAGAAAGTACAAGATTATCATCTTTTGAATTAGAAAATTGCATAGTTTATGCAACCATCTTCACACCACTATTTTGATTTACTCGGACTTTTTCCCTAGCTTGAGTCGTAAACCTCAATCCATTAATTGTGAAACTAGAAAATGATTTGACATCGAATTTTGGACCATGTGTAAGCCATTCTAAACTTTCTGTTATTTTATGATGGGTTTCTTGAGTTCATCTTGAATCTATGTATACAAAAACATGAAGTGTGTTTAAAGCAAAGTTTTAAAACATTGAATAGAAGTACTAATGAATTCTTGTAAGTGACACTTACATGGTTATGAAACTAATTAATAAGCTCTCGCTTATGTTAATCATACAACCATTTTTCTCCTCCTTTTTTTTTATAACCAGGATCGATCTTCAATAAGTTTAAATGTATCCTATAATGTTATTATAGATATATCAAGTAGATATCATCATTAATACTTAAATAAAAATATTTTTTGCATAAATGGAAAGGTTAAACATCACTTACTCTATGTAAGGTTGTGCCTCATTATTATTTACCAAAATGATTTGGTGTGCTTTTTCCCATCGAGTGCAATCAATAAACAATTTCTTACTTCCACCAATCATAGGGTTACCTACTTGGATTAACATTCTAAGAACAAATTTTTCGTAGGATTCCTAATTTCAGTGCAACCACTAAAGTATTCAGAACAAAACTCAATGGTCTCTTCAGCAATGTAATGTTTCACCATGCATCCTTCAGGTCGATTTCTATTATTTACATATCCTTTAAGGACTTGCATATATCTCTCAATACATCCACCTTAAGTAAGTAGGACCACACAATTGAACATCTCAAACTAAATGAACACACAAGTGAATCATTATATCGAAGAAAAAAGGAGGAAAATATTTTTCAATTAGACACAAAGTCTCTACAACATCTTTCTATAAAGAGTTTAACTCACCAATTGATATTGATTTCTTGCATATTGTATTGAAGAATGAACAAAGACGAATTATTGATAATCGAACATGTTTTGGAAGAATTAATCTAATAGCTATTGGTAATAACTGTTGCATTAAGATACGACAGTCATATGATTTCAATCCATAAAGTTTCTTATCGGTGACAGACACAAAATTTCTTAAATTGGATGAGTAACCATCAGAAACTTTCACACCCGCCAAACATTTACAAAACACATCCTTCTCTTTTTTTTGAAATTGTATATGATGTTGGTGGCAAGTATGTTTGATTCTTATCATTTTCCACCCTTGGTGCCAATTCAGGTCGTATGCCTAGTTTCTTTAAATCCAATCTTGCTTTAATTCCATCCTTCATTTTTTCAGGTTTATTAAGTAATGTACCAATCAAGATCTCACATAAATTTTTGTCAATGTGCATGACATCTAAGATGTCACAAATGTGTAGGTCTTTCCAATAAGGTAATTCTCAAAATATTGATTTTTTATTCCAACAACCATAGTCTACTGATTCTCATCCTTTTTCATTTTCACTTTTTTCATTAGTTGACCTCTTTCGTTTCTTTGCCTTAGTGAGTATTCTTTTTTTTCATATTTCAATATTGTTTGAATGTCATACCATTCAATTGCCTTAATATCTCAACACCTCACAAAGGTTGGGGTGCATGATCATGATCTTCTTCACCATCGAACGGTTTCTTTTGGTATCTAAACTTGTGTCCAGATGGAAAAAAATATTCTATGTCTTATATAAGACATCTTTCATCTGTGAACAAGATAATTTGCAGAAGTACCATCACTACATATAGGGCATCCCTTGTAACCTTTTGTTGCATGTCCTGATAAGTTCCCATAGGCAAGAAAATCATTAATTGTCCATAAAAGGACCCCTCTCAAGTTAAAGTGTTCTTATTTATATGCATTGTAAACATTTACACCATCATTATACAACATCTTTAAATAATCTATCAGAGGCTACAAATATGCATCAATATCAATACCAGGTTGTTTCGGTCCTGAGATCAATAATGTTGACATCATGATTTTTCTTTTCATACATAACTAGGGAGGAAGGTTGTATATTACCATAATTACTGGCCAACATCTATATCTAGTACTAAGGAAACTATGTGGACTAATTCCATTAATAGCAATGGCAAGATGAAGATTACGTAGATCAGATGCAAATTGAGAGGATAAATTATCTACTATTTTCCAATTTGGAGAATCACAAGGATGACGTATCACCCCATCATCGGATCAATTATCTGAATGCCATTCAACATCTTTGATGTCTCTTTACTTTTGAACAACCTTTGAAAGCAAGGAATCATAGGAAAGTACCAAAGAACCTTTGTGGGCATGCCTTTCTTAGGTGTTGTCTCATTTGTAGCATGCTTCCATCTTGATTCTTTACACATCGGAGAATCATCTAATGTCTCATATTCTTTTCTATAAAGAATGCAATCATTTGGACAAGCATGAATCTTATGATATTCCATGCCAAATCGACTAAGAGATTTCTTCACTTCATACTTTGAAGATGGAAATTCAATACCCTCAAGAAACATATCTATTAGTAAATTTAGTAATTCTGTGAATCCTTAGTCAGAAAACCATGTTTTGCCTTCACATTGTACAAATGAACAAATCCCGACATTTTAGTGTATTTCTTGCATTTTGGATACAACAATATTTTGGCATCTTCTAGAAGTTTTTTAAAGGTTTCGGGATCATCCTCGTGTAGTTCATCTTCAACACCATGAAACATATTTTCTGTCTGTACATTATGATAAGATGTATGTAATCCACTCACATTCTTCTTTATTTTTCCCCATGAGTATTGTCAATATTTTCTCCCTGATAATACCAACATTTATAGCTCAAAAGAATATCACTACGGATAAGGTGATACTTAACCTCTTCAACTTCATGAAATCGCTCATTTTTACATTTAACATATGGACATCCAAGATTTGTCCATTTTCTATTAATGACATTAATTAAGCATATTAATTATGTATCGAATCAATATATTTCAAGTATTATTATATATGAATTCCCTAATTATTGGAATATATACCAAAACATACATAATACAAAAATTTATCATTTTAATCATTTAAAATTGTATTACTTTTACTTAATAAAATATAATTATTTAAATGTAAATAAATGTATCCACGTATGGTAAATATTCTAGTCCCTCAAATGCACAATATCTAGATATTATTTCTATAGAAAATCAGCCAAACATATAATAACAAGCATGATACAAAACATACATAAATCAAAAATTTATATAAAAAATAACACAAATTGAATAATAAGTGCGTAAGATTAATAGAAATACTTACAAGAGTAAATGAAGTGACTAAATAAAGGAAATGAAGAAAACAAATGGTGTTTTGTAAGTGAGAAAATGGGTATAAAAATTTGAGTATTTCGCTCAAAAAAATAGGAGATCTGAAAGATAATATGAAGAGGAAGATAACCCACTAAACGGCGTTGGAAATGGTGGTCAGAGGTGGCTGAAAAATGAGATAGTGGAGGAGGTGAGCTCAATTTTGAGTGTATTTGGGTGCTGCGTAAATTGAAAATGATGTTCTAATGGAGAAGAGATAAGAGAAATGGAAAAATGCATGTGGATAGTATCGATTGATGTGTTGAACTCGCACTACACACGTGGATAGCATCGGTTCTACGTGTTAACTGATGCTACACACGTGGATAACATCGGTTCTACGTGTGAACCGATGCTACACACGTGGATTGCATCGGTTGACATGTAGAATCAACACTATCCACGTATGTAGCGTTAGTTCAACACGTCAACCGACACTATCTATGTGTATTTTTTTAATTTTAATTAACTTTTTTTAAAATTGAAATTAATCAAACAATACAATTATTTTTTATTTTTTTGGTCAATTATTTTTTGAGAACTTAATTAACTATAGAATTTTTATATTTTTTTAAAAACTTTTCTATATATTGTGTTATTCATGCTATATTTCCAAATTCGATAACTATGTATGAAAAAAATGTACATAAAATTAAGTACGTATCCAAGTGTATTTTTTATTTTAATAGTTTTTAAAATTGAAATTAAACAATATTTTTTTTTGGTTTATTATTTTTTAAGATTTTAATTAACTATATATAGACCTTTTATATTTTTGCCCATATATAAACTTTTCTATATTGTGTTATTTTTCATGCTATCCAAATTCGATAACTACGTATGAAAAACATGTTCATGCATAAAATTAAGTACGTATCCAAACAAATACAAAAAATTCTATAATTTTAAAAACCAATTGACTAAAAACAGGAAGAAAATATTATACTATATATATCCAAAATCAATTTTAAACGGTTAAAATAAAATAATAATTGATAAAAAAAATTAATTACGTGGATAGCATCATTTTTTCACCGAACTCACTTTAAATTGATTATACGTCTTTTTTATCCAAAAATCGACTTTACATATCGATTTAAATGCTACATTTTGTAGTAGTGCTTGGCTAAGAAAATAAGAGGTGTCTCATTGAAGGGTGAGGAAGAAGCGCTCTACACTAGTAAAAGTAGAGGCACTTTCAAGCAGTGCAATGGTAATGGATCTAACAAGGATGGAGATAAAGGAAAATTTTCTCAAAGAAAAGGAGGCTTTCGTCTAGGGGGAGCTTGGAAGAATCATAGTAACAGTAGAAATTTGATAGTGAATGTTACAACTGCGGGAATATGGGTCACATGACAAAAGATTGTTGGAGTAAGAAAAAGTATGTTGAAAGTAATATAGCTACTTCCAGTTCTAAGGAGCATAGGGAAGATGGTTGGGATGCCAAAGCATTATTCGCTACAGAGGAAGAAGAATTAGCTCTTACGGTGACAACATCAAAACAGATTGACTACAAGAATGACTGGATTGCAGATTTAGACGGCTCAAATCATATGATTGGTGATAAATAGAAGTTGGAAAGTATGTTTGAGTACAAGGGATGTCGTGTAGTGGTGACAACTGACAACTCAAGGTTATTGATAACCCATATCGGTAAAACGATAGTTACACCTAGATATACTACTAACGAGGTACCACTTCAAGATGTTATCATATCCCAAGAATGAAGAAAAACTTGATATATGTGGCTCAATTGACATCATTAGGCCACTATGTCTTGTTTGGTCCCTGAGACGTGAAGGTGTATCATGATCTCAAAATCTCAAAAAACTGACAATAGAAGGGCAATGATTGGAATCATTCTACGTGAAGTCAGCAAAATCTAGATATGTAGACAGAACAAGAAGAAATGAGACAACAGATCTATGACATATGCGGTTAGGTCACATTATCTATTCCAAGCTAAATATGATGGAAGAATCAATTCCACAGTCTTCAATCCATAGGTAAACAAGAACACGAAGGCCAAATCCCAAATATGCCATTTGAACCATAGTTGAAGAAGTAATAAAACCTGAGATGTTCGAAAAAGTATCACAAAGATCTAAGTGGATGATAGATATGAAAGAAGAGATCAATGCACTTCAACAAAATCAAACTTAGGATCTAGTGTGAAAACCAAGAGATGTGAAACTCATATCCTATAAGTGGGTTTACAAGATAAAGCATCATCCAGATGGGTCAATTGAGAGATATAAAGCATGATTGTCAACTCGTGGTTTCTCTCAATAGTACAAACGAGACTATGATGAAACATTTAGTCTGGTGGTGAAACTTACAACTATACAAGTCTTCATGGAGAGTTGGATCAGGAGATCTACATTATCCAACCAATAAGTTTTTAGAGCCAAGATCATCCTGAATATGTGTGTAAGCTACGGAAAGCACTTTATGGAATGAAATAGGCACCCAGGCCTAATATGGTAAGATTGTTGAATTTTTAACACAAAGTGGTTATACAGTAACAACTACATATTCGAGCTTATTTGTCAAAGCTAATGAAGGAATGCTAGCTATCGTGCTAGTGTACGTAGATGATTTAATCATAACTAGTGATGATGAGGCATAAATTCTTCAAACAAAGGAGAATTTATCAGTCTGTTTCCAGATGAAGGAACTTGGATAGTGATCGGGTAGAACCGACATCACCATCTTACCGATAATTTGGTTTTATATTTATAAAACTCTCGCAAGTGCACGAATCATTTCATAGAAAATGATAAGTATACTCCCAAGGTCGATCTAAGGAAGGAATGTATGTGGTTTTTAATTTATTATTCAAACTTTTAAAAATTAAATTAAATCTTAAACATCCTGTCACGATATTTTAGGTTTTGTGTTTTTAATCTACTGACATAAAAATAAACATAGATTCAATAAATATTTATGCAAATTTTATCATTTATAATAGTGGAGTATTTATGGATATAATAACTAAGTTAATTATGCTTGCTCATATTATTTAGGTTATTAAAGATATGAATTGATATTTATTGATTCTCTTTTTTTTTATGAATACCACCTTTGGTGGGGTTAGATATTCTTTGTTAACTAAACAAATCAATTAACATCTATGGGTGGGGTTGATAACTAATTTGGTTAATTAAATTAATTCATTTTTTTCTAAGAGATTGAAAATGAACCATTTAAATGCCACCTTTGGTGGGGTTAGACAGTTTAAACATTATTCAAGGTATCCAAATTAAACCTAAGAATTCAGTTATCTGAGTACTAACTTTCAAGTTTTAAAACCACTACTGAAAACATGTTGTCAATACATTTTCACATAATAATTCTTATAAAAACTTTTGAAATAGAGCTTCACTCTAACTACCGGGCGATTGTACCAACAAATAAAAGACCAGCATCAGTGCATGAAATTGATTCAGTGAATGCTTTGTCGGCTCAAGTTGCTGTTCTTTCAAGAAATATGGATTCTTTGTCATCCAAATTTGAATCCAAACCAACTGCACAATGTGATTTATGTGGTGTAAATCATGCTAGTATCGAGTGCCAAGTTCGAAATCCAAGCAAATTATGTTTCAAATTTCCAAAAACCTCAACATAACCCATACTCGAACTCCTACAATTTAGGTTGGAGAAATCATCCAAATTTGTCATGGGGAAATAACCAAGGGGGATTCAAACCGTCATCATCTTGGGAAAGTTCATTGAGGAGTCAAGAACAAATTTTAGAAATCAAGAGGCAATCAACAAGGACATCCAAAACCAACTAGGGTAGCTTTCAAAGCAAATTGTAGAAAGGTCTCAAGGATCGTTGCCTAGTGACACAATAAATCCCAAAGAGCATGCAAAGGCAATCACATTGAGAAGCGGTAGAGAAATTGAAAATCAGAGGAAATCGGAGAAAAAGATGGAAGAATCTAAAGAAAAGCCATCAACATCCCAAGATGTTCAATCTTCCCCAAATGCGAAATATGAGCCTCTTATCCCATATCCTCAAAGATTGAATAAGAAAAGGCTTGATAATCAATTTGATAAATTTTTGGAAATTTTTAAGAAATTGCATATTAACATTCCTTTTGTAGAGATGTTGGAACAAATGCCCAAGTATGCAAAATTCATGAAGGAAATTCTATCAAAGAAGAGGAGGTTGGGAGAGTCATGCTAAATGAGGAGTGCAGTGCAGTTCTTCAAAGAAAACTGCCACAGAAATTGAAAGACCCAGGGAGTTTTACTATACCTTGTACTATAGGAAGTTGCAATTTTGATAAAGTCCTATGTGATTTAGGAGCAAGCATTAATTTGATGCCACTTTTTGTTTTCAGGAAACTAGGCCTGGGAGAAGTGAAGCCCACTTCAATCTCTCTACAATTAGCGGATCGATCGGTGAAATATCCTCGAGGGGTAATTGAGGATGTTTTAATTAAAGTTGACAAATTTATTTTCCCTGTAGATTTCGTGGTGCTTGACATGGAGGAAGATAGAGAGGTACCGTTGATATTAGGGAGACCGTTCCTTGCAACTGGAAGAACATTGATTGATGTTCAGCAAGGAAAGCTCATTCTACGGGTGCAAGATGAACAAGTGACTTTTGATGTTTTTGAAGCAATGAAATTTCCAAGTGAGGTACATTCTTGTTTTCAAATTAACACTCTTGACAGGATAATCTCAGAAAATTTTGAGGAGAGAACTCCATTGCTACCACTAGAAGCTTGCCTTGTGAAATCTACAACAATTGAGGAGGAAGATGAGGGAGTGAGACAATGTTCCGAATTACTGGCAGCACTTGATAAATATTTGTCCAGTGATGGAACATTCAAGGAGTTGGGAACAAATGAAACTCCAAACTCAGTGGTAAAGAAGGAAGCCAACAAGATTGAGCTAAAGCCACTGCCATCCCATCTAAGGTATGCCTATCTTGAGGACTCTGAATCTTTTCCTATTATTATTAACAATTCCTTGAATGATGAAGAGGAAAACAAGCTATTTGGAGTTCTTCGGACTCAGAAAACGGCAATTGGATGGACAATGGCGGACATCAAAGGGATTAGCAACTCTGTTTGCATGCATAAAATCTTGATGAATGAGGATTACAAGCCCACAATTCAGCCACAAAGGCGCTTAAATCCAAAAATGCAAGAAGTGGTCAAGGCTGAGGTGATTAAGCTTTTGGATGCCGGGGTAATTTATCCGATTTCAGATAGTGCTTGGGTAAGCCCAATTCATTATGTACCAAAGAAAGAAGGAATCGCAGTTGTAGAAAATGAAAACAATGAGCTTATTCCAACAAGGACAGTGACTGGGTGGAGAGTGTGTATTGATTATCGAAAGTTGAACGATGCCACCCGAAAATATCATTTTCCTTTGCCATTTATTGATAAGATGTTGGAAAGATTGGCTGGACATGCTTATTATTGTTTTCTTGATGTATATTCGGGGTACAACCAAATTGCAATTGCATCAGAGGATCAAGAGAAGACAACATTTACATGCCCTTATGGTACTTTTGCATACAGAAGGATGCCATTCGTTTTATGTAATGCACCCAATACTTTCCAAAGATGCATGATGGCGATTTTCTCCGATATGATTGAAAAGTTTATTGATGAGTGCTCAAAAAGCACTAAAATTATCATGATTTTATACACATTAATTGATTAAAAATATATATATTTATATGTTTTATCATATATTTATATAAATTTGTCTTTTTCGGAATCACGGGTATTTTTATTGTTTTTCAGGTATTTTCCCTTAAACTTAAAGACTCAAAAAAAAAAAAAATACTGGAGGCAATACATCACAAATATATTAATAAATAAATGAGGAAAGGTCAACAAATATGGAAAAATTGGACAAAATGGGTCAAAAAGGAGTAAATCGCGCCGTCGTGCCATTTCAAATGCCTACCGAGAAGCAGCGCAAGCGCCTGACAACATGCCCATCCACGCAGACCTCTGCCGCATCGCTTCTTTGCCTTCCGCGTGCCGCTGCCATCTGCGCCCCAATCCGCGCGCAGCCGCCCCCCATGTCATGCTGACATCATTTATGACGTCAGCAATCACCACTCCGAGTTTCCACAATTTTTTAACATTTTTTCACCCATTTTTTCTCTCCATCCTCACCTATAAATACCCCCATTCTCTTCACTTCTAAACACACCTCAAAACACATCTTCTCTTCTCTTTCTTTCTCTCATTTCTTAGTTTTTTTAGTTTTTAGCTTTTCTTAGTTAGTTTTTCTTAGTTTTTAAGTTCTTCTCTTTTTGAGAATAACTAATTATGTTTTTGTAATTTATTTGCTTTTTGATTCAATAAATGAGAGTGCAAATTCCGTTTGGAGGTTTTCCAACAACGGGAATAACATCGAAGTACTATAAGGATTTTATTTTTTTTACAGTTATTTTTTATGCTTTATTCTTACAAGTTATATTTAATTTATCTGTGATTAAATTTAACTGTGCTGGCTATTTGTAAACATGATATAATAATAACGTTGTTATGCTTGCGAAATATTAAATAGGTAAAAACCTGTAAAATGAATTGATTTTATTTTTATTCAAGATTTTATATTAAGAATGTTAGAGAGAATTATATTATTTTTTATTACAAATTTAAATCTGAAAATTAGATTTTAAGGTTTAGTTATCCGGTCTAATTTAGAGTAGTGTTTTTTTATTTGTTGGTACAATCGCCCAGTAGTTAGAGTGAAACTCTATTTTAAAAGTTTTTATAAGAATTATTATCTGAAAATGTATTGACAACATGTTTTCAGTAGTGGTTTTAAAACTTGAAAGTTAGTACTCGGATAACTAAATTCTTAGGTTTAATTTGGGCACCTTCAATAAAGTTTAAACTGTCTAACCCCACCAAATGTGGCATTTAAATGGTTCATTTTTAATCTCTTAGAAAAAAGAATTAATTTAATTAACCAAATTAGTTATCAACCCCACCCATAAGTGTTAATTGATTTGTTTACCTAACAAAGAATATCTAACCCCACCAAAGGTGGTATTCATATAAAAAAGGGAGAATCAATAAATATCAATTCATATATTTAATAACCTAAATAATATGAGCAAGCATAATTAACTTAATTATTATATCCATAAATACTCCACCATTATAAATGATAAAATTTGCATAAATGTTTATTGAATCTATGTTTATTTTTATGTAAGTAGATTAAAAACACAAAACCCCAAAATATCGTGACAGGATGTTTAGGATTTAATTTCGTTTTTAATAATTTGAATAATAAATTAAAAACCACATACATTCCTTCCTTAGATCGACATTGGGAGTATACTTATCATTTTCTACGAAATGATTCGTGCACTTGCGAGAGTTTTACAAAAAAAATAAAACCAAAGTATCGGTAGGATCGGCGATGTCGGTTCTGCCCAAGTTTTTGGTGCCGTTGCCGGGGAAAGAATAGTGTTTTTAAATTATTTATCAAAATTTTAAAAACTTTTTGTGTTGTAAATAATTGTGATTTTTTTATATAAAAAATAAAAATAAAAAATTTATTGTTTGTGAATTGTAAAAGAAAACAAATAAAAATTAAAATATTTTTTTCCCAAAAAAAACAAAAAAATAAATAAACTTATCATTCATGAATAGTAAAAAAAATTTCAAATTTCAATTTCATAATAAATAAATTTTAAATTTCATAAAAAAAAATTGTAGCATGAATAATAAAATAATTTTGAATTTTGAAATTTGAAGTAAAAAAACGTAAATAAATTTTAAATAAAAAAAAAATAAATATAAATAAAAATAAATAAAAATAAAAATAAATAAAAATAAATAAAATAAATAAAATAAAATAAAATAAAAATAAATAAATAAATTATTTTATTTTTGTTTTCAAAAAAAATCAAAAACTTTATTTTCAATTTTTTTTTTATTTTTGTTTTCTTTTATCTTATTTTTTAACTTTTTCAATTATTATTTTTTTCAATTATTTTATTTTATTTTATTTTTTGTTTAATTTTTATTTAAATTTTTTTCCTTTTTTATTATTTTTTTCTTTTACCTTTTTCAATATATTTTATTTTTGGTTTAATTTTTCTTTTTTTTTATTTTTTTTAACTATTTTTTTATCTTAATTTTCGTTTAACTTAGTTAACTTAGATTTTTACTAAATTTTCATTTAAGTTAATTAACTTAGGTTTTTAGTAACTTAATTTACTAACTTATATTAATTTATTAACTTAATTAACTTAGATTTTCATTAACTTAATTAACTTACCTTTTTATTAATATAATTAACTTAAATTTTAACTTAATTTAATTTAATTAACTTAAATTTTAACTTAATTAACTTAATTTTAATAGCATGAAAAGTAAAGATCTAAGGGAGTTCTGTCTAGGAGACTAGTTCCTGGAAGCCTTTGTGCCACTAGTCTTTCCTGAGAACGTTGCTTTGTCTAGGAGGATGGTTTTTAAGGAGCTTTTGCCCCACCATTCTTTCTTGGGAGCACTTTTGGTTAATACTGATTATGTTATTTTAACTTAGATATTATACTTAAAAAAACAAAAACAAAAAAATTCTGAAACTATCTCTAAAATTTTAAAGTTTTAATTACAATCTAAGGAGTTAGTTGTTTTGTTTGATCTAGGTACAATTGTGTTTTGATGCCTTTAATTATTTGATTTGTACCTAGACGTGGATTATCTAAAACTCACAAGCATGTCCCTAGTTTTAAGTACAAAAAAATTTGAAAATCCATAGGACATGACTGAAAAAGTATAGGTAGACAATCTTGTCTTACTTGTAGGTTTGATTGACTCAATGATGAGGGGACATTGAGTTTACTTGAAATGAAATCCCCAAGTTACGTCTTGCTAAGACGTTAAAACTAAGCGCTGGATGGGAGGCAACCCATCATTTTAGGTAATTTTATTTATTTAATTTCTATTATTTATTTTAGTTTAATTACATTTGAATAGTTTTAAAAATTATTAAAACTAAAAAAAATTTGTTGAGAAGTTAGAAGTTTACAACAATCTGTCTGTGTGCACTTTAATGAACATGATGGATGCACCTGCATGTCTCCATCACTACTTGCAACATTCTCAAGAAATAGGTAATATTTCCTCTCTTTTCTCTTTATCTTTAATTTACAGTTGTTACATTGAGGACAATGTAAGTTCTAGGTTGAGGGTGGTGAAAAGTTACCATGCTTAATTTTAAAAAAACTTTTAACAATTTAAAAAAAAATAAAAAATAATAATGTTTTCTTTTTTATGTTCACATTTTCATTTTTATTGTGTTTGGTTTTGTTTTTATTATGTGATTTAGTAATTTTTGGAATTAAAAAAAAATCACAAAAATTTATCATTTCTTTAAATCAAATTTAAGTAAATAGTTAAGTCTTTTGTACTGTTAGATTAATTTTTGAAAACATATCATGAAATATTTTGTAATTGTTTTTGATAATTAGTTAATTTTTGTCATAACTAGTATTTCTTGATCAAATGTAGAAATTATATTAAACCCAAAATCGGTGTTTATGAATTTTTTTTAGTGGAGACTACCTTTGTGAGATATAATTTGAGCCTAATTTCCCTTATTCAGAGTGAAATATATATTTTTTTACTCCATACACATTTCTTATTTCTTCAAATTCTTAGATGATCTCTATAGGCATTAACATTGAATGTATGAATTTTTCCTCATCTTAATAGAGTGTTGTATATTTTTTATTATTATTTTTGCTTAGATTAAATGATTTGAGTAGAAATTGATAGTATATGCTTTTATCTCATTCATGCATGACTGCTACAAAAAAAGAGATATATCTGGGGTTACCTAAACCAAATCAAACAAAAAAGTCACAAAATTAACCACTCACCAAAATCCTAAAAAAAAATGTACAATTTGTACATGGGTTGACTCTCTAAAAAAATATAGAGAGATAAAAAATATATAGTATAATCTACATACTATGACCCGCATTACCCAAAATCCAAAAAAAAAATGTACAATCTGTACATGGGTTGACTCTCTAAAAAATGATATATATTGAAAAATATCTTCAAAAAAATATAGAGAGATAAAGAATATATAGTATAATCTACATACTATAACCCACATTGCCTACAAAGTTGTGAGTAAAGGCTAATTACAAAAGAAAGATATAGGAAGTAATTCCCTAAAAACTCATTGCACTTTCTTCATTTGTAAAAGGCATATATCTTGAAATTTTTTCTTAATGAGTTTGATTTATGCATGAAAATAATTTTTATATATGATATCTTTATAATTTATACATTTGATTCCTTTCCTGAGATCAATGTCAAAATAACACTTTGAGCCTTTATTCTTTATACATATGCGAACATATTAGTTCATTTCTATACATCAAATCTTTCGCATATAAATTAGTATGAGTGTTTAAACCCATAGGATTCAGTGTTTTGAGAGTATTGACTTGTGAGGAATAGAGTCAAAGCGAATTCGGATTTATGACACTGAAATTGGGTGAAATTAAATTGATACATTTTTTATATGAAATATGAAAATGATTTTCTACTAATTATTATAATAAATCATGATTGTTTAAGAAGATTAAAACAACTTATGCTTGAGATTTTAATTATGATCTTAAAGGAGATTAAAAAGTACGAGACATTTTTGTGTTATGTTATTTTCTTTTATTCTTAAAAATTAATTTTTGATTTTGTTGTAATTTTAGTTTTTAAGTTGTTGTTTTTATTATTTCTTTTAATTTTTGTATTTAGTTCAATATTTGTGGTATCATTACCGAAAACCCTAACGAGACTCAAACTCGTCCACTAGGGCAACCTAGGGGTTTAAAGGCTTGTTGCATAGGCTAAATGCAACCGTGTCAATCCACGAAAGTGATTTAGGATTGTTTAATTTTTAGTTTTTATCGTTTCTCTTGCTAAGGGACTAGCAAGAAGCTGGTTAGGGGTTGTGATGAGTGCTCAAAAAGCACTAAAATTACCATGATTTTATTCACATTAATTGATTAAAAATATATATATTTATATGTTTTATCATATATTTACATAAATTTGTCTTTTTCAAAATCACGGGTATTTTTATTGTTTTTCAGGTATTTTCCCTTAAAAAAGTAACTTAAAGACTCAAAAAAAGAATACTGGAGGCAATACATCACAAATATATTAATAAATAAATGAGGAAAGGTCAACAAATATGGAAAAATTCGACAAAATGGGTCAAAAAGGTCAAAAAGGAGTAAATGGCGCCGCCGTGCCACCCAGCCGCGCGCGCAGCATGCCCAGTCCGTGCGCGCCCTTGCCCCTTTCCGCGCTCTACTACTGCCTTCTGCGCGCGCCTGTGCGTGCCCCAGCTCCACTCTGCGCGTAACCATTTCCATCTGCGCCCCAATCCACGCGTAGCCGCCCCACGTCATGCTGACGTCATCAATGACATCAGTAATCACCACTCCACATTTCCACAATTTTTTAACATTTTTTCACCCATTTTTTCTCTCCATCCTCACCTATAAATACCCTCATTCTCTTCACTTCTAAACACACCTCAAAACACATCTTCTCTTCTCTTTCTTTCTTTCATTTCTTAGTTTTTTTTAGTTTTTTTTAGTTTTTAGCTTTTCTTAGTTAGTTTTTCTTAGTTTTTAGGTTCTTCCCTTTTTGAGAATAACTAATTATGTTTTTGTAATTTATTTGCTTTTTGATTCAATAAATGGGAGTGCAAATTTCGTTTGGAGGTTTTCCAGCAACGGGAATAACATCGAAGTACTGTAAGGATTTTATTTTTTTTACAGTTATTTTTTATGCTTTATTCTTACAAGTTATATTTGCACTCCCGTTGCTGGAAAACCTCCAAACGGAATTTGCACTCCCATTTATTGAATCAAAAACAAATAAATGACAAAACCATAATTAGTTATTCTCAAAAAGAGAAGAACTTAAAAACTAAGAAAAACTAACTAAGAAAAGCTAAAAACTAAGAAAAACTAAAAAAACTAAGAAATGAGAGAAAGAAAGAGAAGAGAAGATGTGTTTTGAGGTGTGTTTAGAAGTGAAGAGAATGAGGGTATTTATAGGTGAGGATGGAGAGAAAAAGTGGGTGAAAAAATGTTAAAAAATTGTGGAAACGCAGAGTGGTGATTGTTGACGTCATTGATGATGTCAGCATGACGTGGGGGGCGGCTGCGCGCGGATTGGGGCGCAGATGGCAGCGGCATGCGAGGAGTGGAGCTGGGGCGCGCACAGGCATGCGCGGAAGGTAGCAGTGGCGCACATAGGCACGCACGGAAAGGGGCAAGGGCGCACGCGGACTGGGCATGCTGCGCGCGCGGGTGCACGTGGCTTCTCGGCACGGCTGGGCAGTTAGGCAGTGCGGCGGTGTGATTTACCCCTGTTTGACCCATTTTGTCCAATTTTTCCATATTTGTTGACCTTTCCTCATTTATTTATTAATATATTTGTGATGTATTGCCTCCAGTATTCTTTTTTTGAGTCTTTAAGTTACTTTTTTAATTGAAAATACCTGAAAAACAATAAAAATACACATGATTTCAAAAAAGATAAATTTATATAAATATATGATAAAACATATAAATATATATATTTTTAATCAATTAATGTGCATAAAATCATGGTAATTTTAGTGCGTTTTGAGCACTCATCATTTATTGAGGTTTTTATGGATGATTTTTCTATTTTTGGCCATTCTTTTGATAATTGCTTGCATAATCTCTCTTTAGTCTTGTACCGTTGTAAAGACACAAACTTAGTGCTAAATTGGGAGAAATGTCACTTCATGGTTCAAGAAGGAATTTTTCTTGGCCATCGGATTTCAACAAAGGGAATAGAAGTGAACCGTGCAAAGGTATAAGTGATCGAAAAATTACCAACTCCAACAACTATAAAGGGTGTTAGAAGTTTCTTGGGACATGCTGGGTTTTATAGAAGATTTATTAAATATTTTTCAAAAATAACAAAACCTCTTTGCAGTTTGTTAGTTAAAAATGCACAATTTGATTTTTCTCCTAATTGTTTGCAAGCTTTTAACCTTTTGAAGGAGAAGCTCACTTTGGCCCCTATAATTTGTGCACCGGATTGGAGTCTTCCATTTGAGGTAATGTGTGATGCTAGTGACTATGCTATAGGTGCTGTTTTGGGCCAAAGGAAGAGTAAGTTGCTGCATGTGATTTGTTATGCAAGCAGGACATTGACAGATGCACAACTTAATTATGCAACAACTGAGAAAGAGCTTTTGGTAGTAGTGTTTGCATTTGATAAGTTAAGATCTTATTTAATTGGGTCTAAAATCATTGTTTATACTGATCATTCTGCTCTTAAGTATTTGCTAGCCAAGAAAGATGCCAAACCACGATTACTAAGATGGATTCTTCTCTTGCAAGAATTTGACTTAGAAATTCGGGATAAAAAGGGGACCGAGAATTTGGTTGCTGACCATTTGTCCAAGTTGGAGGAAGATTACCTTGAGGTTGAAGACCAAATTAATGAAACATTTCCTGATGAGTAATTGCTTGCTATCCGAACGGCTCCATGGTTGGCTGATTATGCAAATTATTTGGTCAAGAAAATTTTACCTCCTGACTTGTCTTATCAACAAAAAAGGAAATTCTTTTCTGATTTGAAACCTTATTTTTGGGATGAACCTTACTTGTATAAACATTGTGCAGATTAAATTATTAGAAGATGTGTGTCGGAGGATGAAATGGAAAGCATTCTTCGTCATTGCCATTCGAAGGAAGTTGGAGGACATTTTGGCAGAACAAAAACTGCTTCAAAAATTTTGCAATCCGGATTCTATTGGCCTTTATTATTTAAAGATGCTTTCAAGTTTGTTTCAATATGTGATGATTGCCAAAGGAGCGGAAATATTTCACGGAGACATGAAATGTCCTTAAATAATATTTTGATAATTTATTTATTTGATATTTGGGGTATTGATTTTATGGGGCCTTTTCCTTCATCTCATTCTAATAAATACATTCTTGTTGGTGTAGATTATGTCTCTAAATGGGTGGAAGCAGTTGCCTTGCCTACAAATGATGCTAGGGTTGTGATCAATTTTCTCAAGAATAACATATTTTCCAGATTTGGCACACCTAGAGCAATTATAGGTGATGGAGGTAAGCATTTTTGCAATAACCAATTTGAGGCTTTGTTGCAGAAATATGGAGTAACACATCGGATAGCAACACCTTACCATCCTCAAACTAGTGGACAAGTTGAAGTATCAAACTGATAGTTGAAGAGGATCCTTGAAAAGACCGTAAATAACTCACGCAAGGATTGGTCAAGGAAACTAGATGATGCACTTTGGGCCTATAGGACAGCTTTCAAGACACCTATCGGCATGTCTCCATACCGATTGGTGTATGGAAAATCTTGTCACCTTCTAGTTGAATTGGAACATCGGGTATATTGGGCAATTAAAATTCTGAATTTTGATCTTAAGGTAGCAGGTGAAAAGAGGGTGTTGCAATTGAATGAGATGGATGAAATGAGGAATGATGCTTATGAGAATGCCCGAATATACAAGGACAAGACGAAGGTTTGGCATGATAAGCACATTTTGAGGCGAAACTTTGAGGTGGGATAGAAAGTGCTGCTTTATAATTCTCGTTGGTCAGGGCCTTTTCTAGTAACCAAGGTGTTCCCTTATGGAGCAGTTGAGATCAGTCATGAAACAAAGGGAACGTTCAAAGTGAATGGACAACGGTTGAAGCCATATTTTGACAAAGAATTTAGCAAGCAGAAAGATTCTCTAGAGTTACAACAACCGTAGTAAAGAATGACAGAAAGTCTAGCTAATGACTATAACTTAAAGTGCTTAATGGGAGGTAACCCATCAGGTAAAAAAAAATTTATGTTCGCTGCCGGCGGAAAGGAGATCTCGCTTTTCTTTCTTACATTGAAGACAATGTAAGGTTTTGGTTGGGGGTGCGGTAAACAGTAAATCTTTTCTTCGCTTAATTTTATTAGTAGTTGTGTTTGTGTGTTTATTTGTATTTAATTTTTATTTTCCATTTATTTTTCTGCATTTTGATTAATTTCTTTTATTTCTTTATTGTCTTATTTTTATTATTTTTTATTTTTATTTCATTTTATTTGTTTTAATTTGCACGTTGATGATAATAATGTGATTGTGATAACAAGTAGCTTTTAGAAGACATTAAATTTTGCTTCGGTTTAAAGATAATTTCAAATGTTGATTTTACCTAGTTGGCGATTCTTTTGGTATGTGGTATGATTTGGTTGATTAGTCTAAATGCTTAGAGAAGTCTTATGTGCGAATTTTTCATGGACATTTTTATGATCTCAACAAACTCTAAAACTCATTTGAAAACCTCTTGAGGCGAAATAACTTGGAATTGCACTGTTTAGGATATGATGTAGGCCATTTTTGGATCGATTGTGCCATTTTAAGCCTACCTTGTTATCCTTATATCACTAGTTACCTCTTTAAGCCTATTTAAATATATTATTAGCCTTACTTTTCTTTATTTTTGCCTTCTATAACCTATCTTTTATTGAGCCAAAATATATATATATATAATTCCTACCTTATTTGTTAAGAGCACTTAATTTTGAACACAAAATTTTCAAGAGCAATTGGAGAAATCTTCCACATATATTGGAAGAAATTGGTTGGGGGTTATGTATTTTCAAGAGCAATTGGAGTAAAGATGAAAAAAAAACAAAAAAAAAGAAGAAGAAGAAAGCCTTCACATTCTAGTAAATAAAAGAGTGTTAGTGATGGATGTACTGAGGTGAAAGATTGAGGAAGAACTTTGTTTATCTTTGGAAAAATGGGTTATGATCGGAAGAAACAATTTGGGTTAAATGATGTTATTCTTTTACTTAATTGGTTGTGTTTAATGTAATAAGTGCTATTATTTGTATTTTGACACTTCCCGTTCTTTCTTAACCAAATACCTAAGCCTAACATTACAAGCCTCATAAAGTCCTATTGATCCAAAGTAGTGTATTTTCCTTCATTAGTGGAGAGAGGTTTGAAAAGTGAGCCTATGGAGTTTAAGATTTCACCTTTTTGTTTGTGGATGTTTTGCATAATATTATCCGGGCATTATGACTATTGGTTTGTGGTTTGATGGATGTTTAAGAGTCAATAATAAAAGTGAAATTGGCATTTGAGATTTCTTAAAGCTTAGGTGATATTTAATTATTCTAGGTAAGATGTTTGTGGGTATCATCACTGGAAGCCCTCACGAGAGTACAACTCATCCTACTACGGCCGCCTAGGGGTTTAAAGGCTTATTGCATACGCTTAATGTAATGTTGTAAATAGAATAAATTTTCTTTGAATTTTTCTTTTAATGTCTCCTTTGCATTTATTCAAAGATCGCTTTTCTTGCTAAAGACTAGCAAGAAGCTGGTTGGGGGTTGTTGATAAGAGTCAAATTATTGCATTATTGTTATGATTTAAATGTTGATATTTGTGTGAAAATTGCGTTTATTTGATTATATAATCCACAAATGTCATTTCACGGGTATTTCGTGTTTAAAGTGCAATTTCAGGTAAAATCATGATTTTGGAGAAGTTTGGGAAAATTTCAATGATTGGGATTGAGTGCAAATAAAAAGAAAACAAAGTTTCAAAATTTGGAATTTCACCGCCGGTGAAAATCATGCAGGGAGCACGGGTTTTGGCAAAATTCATCTCGCCGCCGGCCAAGTGCATCTCGCCGCCAGCCACATTAATCTCACCGCCGGCGAGAATTAGCGGAACCAAAATCGTAACTTTTTCAGAAATCTTGCCACGGCGAGAATAATGTCGCAGCCGGCAAGTTTCATCCAAAAACACATTTTTTATGTTGTTTTGTTCCAAAATTGCCCCCAAAACCCTAGATCTATATATACAATATGATGGAGAAAGAGGAATACGGCAGAGAGAGCAGATCTGAGTCATTTTTGGAGGAGAAAAGGAAATTTTGGAGAGAAAGTTTGGAGAAGCTTGAAGGATCATCACCTTTGTTGCTACCAAGTCTTCATCTTCAAGAGTTTTTCATCTCTTCTCCTTAGCTTTTATTTTCTGCATTTTATTCAGATTTGTTATTCATGGATTCAATTGAGATAATGTTTGTTCTTATTTCTATTATGAACTAATTCGTTTTTGCTAAGGCTATGATGTAGTTGAATCAAGAAAATCTGATTTCTTTTGTTATTGTTATATGAGTTCATTGTTTTCAAGTTGAGTATTTATTTCCATGCTTAATGCTTTTAAATTTCTGGCCAAGATTTAGATGATTTGTTGCATTATATTGAGACCGAGAGAAAATGTGTAATGAATGCTTCTTGTGATAAATACCGTATGTTGAATGCGAGTGTGAGAACTAATGCATGATGTATGTGGTTATTCTAGAAATTCCATAAATCGTAATGTGCTTGTTTGTGATTAAATCTTCATAGAAATATAGTCGGTTTTTATAGATAAGTAATTCTAATATAACTCGAGAGAGAGTATTAGGTAAATTTGGGGTTTTCAACCATCACTTTTAGCTTTGATTCTCATATAACATGACTTGAAATCGGATTGAATTGATTTAGGGAAATCAAATGCCTTAGCATTTTTAATCATTTGTGAACAACATTCAATTTTGTTATTTGCATTTAGTTTTAAGTTAATTTTCTTCTTAAACAATTTCAATAATTCGGTTTTCAAATAAAATTAGGATTAGTTAATTTCGATACTTAGTAACATCATTCCTTGTGAGTTCGATATCCATACTTTTGTACACTTTATTACTTGAACGATTCGTACACTTGCGAAAATACGCATCAAATAACAAAAAAATGAAGAAATAGACATAAATGATGAGTAGCTATAGATAGAATATTTAAGTACTACCCCCCTATGTGAATAAACTTGAACACTTAATATGTTCTTCCCTCAAGTGTAATCTTTCACAAAGAAAATTTCCAATCAATAACTCTCCCCCATAATTAACTACCCCTCTTTATATATTTTCAATTAATGCTCAATAACTCTTTCCCCCTTCTTGTTATACAAATAAATAATATAATCATAAAACAATGAGAAACAGGTCGAGTAAACAAGTAGTGTATTTAATGACTAAAAAGAAGAGTATACATTCTGAAAAGCTTAGTAATAATCAAAACAGAGAGTTAAAAACAATATGTATCCAAAAATTAATAACCTCCCTTTAAGTTCTTCGACCTCCCTAAATAAATTATAATAAAATAAAAATTTATAAAAATTGATATACATATATATATATATATATATAATTGTTTTTTGAATTGAGAGTAGTAGACTTAACTTAATATACTATAACAGTACACATGAAAGATGAAATTAATTTTATTCAGAGTGTGCCTATACATTGACAACATAAATATATATGGCAAAACACACAAACATACTTACACATATGGTGATATATCGACAATCACCAAAAGTAAAATATGTGTAAGAACTTCAATAGGATGGCAATTTGTTCATTTATGATCAATTATGAAAGTTTCAAATAAAATAGTATCATTACCATGAAAAATTGTAGTTGAATTTATACTTTTATATAATAAAATTTTACTTACCAAGAAAGAACTTAATTAACTTTTTTTTGTATTCCCCTCTCATATTGTTTTTTGTGAGGGATTAATTATTTATTTTCCTTTTGTATAACAATTTGTGGCTCTTTCTTTTTATGCATGCAAAAGCTTTTGTATTTTTCTTTTTTCCTTTAATATTATTATTATCTTTCTAAAGAAATATGCATGAGCCAAAAACCTTTTATGATTACTTTCACACTAGTTGTGAGGTAGTCCTCTCCGCCTACTACGATAGCTTCAAACATTACAGTAGGTATCCCTTTCAAAGTAGGTGTTTTTTCATAATAATATTTTAAAAAGTGAAAGAGAAAGTTCAACCGTTTTAGTAGTCAAGGTTATCTTAAGCTCTAAAATATCACAATATCAATCATAATGATATACTTATATACCCAGTGAGTGTATGAGTAAGTTCATGTTGACATCAATCATTAGATATGGAAAATATGTAAATGCACATGTCACAATGTCCATTTACATAATGCATAGTCAATAAATATGAAGGTAGTATGTAATGTTCAAGTCAATGTTAAGGCAATATACTTTCCTTCTTCTTTCTTTTGTTTATATTTTTTTCTTGAAACTAAAGACATTAATAAAAATAAAAATGAAACAAGTAAACAAACTAAAGATGCTCATTTAGGGTTCATTAAGCATTCAAACAAAATTACCTAGGTGAATATTAAGGGACAGTCAGGTGATTTTAAAAGACAATATTTTCTAACCCAAACTTTCTTGAATTATGGTTTAGCAATATTTATAGGCTTAGATTCAATTGACTTAGTTATTTTTGACATGTTCTTGGATTTACCCTTATCTTTGCCTTTACTTATCTTTTTCATCATTCATGGAGATGTAGCATTGATGTATGGATAATGAAAATTAATTCTAGAATATCGAACATGAAAGACATTGTTAAAATATGGATATTTTACTAGAAATCTACAATTAAGTATAATATGATTTTTCCTACCACAATTATGAAAAAACAGTACAAATTTAACATATTTTTCAATCACTAGTGTAACTGTTCTATGTGTATCATAGTATACAGTAAGAGTAAAGTTAGAAGCCCTTACCATATCAATTCTTGATGATGGTGATGTAGCATGCAAATACACATATCCTATTCCTTTCTTGTCTCCAGCTGGCTTTCCAAAATCCAAAACTTTGTTCAACCTTTTATTTCTAATTCTTAGCCTTTTTATAGCTTCCTTTGATTGTTTAAGTTACTGTACTAGATTATGTTTTTCCTGTTCTAAACCTGTAAGACTCAAATTCAGACCATTAATATGCTCAGATAATTCAAGTTTTTTTTTTCAATATTGATGAATTTATTTCATAGGATTTTAGTTTTTCATTAAATCTAGTTATTTATACAAGTAACCTACCTTTTTTTCTTTCTTACAACCCTATAATCTATAAATAGTACCTAAATATTATTAGCATTAAATTTAGAAAGTAGGAATTCAGAATCACGTCTATCACTAAATAAGCTAATTTTAGACTCATTGGAGTGTCTACAAAAAGTTGAATTAAACACATGGTAATTAATGCCATAATTTTCTATGTCATTAGGATTGTCGTTGTTAATTTTTGAGTCGCTAAGGCTTGCACTGAAAGCTCTTTAAGTTATTTTTTTAGCATGCTTAGTTGCAATATGACCATAACCCATACATTCAAATCATTAAGGTCTAGTGGGTTTAGATTTCTAACCTTTGGAACTCGTAAGTTTGAGTTATCTTGGATTTTGATCCCTTGAACAACTTGGTTACCAATTACTCTGTGAATTGTTCTAGTTGAAGATTTTCTTGAGTCTTTTGGCTAAGAGTATGAATTCTTCATTGTCCTCATCACTATCACCATCATTAGTCTTGGATGGTTTTCAAAGCTACACCTTTGTTCTTTGTAGGTGTTCGAACTCAAAGGTTTATAGTTCCGTTATTTTGATAATGTCCACATCCTTACTTTCATCAATGGGAGTGATCTTTGTATGAAGCCAACTAGTAATGAGTAGAGAATCTTTCGAACAATCCTAAAATCATTAATTTTCTCTCCATAATTGAAAAAGGTGTTAGTTATATCACATAGTTTAACATAAAACTCAAGAAAAAGGTCTCATCTTCGTTCATCCTAAGATTTTCAAATTGAGTACCAAACATGCAAAGTTTAGTTCGTTTAACTTGTGTAGTGGCCTCATAGGCAACTATTAAAATATGTCAATCATGCTTAGTAGTATCAACATTAGAAATATGACAAAACTCATTAGTAAACACAACATTAAAAATAACATTAATACTTTTTTGGTTTCAATTACTAGCTATTTTTTTATCTTCAATAGTCCAATCTTTCCTAGGTTTAAGAGTAACTATATTATCTTTGGTAATCTTAGGTGGTTCCCAACTATAAATAACAGGGTTTTAGGGTTTTAGACACTTATATATAGATTGTAAAAATGCTATTATATAAGCCTTCTAGTATGGATAGCTAAACTCATAAAAGAAGGGAGCATGGGTTATAGAAGAACCCACTTAGGCAACACTAAGTGTATCTATTGACCCTACTTTGATACCAATTGATAGTTTTTATGTTACAGATCTAATTAACTAAAGAGGATGAATCGTAAATAATCAAATTATGCCAAATTAAAATTTCGTTGAATAGTCAGACATGCAATCTTGTGTAAATAAAATAATACGGTGAGATAAATTCACACACACAATGTTTAGGTTAAAACAATCTAGGACATACCATTGAATTAAGAGAAAAACCATCGGTCCATCAGACCATCTAACTATCCACTATGAAAATAAGGTTCAATTATAAGACCAGAACTTAAACTATCCTATAAGATAATGCCCTAACTAGTCTACTTAAAAGCTACTGCTTAACTTCATAGTCTCCACAAAAAAGATGTTTTAATCCAGACCAACATTTTGGTAAACTCTAGTCATATGAGTTATCGAACACATTCAGCTAGCACCTAAAAAGTTAGTACAATAACACATGTGCACAGTGTGTCCTAAATCAAATTAAATAATGAAAAACTCTAGCTAGATGATTTAATAAATTATAGGTTAAAACCAAATCAATCAGCAAATCTTAAAATAGAAGTTGAAGCACAAGTTAAATAATCAAATGAAATAATTATGATATTACACACATAATTATTCGATCCAACAATTCATGAAGAAAATAAAGAAGCTATATGAACATTTAATGAAAATATCATAAACTAATTAGGCTTATTAACCAATCAAATATATTCTCGAATATTTGACAGATTAATTAAAGAAAGAAGCCTAAAGAAATATAAAGTTTTTTTGTATAGAAAATTAAAAGAGAGAGCCTAAGATAAAAATATTGATACTCTTGTGGTTAATTAAAATATGAAGCATCAGGTTCTTTATATAGAAAAGATTGAAGCCCTATTGATAGGTTAAAGTCCAATTACAATTCTATCTATTAAACAATTCATAAAGTAGTAAATAATATGGACAAAATGGTAATTGAAATGTTTGGATGGAGTAAACAATTATGTTAAAGTTGATCGATCGAGCCAAAAAAATTGGTTAATCTAACCAATCCTCAATCGATCTAAGGTATTAAAAAATAAATCCCAAGACAGGTAGATAGATCTGCCCATTTCTGGATCGAGCATTAGTGCTCGATCCATCGACATTAAACCTTAATCGATCTACCTTAATTGAAAATTAAATCATGGAATTTTTAATCAAGGTAGATCGATTCTCGATTGATCTACTCACCTTGATCGATCTAGACATGTATCGATCAATCGAGTAACTTAAATGCAAAATGTTCCTATATATCTAATTTGAAATCTAACGTGCATAAAAACATAGATATACCTGAGATGTGTTCGTTTAGAACTCGATGGTTTTTTCGGCTTGATAAATGTTCTTGAAAGATTCACCTAGAAACTAAAATGAATATCACCGACACTAATAGACCTTACAGAATGCATCATACATCAATTATAATCTAGAATTGTTTTTTCAGTTCATCTAAAAATGGGTAATGATTGGCTCCAAAAGCATCACATATCTTTAGAATCTTGTTCTTTGTCCTTTCTCAAGAAAAGAAGATGACAAATACATTTTTCTCAACCTGCTGAAGAATGTAAAATTAGTTTCCCAAATAAAAATTTCTAAATACCAAGTTATTTTGAAAAGGCCAAATAGTAATGGTGTAACAAAATTCATAAAATATAAATGCCTAATCTTGAGACTGTTGTAGCATTTTTCTCCAAATATATATATATATACACACACAAGAGACGTAATTCCACGCTCGAGATTTGATTTGATTTTAATAACCCAAAATTTTTAGATAAAGATCGATTACCTACTTTAAGCGATTTAGTTACATCTTTAACATCTTTTTACAATAGCATAATAAAATTTTCAGTATAAAACAGGGGTGGGTTTCTGAATAAAAAGGTTAGCAAAGCTTGAAAGGAAGATTAGCCATTATCTTGTGAACAGTTGTTAACAAAATACTAATATTGTTCTTCCTTTTTTGGTCTGGAAAGGATTTTCTTTCCAAACAGCACTTTTCTAGCTAGGGATATACATTTATTTAGATATCACATTAAGCCCTTACGCACCCAACTCATACGCACACATTAGAAGATCAAAGTGGTAATACAACTAAAGAAACAAAGTACACGCACCTTAAGAACAAAGCATGCATGTATAAGAGCAAAACCAAGAAAAAGGAGTTCAAACATAAACCTTCTCTCCAGACACGGGATCAATGACAGGGTTATCAACCACAGCTTGCTCGATTAAAAGAGGACTGTCAATGGATCCTTTACTAGCATTTTCCACTTGGATTCTTCTCCGTTGTGCAGCAGAATTGCTTTGAGCTGAATGGAAAAACTCACCAGCCTAAAATGGTAATTAAAAAAAAAAAGGTTTAGACTTCACATTATGATTTCTCAAAACAAAAACTAATGCTGTGCTGATGAATTCAAGCATGATAGGGAGAGGTAGTTCAACTTTTCCTAAACTTTATATGTCATTCAGTTCAAAACTGAGAAAGAGATGATACATCACCAATAAATTTAGGAAAATAAAAATAAACATGAGTTCTGTAGAGAGAGGGAGCAGTAATTTAAACTATGAGAAAATAGAGATATCCTTAAAGTAATAGATTTGACATGACAAAGTATCATTACCAAAGCATTACAGAAAGAAGTAAAAGCAATAAATCCCACAGTATGACAAATGTCTACAACGTTGGAACACTTCGATAACATAGCACTGAAGAAGAAAAAGAAGCCACACCTTCTCTAGAACCAATTTATACTCTAACAGGCGCTCCGAATAAGTGTGCTGCAGCTTTCCATTATTATTTCTTAGCAATAATTTCTAACAGCTCAGCTTCAAGTTCACCCAGTTTAACCTGGGCACATCCACCAAAAAAGTTGCTTTAATAAGGAACCTGAAAACATAAAATGCTACAGATACAATACTGCAAATTCTAACAACCCCCAAGCTATCCAGATTGTGTTACTCCTTCTCACCGAGCTTGTTGAAGGGGACATATCAGCCTTTATCATTTGTTCCCCAAACAAACGTAGTCTGCTGCCATTTTCCCACACCTTTTGAGCTGCATTGTAAAATTGTATATATTAGATTAATTAGTCTATTTTATTATCTTTGTTAACTTTTTTGAGGATATTATAATATTTTAGTGTCTTTTAGTTGGCTCGTAATCAAGGCGGCGCCACAAATTTTTTTTGAGGTAATATTCGTGCACGCAATGGCTATTCGATTTGTCTTTTGTTATCGTGATGAATTTTGTTGTTTTCTTCAATTGGTAAATTTTGGATATTTTTTGTCTGGTGGCTTTTTGTTGATATTTTTTACACAATTTGTTCGCTCTTCTACAATCTGTAAATAATTCGTAATTTGTTAGTTTTTTTGAAATTTGTTGGCTTTTGGCAATCTGTTTATATTTTCGCAATGACTTGAGATAAAGATGATTCGCTTCAGTCAATTAGTATGTAGTTCGATAGAAAGAATTACTCTTACTGGAGTTATGTAATGAAAAAAATTGAAAAGTAAAAAAGATATAGAGTTTTGTTACTAGTACCTCTATAAAACCTACATATACGAGAGTTGAAAAGTATGCAGATTTGTTATAAGCTTGTGATGCTGATAATTCAAAAATTATAAGTTAAATAAGTAATTTTGTGATACATTCCATAGGATGTCTAATATATTCAATAGGATGTCAATCGGCGAAATATGAAAATACAAATGATGTTTGAGATCATTTAGGTAGACTATACAAAAAGTTTGATTTTGCAAAACAATATCAATTGTGATCTAATATTTGAACTCTAGAACAAAAAAAGCTAAGTATTCAACAATTTTATTCAGCCATGACATATCTATGAGACCAATTAGCACTCAAGGAATCAATAGAATTGTAGACTTTTACATCTTACTTTACACGTAGAGAAGAGCAATGATTGGTTTAGTTTTTTATAGCCCTTTATGATGATTTTGAAGGATTTCGTAAGAGCATTTTATATCGTAATCCATTTCTTGATTCAGTAGTTAGCGAATTGTTGGCTAAGGAGATATATTTTAAATCATAGGCTAGGAAGGGCATTCTCTTAGTACCTAACCCATTTGTCTTAGTGACACCTCAAAGATCATCTTTCGGTAAGCAGAATATAAATTCTTTGAGAGTTGCACCTATGGAATGTGCCTTTTGTATTTTATTTCTTTTCTTTGTTTTATATATAAAAATAAAAAATAAAATGAGTGGAATATTTCATGGCAAACAAGATATTGTACTTATTCAACCCTTATACGCATACAACCTTGTCTTTAGTGTTTTAACTTGTTTTTATGTTTATTGTATAAATGATTCTACAATTTTGACTTACATCGCAAATATATTTGTACATGTGATGATTAATATTGACTTGAACTTATTCATGCACTCTCGAATACATATATTATGCTTGAATTTTATGATTTCTCTTTAAAGATTATAGGATTTCACTAATCTTGACTATAAAATTGTGTTAAGTTCTATCTCTTGATTTCTAAAATTTTATCATATGGAGAATGCCTTGCCTTGCATCATTATGTTTATTGTGGGCTAGATTGATGTGAATGCATGAACTACATGAATTCCCTCTATATTTTACTTATTTTTATATAAACTAAATTAATGTAAAATGAGGCTTTCAAGCCAAATTTTCGTATGCCTTGTCTATATGGTTTCAGTTGCATACAACCTTGCCGAGTTGTAGTTAAAATGGATTCAACGGATCATAAAATAGTTTCGCTATGGAGTCTAGAACATCAATGTATGTCTACTTTATTCCTATGTATGTCATGTAAGAGAGAGAGGTTTTTCCATAGGAAAATGCCAAAGGGAGAGTTTATTAGAACTATAAGTGTTGGGTATTTTTATGGAAAAAAACATTTTCCTATAATCTTATTTTTAAGCTTGTTATCAAATCTCTCAAGAAAAAGTCAAAGAAACGCTTCGATTTTGATAGTAATAATATAGATATATCTTTTATAATTTCACATATAGAATTTCATACATGTTTAAGTACATTTTTATATATACTCTTGATTGGATTAATTCTGATATTGCATGTTAATGATATTTGTATTTTTAGATAGAGGGGTCGATCCCCCTAGTAGACTGATCGATCCCCCTAATAGACGGATCTATCCCACTATAGATCGATCTATAATTAACCCTACTTTGATCATCCCTTTTCTACTTAAAATTGAACACGCCAATTTTACATAAGGGATTGATCCCCCTTGGAAGGATTTATCTGATTTTGATCCTTAATCAATAATGTTTTCTTTGTGTAAATTTTAAAAAGGAGGTCTGGAGTGAGAGATTGAAGCCTACCTTAAATGGATTTATCCCATATTACATTTGCATGACTTATTTTAGTGAAGGATCAATCCCATTATCAAGAATTAACGTATTTTATCTTCTCTTATTAGTTTTTAATCCTAATTAGTAGTCAACTACTTGTAGAATTATGTCATCAGATGTGTGATGTTTTGCACTTTAGGTTTTCTATAAATATATCACTTCTATCATAATTATACATAAAACTAAAGAGCGTATTTTAAGGAACACAAGGTTTTAACAATCAAGTTTCTTTTCTCTTTTTTTCCTCTTTAATTAGCTTAAACTTCATCTCTTCATATATTTTCATATGATTATGTCAGCACAGATCTGAGTTTATTTGTTATATATTTTCATGTTTATATAGTTTTTTCTTGAATAAGGTCTTGCATAGAGAAACGTGAAAATAAACTATTAAGTTGATACCAGAAGGATCAAAGATAGTAAGAAGTTCAACTGAACCAAAATGAATTGGCAAGGTAGTAGAGTCAAAAGACTTAAACAAAAAAGTAGTAGAATTTGATATAGAAGGCAAGGAATGCTTAAACGATAATAGGGAAACCAAGTGTGGAAGAGAAGATGGATTGGAAGAGACAGGAGGTAAAGACTTACACTTAGAAAGTATAAGTGAAGAAGGCAAAGCCTCACTACCAAGCATATGTGTTGGATTTATAGGTAAAGGTATACAACAAGAGGTGTTTTGATGAAAATTATATACTAGCCTAGGATTTGTATTTGTAGTAAGAATCTGGACATAAAAGGGAACATAAGAAGAAGTGGAACTAACAGGCTATGAAATAGAGGTGGGTATTGAAAAAGATTGTAGAAAAAGAAATACATTCTCATAAAATCAAAAATAAGATGACACAAAAATCTTACTAGAGGCAAGTTCTAAACACCAAAATCCATTATAATGTGTAGCATAACCAAGAAAACATATAGAAATGATTTGGCTTAAATTTTATTATGATTATGTGGTCGAAGGAAAGTATAGGCATCCAAACACCTTGAAATAAGTGTAATCTAGTTTTGTTTTAAAGAGTAGCTCAAAGGGACTAATGCCTTGAAGAGCCTGAGATGGCAATCGATAAATCAAATGCACAATATTTTGGAAACCACAGTCCAATATGCCATAGGAAAACTAGTTCTTATTATCACAGCCAGACCAACTTCAAATACTTGTTTATTACGTCTCTCTATAACACCATTCTCAGATGGTGTGTAAGGATAGGAAATTCTACGCAGTATACCATTATCAAAGAGGTATGATTCAAGTTTTTTTAAGTTTAGTACCACCATTACTTTGAATCATTTTAATCTTAGCTTGAAATTACCTTTCAATAAATGATTCAAAATGTAAGAAAATAGAAGAAACATGATTCTTACTATGAAGAACATTAATCCACATAAATTGTGTGCAATCATCAACAAACAAGAGAAAATATTTCATTCCTTGCAATGAAGTAATAGAAGAAGGCCCTCACAAGTCTATATGGACTATATCAAAAAGATGCAAAGAATAAGAGTGAACATGAGTAATAGGTAGTTTATGTGCCTTAGATATTTGGCATGGATTACAAAGACCAGAAGTATTAGTGGGAGTAAGCTCCTTATTCATAGTAGCAACAACTTATTTAACAACATCAGTATATGGATAACCAAGTCTGTCATGCAGTAAAGTATTAACCACAACCTTAAGGAAAATTGGTTTTCTTATCCCTTACAAGCTTTCTCGTGATTGCAGTTGATACAATCCATCCTTAACAGTCCTCGCTAAAATAATAGTCTTAGTTTGCACATCCTTTTATACAAAACGAGTTAGAAAAAACTCCACAATAACATTATTATCTTCACAAAGTTTCTTCACTGGAATCAATTTCTTCTCTAATTGTGGCACACACAACAAGCTTTGCAACTGAAGATCACAAGGACCACAAGATAAACTGGTACTACCTATATATGTAATAGGTATACTAGAACCATTTAAAATCAACACAGAAGCATTATCCGTGTAAGGCCTTTCTTTTTGAAGCATTTAATCATCAGTAATGAGGTGATGTATAATCCTTATGTCCATGAACCATTGATATGCAGTAGTAGGTGTGAGCATTGTAGTTTTCAATAATGCTTGTAGTGAACAGGCCTCATGAGAAGTAGGAAAAATATCACTAGGAAAAGTAATCATCTTTGAAGCATGATCATTAGGCACAACATCATAGGTTTATGCAAAATTTACTTGAGGTGCATTCATCTTGGTTTTTGAATTATTTGTATTAGGAGCGCCATTATTTTTAGACTAAGTATATCTAAAGTAACAGCGTGTTGCAATATGTTTATATTTCTTGCAAAATTGACATTGAATACTATCAAATTTAATAGTCTTATAAGGTTAAGATGAAGATTTCTTACTATAGGTAAAGATAAAACAGGTTGTGATAACTAGAAAGGAAGGTTATGACGAAGTCTTATTGTAATTAGCTTGAACAGGAAGAACATCAAATGTATTCATACATTCCTATTGTCGATCATGAACATGTAGTCATGGAAGCAATTCATCAAAGCTAAAGATTCTCTTCTTACCAATTACATTTGTGACAAGTGAAGAATAATGCCACTCTAATCCTCTAAGAACATAGAATAACTGCTCTCTTTCACCAATTGAATCACCAATAGCAAGTAAATAATTGATAAGATTCTTTGTTGTGTTAATGTATTGTTGAAGTGTTACCTTTCTTTAAAGACAACAATCTCTACTGCAAATCCATTAGGTGTTTTTGAGAATCATCATTAAATGTTTTACCAAGAGCAATGCAATAGTTCAGAGAAGTATGTTTTCCAATTAGAAACTTCAAATGACTCGAACAAATGGATGAATAAATGCAATTCTTGATAACATTGTCCTATCTCTCCTAGATTAAGTGCTCAATATTTTATTCAAGAATCTCATAGGTATGAGAAAATCCAGTAGCATCGGTTGTGATAACAGTTTTCTTGAGAATTGGTGGTTAAGATACAAAGTTTTCTTTAATCAAAGATTTGAGGCCATAGACTATAATTACTTGTTGCAATTACTCCTTCCAAATCAGATAATTAGTGGCCATAAATTATAATTACCTATTGCAATTGTTCCTTCCAAATCAGGTAATTAGTGTCATCGAGTTTCACTAAGAAACTCGGATTGATAGGATAAGTTAGCAATGAAGAAAAAGAAAAGTAAGACAAAGTTGATTGAGGAAGAATTGATGGAGAGTAAACAAATTTGATCAAAGTAGATCAATCTCCATCATCTTCTTTGGTTGTTTCTGGTGTAGCGGAATACATTGATTCATCCATAGATAAACAACTCTGATATCATGATAAGATCATAAATGAAAGAGGGAGAGAGTGTGAAATAAAGAGAGAAAATATCCATGACCATAATTCTCAATTAGTTAAACAAACTTACATCATTTAGAGAAAACCGAATGGTTATATAGCTAAAACACCGTAGTCATAAACTCACCAGCAGGTTATGATCACATATGAACATGGGTGAGGTATCTCTCTAACTAACTACATGCATTCAATTATGATCATATGTCAGAGCTCCAACAATTAGTTACTAATCTTAACAGGTAGTAACAATTATTTCTCTGAAAATAAATCTACCCTAATTATTATATGTAATTAATGTTATTAACAATTTAATAAAGCAACTGTGCTTATTGAAAGTAATTCTCTAAGCCATCGAGGAGATTAAGAGTACTATCAATTATTTATGTCTTTAAGGATTTTTGAATGAAGGTTGTAACTGAAAAACCTCATAGGTGTACCAATACATCCTAATTAGATCATCATTTTCTTAGCACTTTTTTTCATCTAACATGAGTATTATTAAATTGGTTTAAAAAATAATACTAATCAATTAAATACTAATAATTTATAAAGATGTAAACCAAAATTTGAGTTTTTTTTTTCATATGTACCAAATTCTTTTTTTATGTTCCTAGTGTTAATTGGGGTGCTTATTATTTATCTATTTGTGCAAAATTTCATTGTAGGACTGATTTAATTAATTTACAGATTGTCCTAAAGAAATCTACCATGTGATGGAGTTGGATATGAAAATTATATAATTTAATTAGGGTAAAAATGAAATTTTTTCGTAGAATTAAATTTTAATAAGGGTAAACTAAAAGATAGATTTTTATATTTTACATTTATAAAATAAATTTTACTTTATTTAAAAAATTTTAAGCAAAAGATTTTTTTTTAAAATACTACAATAATCATATATCTATAAATAAGACTTGAATCCTAAATTTTTCTATGTACTAAAATTGACTACATAGAATTGAGTCACATCTCTTTGGCTAAATAAATATGTTATTTTAATGTGATCATATGATAAAAGAAAGAATATTAATAAAAAAAATAACTTTAGACTATTACATAATAAGTTAAGAAAATAATTTTAACGTTGAAATCAAAATAACAAACATAATATGTTGATTTAGAAAATGAATTGTTATTGTTAAGGGGCAATACAATTTGATTAATAAACGATTTTGAGGAATTTGATTTAGAATAAAATTGACTTAGAAAAAATTGACAAATATTATATTTTAATTTTTTAAACAAAAATAATGTTTATTTAAATAATTGCTTTACTTGTGTAGTTATAATTGAAACTTAAATTTTATACGTAAATTCAAATAAGCTATGTGTGCCATAACTCATTAGCTAAACAAACGTAATGTTTTAATGTGATATGTAAGTTATTTGATAATTAACTAATATTTATAAATAAAAATTTTAAAAATATATTTTTAACATTTTAATCATAATAACAATCATAATAAGTTTATTTATAAAATGATTTGTTATTATTAAGGGATATTGAGATTTGATTAATAAATGGGTTTGTGTAATTTTATTTATACAAGAAGTTGATTTAGTAAAGAAAATATAAATATTATAATTAAATTTAATAATTACATACAAAATTCAAAAAGAATTATTAAAAAAGTGTAGGAAAAGTAATAAAAATAGTATCCTTAAAATTTTTATCCATAACAATAACATTCATGTATTAATCTCATATATTTTTATTATTAAAAAAAATTAATATACTATTTTATTTTGAACGTTATCTAAATAGATACCATTAAAATTGAACTGTTGTTATTTAAAAATATTTAATGTTAAACGTTTTTTAAGAGAATATTATTTAATGTTATTAGAGTGTTATTTTTATTATTATATATTTTAAGAATGTTAAATATATAAGGTAATGATTAGGGTTAGCAACAAGATTGGGACACCCTTTTGTTTCCTATTTTATTATTTATAATTTATCTCTTATCTTAACTTAAAGTTCTCGTGGAGACATATTTTGGATATCTAATCGAAACGGGATCACCAAATAATAAATGGGGATCAAATAATATTTAAATATTATTTTTTTATTTTTATTATAATTTTTTTAAAAAAATTAAATCAATAATAAATATTTTGTATTGAAAAAATAAAATTTTAAGTTAATAAATAATAAAAATAAATAATATTTATGTAAAATAGAGAAAAATAAAATATATGTAACAATAACTTTATAATTCTTTTATATTAAATAACACTCTTAAAATCTTGTTACAAATTTGTTTAAAATAATTAAAAATAAAATATAAAATAATTATAAGATTTTATATTTTTAGAATTAAATGACTAATTTAAATAATTTTTATAAAAGAATAATTATTTATGTTTTAGTAGAATAAAAATATAACTTAAAGATATAGTATAGAATATATAATGTATTACTTATTATTAGTTTGAGTTTAAATGTAATTAAATTTATAAAAAAATACTATTTTTTTAAATTTAATAAAATATTGTATATAAGTTTAAGGAACGAAATAAAAAATGTAATTTCCATCTTTATTCCATTTTATATAATAAATTTATGGATTCTTGTTTTTTTTATTTTATTTCATATTATTTATTTTATTATCACCTATTTTTTATTTCATATAATTATTTTTATTATCATTGTTGTTACTTTCAATTAAATAATTTTTAATAAAATTTATCCCATAAAAAAAAATTGACAGCAATTAATGTTAAGATAATAAGACTAAAAGAACGAATTTATTTAGAATCGACTATTTGTAGGCTACTCTAAGTAGGAGTGTCCAAAAACCGGACTGAATCGAGATAAATCGAGAAATCGGACCGAATTGAACTGGATCGAACATTTTATAAATAAAACGGTCCGATCTGTTTGTATTAAGTAAAACCGATTTTCAAACGGTTCGGTCTGACTATACAAAATTTTTAACTGATCGGACCGGACCGGACTAGTTTAAATAAAAAAAATTAATTAAGCATATATATATAAATACATCACTTTCCATTTGTAATTACTTTCCCCAATTTAATCTCGCACTCTTCTTATTGGCTTCTCCTCTACGAAGTGCTAACCCTAACATTTTTCTCGTCGTCACCTTCTCCAGTAGCAACCGACCTCGCCTCGCGTCACCTCTACCCAACCGACCTCTCCTCGCAAGTTGTTCCCTGATGGCTCTAATTCTCCAGTATCATCAAATTCAGGCTGGAAAGAAAGCTAGTAATTTCACGATTTTCAATTTTATAGAACTGTTCTAATTGATAATATAAATGTGTTCTCTATTGGTTTTTAATAAGGTTGGCTACATTTTTCTTTTTCTACCTGCGTAAACAGAGATGGGTTTTAGCAAGAAAGAGTGAGTTTCTGAAGGAGTTGGATTTAGGTTCTGAAAATCTCGATGGTTATATCAATGGCAAGTGGAAGGCTAGTGGTCCGATTATATCTACCGTTAATCCTTTTGATAACAAGGTTTGTCTTTTCAATTTTCATTTGTTGGGTTGATTTGTTTATTTTTTGTTTTAAATTTGATTCTCTTTGTTAAGGTTTTTATATGATTGATGAAACGGTAGTTTCATTTATTATTATTTTTATTATTATCGTGTAATTGGATTTAGAAAATTGCTTATGTCATTGAAGTTTCAACTGAAGATTATGAAGAGGGATTGTGTGCTTGGTACAAAGCAAACAAAACATGGGTGAGTGTCAATACATCTTTTTTTTTCATAAGTTGTATATTGAATTATACATGCCTTAGATGCTTTTTTCTTTCTTTCCTTCAAGTTTGCAATTCTTAAGGTATTTTAAAATATAACTGGACATGTCCTTGCACCAAAAAAAGGTGAGATCGTAAGGCAGATAGGTGATGCATTGAGAACAAAACTGGATAATTCGGGTAAGCTTGTGTCACTTAAGACAAAAAAAATTGTACCAAAAGGAATTGGGGAGGTTCAAGTATGAATGGTTCGCATGTTTATTTGTTATATATGAATTGGTCCTTTACTTAGTCTTACTCTGAGTGGTATTGGTGATATCTTCTCAAAGATGGCCAACACAACCTTTCTTCAAGGGACCATTTTGATCAAGTTGGACCTTAAAGCAACTTAAAATGCCCCCATAATGTGTCAATCAATAAGTACATTTTAGATGCTTATTAGCTGAAAATTAGGCAATTTGCCTTCTAATAGGGGATTTCTCTAATCATATAGAGATTTAGATTTCAAGAGCCATAGTTATAATCATGTTAGTATCTCGACTAACTTGCTTATATACATCGATGAGTATGTACTTGGATTTTCGAACCTAGAGGAGTCTGCATCTTAACCCCAAGAACTTATTAAAATGAACTATTTCCCATCCTATTTACTTGTTGCTTATAGAAGATGATCTATAAACTATGTTTTAGAGTTTTAGATGTATTTGATTTTACAATCTTGCCATTTCATTAAAAAGTTTAATAAGTAACAACAAGGCATTGTTATTTACAAGAAATTATTGACATGTGTGATTATGCTATTGGGTTGAGCTGATGCATTAATTTTTGTGGAATGTTAATTTTTTTAATAAAAATATTAAAATGTATTATTAATCATTCAAAAATGTTGATCAAATTAGACCAAATCGTTCGGTTATAACATTTTAGATAGCCAAATAGTCTAATCCGATCCAATTTAAGCATTATGAACGGTCCGATTTGATTAATTTATTTTTACTCAAAATCGGACCGAATCAAACCATACCGAACCGTGGACACTCCTAACTCTGAGGGCAAGTCTAAAGCCCATAAACTTTTACGAGCCTCAATAATAAAATAAAATATTTTTACAAGCCTCAAAAATAAAATAAATGATAAATGTCTTGTATTTTTTTAAATAAAAATGTTATTTAATCTTTAAAAGTAAAATATTACTGAATAGTTATTTTAATTATAAAAAAATATTTATTAATTATTTTAATCATGCAAGTATTAATAAATATTTTATTTATAATTTTTTTAAAATAAATAATGTTAAGAGTATTATTGAACAGTGAAATAACGAGATATATTCTTCATAATATTTTTATAAAATAATTTTAAAATTATTAAATATCTTTTTGGCTACTTTTTTAAAAATAAAAAAAATTAAATAACATATTTTTTAATTTAAAAAATTCAATAATACTATTTATATAAATAAATAGATCAAATTAACGATTCACCTAAAATAAAATAAAAAAAAACCTTTACTAACCAAGTATTCAAGACATTCAAGAGTGGTCTATAAGCACACATTATTTTACTCTTTTATTTTAAGTTATAAAGTACACATTTATTTTCCTTAAGTTACCTAACCTTTGAAGTAATCACACATAATCACATACGTATAATCAAGTATTGAATTCTATAGGTTATTTATTTATGTAATTTGTATATTTTAATTTTATAATTTATTAGATAAGTTTCATTAATCTTGTAATTTAAAAGTATGATTAATTAAGTTAAATTTTTTAAAAATTAGATATTTTTAAGAATAAAATATAAATTATATATTTTATTAATAAAAAATATTTTCTCTTTCTTTCTCTCTTGCACCCTCATTCTCTCATCTTTCTCTCTCGTATCCTCCCTTTCTTTCTCTCGGGCTCTTTTTTTTCTATCTACCTTACTCACTTTTTTTCTCTATGTTATATATATTTTTATTTTTTTATTAATAAAATAATGAGAAAAGGGGAGGGAGATAATGAGAGAGAGCAAGAAAGAGGGAGTGAGAGAGGAAAGGAGAGAAAGATTTTTTAATTTTTTTATTAATAAAATTTATAATTCTCATTTTACTCCTAAAATTCATAATTTTTAAAATTTTAATTTAATTAACCATATTTTTTAATTAACAAGACTAATGAAATTCATCTAAAAAGTTACAGAATTAAAATGTATAAATTACGTGATTATAATACTAAAGTAATGACACACCCCATTTAATTGATTTTTTAAACTATCTATACTCATAATATCCATGCTTTTTGTTATCCAAAATTTAAAAACGGACCAACTTTTTAAAAGTGATTTCATAGAATAAATTGCCAAAACAATCCTATTTAAATGCTTGTAGTTTTAACTAATATGGAAAATCTAATTTCTTAGTTTCTACTTAGCATGCGGTGATTGAAACTTCTTAAAATAAAAATATTTTAGATCTCATAGTTTATGAAAATATTTAGTTTGTGAGATTATGGTGCAAGAGGAATGCTAAACATACATTAATTTTTACATAATTTTTACAATTAAGAGTCACTTATATTATAACATGTGTCACTATTATTTAAAAAATAATTCATTTATATAATTTTAAAAATAATTTAAAACATGTCATGGTATAAAAAGCATGTGGGTTTTTAGTAAGTAAATCTTATTATTTCTTGTGAAGGCACAGTGGCTCCAAAGAACATGGAGAATAAGCTTTAAAGAAAGAAAGAAAGAAAGAAAGACTTTCAAATTCCTTAATATTGTTCTTGGGAATTGTTATTTTTAAAATATAAAACACTAATGATAGAGTAAATAAAAAAATTGTATAACAATTTAATGCTATAAGTTTCTAAAATAGAAATGTTATTCTGACGTTACAATAAACTACTTTAGCCATATGAATACCTTTGTTTTTTCAGTTATATTATTATTGCTTAAAAGCTAGAGAGGTGGGGTAGGAAAGCTTAGAAAATTGTGGGCTTATTTGTAAGGTTTAATGAGCGATTATTTTAATTATGGAAGAAAATGTGGACTGATTTAGAAACGCTCGATCAACTTTAAATTTCATGAGCCCAAGCTTTAGGCCCAGTACGGGAATCGAGTTTAACAAAGAATTGTTCCCTCTATTTTTTTTTTTTTTTTTTGCCTTCTCTACTAACATCTACCATCCACCACCAAATACATATATCATATCTTTTAAACAATTTATAAAATAAAAGTAATAATTTGTAATTCTTACAAAATAAGAGTCAAGAAATTGTAAGACTTACAAAGAAGCTATTTTTTTCTTTTACATTATTCATAAAATGATAAAAATAATAGAAAATCAAGAAATAATAAAAATAAAAACCCAATTCAAGATATTTTTCACAAGAAATAGTAATTAGTAAAAAAACTTTAAAGAAATACAAAAAGTAAGATTAAATCTTAAAGAAAGAGATGAATTTAAAGATTCATGATTATCAAAAATATGGAAAATATATTTAAGAAAATATATAGTTCATTATGCAATAAATAATAGCAAAATAACTATAAATATTACAAAATTAAAATAAATATATAATATATTATTAATTAACAAAGAAATCATTGTAAATAAACTATCAAATATCCCTAAAAAAGATAATGAAAAAATTAGATACATTAAGAGAAATCCAAATATTATTAAAAATACATTTTAGAGAATAAATTGATACACTAATAAAACTAACAGTGATAGATAATAGAATAATAAATATGATAAATGTTTTATTAAGAATGAATTATGAAAACCTAGGATACAATAAATTAAAATCCATAGCATATCCTAAGTTTGCTATTAATATTAATGATACAAATAGAAATTAAGTATTAAATTTAGCCTATAAATTTAAAAAGGGAGATTTAATGAAAGAAAAAAATCATCAATTTTTAGTACATTACATAGTAGGATATTTATTAACAAACAACCATAATAGTTTAATATATGGATAAAATAAATTCATAAAAATAGTTAAAAAATTTCAAAAAAAATGTTAAAAAATTTCAAAAAAAATTAGAAAAAATAATAAAATAAGAAATATTAACAAACTTTGAAATGCCTAAAGAATAGAAGTTAGATGTTAAAGAAAAACTTTTAATACTAGGAAGAAAAAGTAATATAGCAAGAAAATGTAATGTATCAAGGTTTTTGTTTATAGATCCTAAAGAAAAAACCTCTAACAAAGAAAAAGAGTTGACAAATCTAAAACCAAAAGTTAAAATAATAAAAATAGTAGTCTATGATGTAATATTAGGAAGAAAATGATACCATTATTACTCAAATAATGTTCAAAAGCAAACTATATGATAGAATTAGATTTTTAATGAAAGCCTAATAAGCATATAAAAAAATCAAATAGTAATAATGAAAAATTTAATTCTTTTAGCGGAAAAAAGAATGAGGAAAACTTTAAAGATAAAAAAGAAATAATAATTCTAGTTTAATGGAATATAAGAAAGAATTAGAAAAACAAATTACGAACCTTGAAAATAAGGACATAAAAAAATTAGTTAGTCTATTAATCCTAACAAATGAAAAATTAAGGAGACATTTTAAAAAAAAATTGTACAAACAATGGGGAATGATATGACTATAGTCATCGAAAATGATTATGAATTAAAACATATGATCCCAAAAAATCATATCAAACCACTTTTATTACCAATTCTTTATTAAGAAGGAACATATCATATATATAGAAAATGAAGTAATAGGCAAAGGCTAAAAGAACTTGAAATTCTTTATAGAAGAAAACAACAACCCAAAATGAAAGAAGAATTATATTGGGGAACTAGAGGTAATATTCTATCAAAATTCAAATTTCATAAAAATTATATATCTAATCTTTTAGATTTAGATTGCATAAGAAATAGAAAAAAACTTTAGATATATAGTCTAGTGGTATAAGTGTAATTATATAAACTTTTCCAACCACATAATCAAACCTTTCAACCTACAACATTTAGTAGTTCACAAAATGAAAAAAAATATTAAATTTGGTTTACAAATTTAACAAAGCAACAACATTTAAAAGATATAAATTTAAAAAATAAGAATTTTACAAATATAAGAAAAGGTATAACAAAAAACCTTATAGAAAAAGATATTTTAGGAGAAAAATGTATAAACTATCATAAAATAAAAATTATTTCCTATTTGAAAAAAAAGAAATGTGATCGCCACATACGAAGTGAGTGTAATAAATACGTAAGTAAACGTATCATAACAAGTAATATAATGATAATAAAATATCGTTCCCATAGAGATTATTTTATTAGAAATTAATTTTTAAAACTAAAAAAAATAAAAATCAATTTTTTTGTTTTTATATTTGAAGAAAAATTAAAATAACTAAGAGTAAATAGCAATAATTAATTAAATCAAATTTGATAACTAAGAAGATATATAAAAAAATATCTAAAAATAGTTAATCTTCCAATTTTCTAAATATATGAATCACTAAAATTCTCCCAATATAATTATCAATTAATTACATGATCAATTGAATCTAACCTAGCATGTATTCCTCTATCAAGTAAACTACACATTATATAGTAATTAATTTAATCACACTCTCATGCCAATTAAATTACATATTACTTATTAAGTTCATCAATTATGGATCATATACATAAGAATCATACATTTTTGGCTAGAAACTATGCATGTTATTTAATCAAGACAAACAATTAAATAATTCTCTCAAATTTATTTAATCTTCTATATAGATAAATTGTTGGCCAAACAATTAATAACATAAAAATTAGATTAAAAAATATAATTAAATTAAAATTATAATTGAGTTAAAATATTTGATCATCACATGGTGAAAATTGGGTTTATAAGATCCCTAAATTAATAAATTAACTACACATAATTGTATTCATAAAGCTCATATTTTTCATAAAGGAAGACATAAAAATTGATAAAGAAAATAGTGGAAGAAGAAATACAATCAATCTCTTGAATTGTAGTGTTAATCTCCTATTTAATCCCTACCAAAATTGTGTTCCCTCTTAAATATAGCTTAGGTGCGATCTAGACCATCATATTAGCTTCAGATCAAGGGTTGAGATGAAAAAGATTAAAACTAATAGTGCCATCCAATCACAGCTCGAGATGTGGCACATGGAATTCACTAAGCGAATAAGACTACGATGCATGGCAACGGAGGCTGGTCAGAGTCAACGCTCATTGAGTCAGCTCCACGTGGCGTAGTATGATTCGCGAAAATGATTAGTATGGTGCATAGGTGGAACGTGAGGAGCAATGGCATAACGACACGTGTCAGGGTAGGTTCATCGATCTCCAAACTGAGATTGAATGTCATGCTAACATATGGCACATAGTTTGTCCTTCTCACATGCAGCGTAACATGATTCGTTGTCCCTATTTACGTGGCATTCGCGTGGCTTACCTAATCAATTTTAAGAATTTATAAAAAAATCAAAAAAATTTCAAAAAAATGTCAAAAAATTCCAAATATTATATTTTAATATTTTTGGCCCCAAAAATATTATTTATTAAATAAAATAAGTAAATATTAGGTGAAAACGTGCATTAATGACTCTACTTTTATAGAGTCATCAAAATACAAATATTGGATTTGCAATGAGAAATGACAATACGCTAATGAATGTCCTAGCAGGTTTCAACATAAAAAAGAATTTAAAAGGGAATTTTCATAGAAAACAAAAATATTAGAAAAAGCTTTTAAGATAGAATTAGAATCAATAGAGGAATAAGAAATAAATGATACTTATAGTGTTTTTATATTAGAAGAAACCAATGAAGAAATAACTGGCATAGAATATGAAGACTCAGAATATGAATATTCTTCAATAGGAGATGAATGAATTTTATAGTAGTACAAATCCAAACAATACTTATATAAATATAAGATTGAAATTTAAAGGTTACTCAAGTTACCATTTACATGCATATGTAGATACAACAACTAGTAAATATGTATTCCTAGAAGAACTCTGAAAATAAGCACCAAAAGATTTAATTGTTATAATTACTAATAATACTATAATAAATCTTAATGAAGTCTTAAAAGATATAGATATAGTGATAGGAGGATAAAAATTTCATATTCTTATCATATATCGACAAGAAATAGGAGTTAATTTATTAATAGAAAGTAACTTCCTAAATCTTTATCAACCCTTTATACAATATTTAGACAAAATAAGTTTAATAATACTAGATTGTGGAACCATTTATGTGTCAAAAATAAGAAAAGTTTTGACAATATCAAACCTAACTGTTATACAATAACATATAAAAAAAATTCATTAGATATAGAAGAGAAACACAACTCTTTTCTTAATGAAATAGAAGAAAATAAAGCCTTAACATGAATAATAAAATTGTTAATAATAGTAAGTTCAAAAAACCCTTTAGATCCTAAAATCAATAGAGCTAAAATAATAGCAAGCATAAAACGTAAAGACCCTAACAAAGTCATAAAAGTAAAACTAATGATTTATACCTTAGAAGATAGAGATGAATTTGTAAAACAAATTCAATAAATTTTAGAATTAAAAGCCATTATATATAGTAATTTATCTCATTCAAGTCCCACATGTTTAGTCAAAAAAAGAAGCTTAGAAAATGATAAAAAGGGAATATTGGTAATAAACTTCAAAGCCTTGAACAAAGAAACCATTGATGTTGAATATTTTATTCCAAAGAAATAAAAAAATATTATCATTAATAAAATAAAAGAAATATTCCTCAAGTTTTGATTGTAAAAGTAATTTTTTGTAAATAAGACTTGATGAACAATGAAAGAAATTAATAGTATTTAGTTGCCCACAAGGACATCTTTGATGGATAATTGTACTGCTTGGATTAAAACAAGCACAATGTATTTTGCAAACACATATGGATAATATATTTAAAAAGTTACATGACATGTATTATGTATACATTGACGATGTTTTAATATTAAGTAGTGACTTGAATAAATATTACCTAGATATTATTGATATCTTACAATAATGCAGGAAATAAAGGCTTGTTCTACCATAGAGAAAGGCTATGATAGCTCAATAAAAAATTAAGTATCTAGGATTAGAAATACAAGATGAAAAAAATCATCTATATCCTCATATATTAAACAATATACAAGGATTTTCTAGTGAAATCAAGGATAAAAATCAGCTACAAAGATTTTTAGGATATTTAACTTATGTAAAAGCATACATAAAAAAATTAGTAGAAATGCAAACTAAACTAAAAAATAATTATGTTTGGAAATGGATAGAATATGACGCACATCACATGGACAAGGTAAAAGCACAAGTACAAAACTTGCCAAATTTATAATATCCAAGTCCAAATGATAAAATGATAATAAAAAAAATGTTTCATATGAATATTGAGCAGCTGTTCTAAAAGCAAAGGTAGATGATAAAGATGAATATTTGTACAGATACACATTAGGATCTTTTTCAGTGTCCATAATTAAATTATCATAGTAATGAAAATGAATATTTAGTTGTTAAAATGGCGATAAAAAATTTACAATATATGTTATCAGTTCAAGGTTTGTTGTCAGAATAGATAATAAAAACATTGGATATTTTTTAAGGACTAATATTATAGGTGATTATAAGAAAAATTGATTAATCAGATAGCAAAAATGATTCAATCATTATAAATTTGATGTTGAATATTTATCAGGAAATAAAAACAATTTAGTTGATACATTAACTAGAGAATTAATACCTTTAATTATTTTTATTTATCAGGAATGAATCCACTTGACATAGACACCAAGATCAAAGAAAAGAAAACCAAAATCCTACAGGACCAACTTGAGATATTATATCTTAAGAAATCTTTAAAGGAAAACATCAAAGAGGTTGACCTCTTGGCTAAGCGGGAATAAATTTAACATTCAAACTACAAAAATGATGAGATTATCTCACATGAAAAGAAAGGGATCAAAATTTTCAAAATAAGTGAAGGAGAAAATAATCTCTTTATAGAGAAAAAGAAAAAAAAAGCTTAATTAGGAAAATGAAACAGAAAATAAAGAATCTTCCAAGATTAAGATTTATGTAGTCTACAATGATCTGAAACTAGAATCTATACTAGTTGAGCAGAAGCTAGTAAAGTCATAATAGGCTTCAGTGGAATAATCCATAGATCATTCAACAACAAGATAGAAGCAAAATATAGTTTTTCCAATTATAGAATGTTAAAATTATTAACTCTTTTAGAGGTAATTAAGAACTATTACTAAATAGTACAACAATCAGTTAGTCTTAGTAGATTGAAAACACTCAAAAGGGTACCTAGATTGATGTTATTCAGGGAAGCAACCATGGTTATATTTGTACAACCTAGCTAGAAAATCTAATGAGGAACATCTTGATGATATGAAATTTTACACTTAAGAAAAAGAATTCCCTATAGGTAGCAAATTCTATATCTAAGAAAGACAAGACCCAGTGTTTTTGTAAAAAGAATTTCACTTTGAGTTAATAGAAAACTTGTATTCAAGAAATAATTTAAATGAGTTAAATTACTTTCCTAAAAACTTTAAGAAATTAATTAAAAAATTTAGAAACAAAATTAAAGCTATGGATAAGCCTATTTATTTAAGATTTTTCAATTTAGTTATTGATTGAAACAAAAAAAATTAGTAAGTATATATCATTTTATTAACTTGGACTTGCTAACACCAAAAAGGAATTTAATCATGCAAAAGCTTGCTAGAAAAGGAATTTTATCTAGAGGAATTTTTTGAGTACTTAAAAGCACTAAATGTCCAAATAGATTTGTATTTGCATAATTTTATGCACTTTTAATGTCTAAATAGATTTTTATTTGCATAATTTTATCATCATTTTAGCAAATATATTTTCCTGAAATCATGGGTATGGTTTGATACTTTTAGGTATTTACAGTTTCAAATTGATTCAACTGATAAACACTTGAAAAAAATATCCAAAAGCACTCCATTGCAACAATGAAGTATAAAAGAATAACAAATGGAAGCCTTACATATGTTCCAAATCAATGTAACGGGGTGAAATATAAAAAGTTTTTTAGAAACATAAAGTTTTTAGAAGCATAAGGTTTTTGTGTGCTCCCTGCAGTGCTTGACTATAGGATCCATAATTTTCTCTCTTCTACAACATATTCTAACCCATATAAACCTCTAAGTCTCATTATAATCCAATCATCCCGTCAGCTCTTTCTTTAGTTGATTTCTTATTCTTTTCTCTTAAGTTTTTCATTTCTTAGTTTTAAAGTTCTTCTATTATTTTTGAGAGTTAAAAAAGTTTAGTTTATGAAGTAGTTTTATTTCAATTCAATAAATAGTGTTGACAAATTTGTCTGGAGGTTTTTCAGATACAAAAACAATACTAAAATTTTGTACTTTGATGGATATGCTTGAGATATAATTTAAATGTATTCTTCGATTTTAAATTAATTTTATATTTTTTTTGGAATGTAATGTTTAATTTACTAATTATTTATTAAATAAAACATGTATGGTTGAAAATAGTACATGATATTAGTAATTTAGTTATGCTTGTGAAATATTAAAGTAGGTAAACATTTTGACAAAATAAATTAAGTTTTACTTTTCCAGTAAGATTTATACGAAGTTTGTTAAAAGACAAATACACGGACAAAATATTTTTCATAATAAACATAAGAGGTAGATTTAGGATTTAATTATTCTAATTTGATTTAGAGTAGCTTTTCAATTTTGGAATTGATTATTTAGATCTTTAGAGTACTCTATTTCAAAGATTTTTAATAAAGATTTATTATTAAAAAATAAATTGATGATATATTTTCCATAATAGATTTAAAATATGAAAATTAATTTTAAGATACTTAAATCATAAAACTTTTTACACCATCAATGAGCGTTTAAATTATGTGCTATGCCTAAAGTAGTAATTAGATGGTTTGCTATTTTCTTAAAAATAAATTATAATCTAATATAAATCAAGTAGTGATCCAACCTAAGGATATTAAATGATTTATATTAATAAAGAATCTCATTTAAGGATATTTTCACTAAAACAAAAGTCAATAGTCTTAATATATATCTTTAATAACCTAATTAATATTTAACAAGTATGATTAACTAATTAATCTATCCCATAAATTCTCTATTGAGTTTAAGTGTTTATTTTCTTGATATTTTTTATATCTGTCTTTAATTTTATGTAGTTAGTATAGATATTTAGAAAACTCAAACTTTGTGACAATATGTTTTGGTTTAATTTTCGCTTTTAAGAACTTCTTGAATTATTTAAAAACAATGTGATTCTTCTTTAGATCAACATTGAAAGTATATTTTTAATTTCTTACAAAGTGATTCCTACACTTACGAGCTATTTTAAAATATACAAAATTTGTGCATCAAGCGTTTGTAGATCAAGTTTTTGACACATTTGAAGGGGAAGAATAGTGTTTTTAAATATTTACTATCAAAATCTTAAAAAAAAAATTGTGTAATAAATATTGTGATTTTTATTTAGAATCTTCAAATATTTATGTTGTTAATTAACTCTAGATATTTAAATTTAACTTTTTTTAAAAAAATATATTTTTATTTTTAAATTAAAAAATAATAAAATAAAATAATTATTTTAGTTTTATTTCCTTTTATTTAAAAAATAATAAATAATAAATAAAATAAAATTTCTACGTTCTAAATAAAACTTAAAAAAATTATTTATTTAATTATTGAATCAATTCTATTTTCTTTTATTCCTAATTTTAATTTAATTTTCTTTTCTTTATTTAGTAATTCTTTTATTTTATTATTTTATGTTTCTTTTAATTACTATATGTTTAATACTTCTATGTAAAAATATGTAATATGTAATATACATGTATATTTTTTTTATCTTATTATTTTTTTACTTGACAGTTGATTTTAAATTTTTGTTTTCATAAGTTTATGTGAGATAGGAGATCCTTAGAATACCTTAACATACTTTACAGAAATAACATCAGTAGATCAAATTAACTATCAAGAATGTTGGATTTTGAGATCCAATAGCCTTTAGTTGAGCAAAACATAGAATGAGACCTAGACCTTATCTTTGATCCAACAATTATGATGGAAAACCAACAATCTAGGGAGAACATCATGAAGCAGTATGGAAGGCCAATCAATAGCACTGTTATTGCCTCAATTCAACTAGGTAAGGCTACACAAAATTATGAATTGAGAATTTTTATTCATGTTAACTTCTTTTAATGCATTGACTAATGAAGAGTATCTATCTTTCATTAGGGACTTCTATTCCACAGTCCAAACATTCCCTCTTGGTGTAATCACTGAGGACCAACTTAAAATGAGGTGATTTCCCTACACTATTTAAGTTCCCTAAAGACTTGGGAGGATGTATATAATAAATTCTTGGAAAAACTTTATTCGCATTAGAAAACATCAATATTGAGAGCAAAGATCACTACTTTCTCTTAAATGGAGGGATAAGCTTTCCATGAAGATTGGGATAGGTTTAAACTCTTCTTCACTCAATGCCTCAATCATAACTACTCTCTATAGTTGTAGAACAAATTTTTCTATGATGGATTGGCACAATAATGTCAGTTTATCATTGATAACACTATGGGAGAAAAGACAAGCTTAGAGACTTATAATCTCTTTGTCATATTGGGTGATAATTCCCAACTAAAAAACTCCCAAGTGAGAAGGGTTAGAGGCCATAAAATAGACTCTGGTACTGAAGTACAAATGCAACTTGCACAACTGACCAAGTAAGTTATGCTTCTCACCACACATACCACACCTAATAAAGGACAATATGGATTTTGTAGTACTTTGGGATACAATGCTGATACCTATCCCTATCAAGAAGAAGCAATAGAGACCTAGTTAATATTCCAATGTAAATACCTATATCCCAAGGTGGAGGAATCATCTCAATTTCTTCTAAAGGTAAAATTGTAAATACTATAAGTGTTGGCATTTTCATGTGGAAAAACCTTTCTCTCACTACATGACACTTATAGAAATAAGATAAAATACAATGATGTTGAGTGTTGGCTATTTTCATGGACAAAATATTTATTTGTAAATTTGTTTTTAGGCTTGCTATCAAGTCTATCAAAAAAAGTCAAACAAATGCTCGAGTTCCAAATAATTGTAATTCATGCATATCTTCCATAACTACGATACATAGGATTACATTTATGCATTCAATAACACATGCTTATAAATTTGAAATTATTTTTAGTGCTAAAATATGGAATAAGATATGCTAAAATATTAGATAAGATATACTCTAAATTATAGCTGAAATCTTTTGCCTAAAAGATAGCATAAAATATACTTTAAAAAAACTCTTTTTCAAATAGGAATCTTCATGATTAATGAGTCTATTTTAAAAGAACTATTCTTTAAATAGGAGTCTTCTTAATTAGTAAGTATTACTAATCTTATTGGTAATAGAAAAGATATTTTTCAATCATATATGAGTTTTCTTAATTAATGAGTATAACTAATCCTATTTGTAATAGAAAATATATTTATCAATTACATAGGATTAATGGTTTTAATTTTTCCTATAAATAAAACTCATTGCTCATTGTTTGAATCAACCACACAAGAGAATTATTCTCTAATTAATTTTTCTATCTTGTTTTACAAATATAAGATCATAATTCTTGAGGCTTCTTTATTTAGTTAATCTATCAAATATTGGTGGTTATGTTTGATTGATTAATAAGCCTAATTAATTTATGATATTTTGATCATATGTTCTTCTAGCTTCTTTATTTTTTTTCTTAAATTATGAGATTAAATAATTGTTTTGGCCATATCATAAATATTTGATTTGATCATTAATCTTTAAAGAAACTATTTTTATTGAACTTATATTTGATCTTTTTGCTCTAGGATTTACTAGTTGATTTGATTTAAGTGACATATGTTTTGAATCATCTAGTTAGGATTATTCATTATTAAATACATTCTATAACACACATGGGCACTTATGTTTTTGTGCTAACCATTTACAGTTAATTCGGGAACGTATCTGATTTGCAGGAAGCTTATTGGAACGTTGGTCTGGAAACCGCTAACGCTAATATTGAAAACTGTGAACATAGAGCAAGAGCTCGTAAGTAAGGTATATTAGGGCAATATCCTAGGAAGGGTAGCATAAAACCAAGTTTGTACTTGAACATTGTTTTTTCATAGTAGAAAGTTAGGTGATCTGGTGAACCGGTGGTTTTCCTCTTAGGTCATGGTTGTGGCCTAGGTTGTTTCTACCTAAAAATATCATATGTTATTTTCTTATTTTTGTACTTTATTTTTACACATGATTGCATGCCTGATGGATTTGTTTAGGTTATCAAATTATAAATTGATAAAACTAAAAATAACCTATTCACCCCTCTAGGTTAATCAAGTCTATATTTTATAAACTTTCAATTGGTATTAGATATGACACTAGACACACTTAGTGAGATTGATCCTTAGGGAGACACACTCTTACTTATGGACCAAATGAAAGAAGGTGGGTCATCTATTAGACCCTCATTCTTTGATGGGTTTAATTACCCTTACTGGAAGGCTTGCATGCAAGCCTTTCTCAAACAAGATGAAAAAGTCTGGGATGCTATTCTTGATGGTTAGGAACCACCTTCGGTAATGAAAGATGGTGTAACAATCATAAAACCAAGAAGAGACTAGACCACTAAAAAACATACCCTTAGTAGGGAAAATCAAAAAGGTCTAAGCCTAATATTTGTTGTAGTGTCAATGGATGAGTTCCATTGCATCTTCGACTATGAGACTGCTAAAAATGCATGGAATGTACTTGCTCTTGCTCATGAGGGAACCTCCCAAGTGAAACAAACAAAAGTGAGATTGCTAACATCTCATTTTGATTCCATTAAAATGAGCAACACTGAAAATTTTGATCAATTCTATTCTCACTTTTGTGATATCATTAATGCTTGCTCTAACCTTGGTGAGAAAATTCCATAACCTATACAAGTATGCAAACTCTTAAGCTCCTTAACAATAGACTATAAGATGAAAGTTATAATAATAGAAGAAATTAAGAATGTGGACACACTAAACATTGATAAACTTGTCAGGTCAATTCAAACCTATGAGCTTTCTCTTGATCATCCCAAGAAAATCAAGGATGTGGCATTCAAAAGCTCTAAAATGGACATCTCCAGTAGTGATGAGGATATGAATGATGAGTCATTACTCTCGCTAGCACAAAAATTGATGAAGTTACTAAGAAAGAAGGGTAAGTTGAATAGTCAATCTAATAAGGGACAATCTAGTTGTTCAAGGGACCGAAAGTCAAGGGAAATTAAGCCTCCTAGCTCTGATGGTAATAAAACAAAGCTCACTAGTCCTCAATGCTATACTTGTGAGGGCTTTGGTCATATTTCTATAGATTATGCAAACAATAAAAAGAAATTTGGAAAATCATTTAATGTTACACTCAGTGACACGGAAAGTGAGCAGGATAATACTAGTAACTTAGAAGATGATGACACCAATAATTGTGCCTTCACCGCAACTAGCAAAACACACCACAATGACTTTGACTCTAGCTCGGATGAAGAAAATGAGGAAGTAAACTCTTCCTTATTATTGTCTAAGTATAATATATCGAGTTATGAGGAACTATTCTTGGATTGTCTAAGTGCTAGGGAAGAGAGGGATAAACTACTTGTGGAAGTAACTAAACTTAATGATATAATCAATGTTCATAAAACAAATTCCTCTAAGCTAGAGAAAGATAAAAATGAATTGTCTGAAAATATTAATGCCTTAAATTTGAGACTTGCTAAAACCACTGAGAAAAACAAAAAGCTTAGGTAAGAACTTAGTATTGCTAAAGAGACGGTGAGGAATTTGACCATAGGTGTCAAAAAATTGACCAAAGTCCTAGACTATGGAAAGCTACATGGAGATAAGAGAGGTCTTAGATACATAGATGAATAGTCAACACCTTTAACATCAAAGACCACATTTGTAAGGTCCTTAAACTCTACTCTTACTGTTACTACTTATGCACAAAGAACTATTGCACCTGTGGTAGAAAGTTACTAAATTTGTGCATGTATATCATCATTGTGGTAGGAAAGGTAATATAAAACCAAAATGTAGATATTTGATGAATGCTCCTAAACTTAATCATTCTATCCATACTTCACATAGTAGGACCCATAAGTACCATTCATCTACACATGCTACATCTTATTCAAGGAAGAATGGAAATTATAATAACTTGTTCATAAATTCTACTAGGAAGTATGAAATCTTAGGTTCAAAGAAGGAAGCAAAATTTAGTACTTTTAATGGTAGGACTCATTATCATAATCCTATTATACATATTGTATCTTCATTTAGGATGAATGAGAAAAGTAAAGCTTAGTCCAAGAACACACCTATGAAACATAAGTTTTTTGAGTCCCAACCCAATGATATAGAGAAACCAAAATGCAAGAAAATGTGGGTTAGGAAATGTTGTTTTTCTTGGTCACTTGACCATTTTTATTTCTTCATCTAGGTATTTTTGTTAGAGTGCTTAAATGACCCTAAGTGAGCAATATTTATTGTCTTTATTTTATTTATTAGTTAAACTTACAAAAAAAGAGAAGTAGAATCCTTATTTGCCCAACATGGTATTGGACTCATTCAACACTTACAGACATATAACCTTATTTTTAACGACTTAACTAATTTTGATATTTATTGTAGAAATTATTCTACAATTTTGGCTTATGCACACACACATTCTTGTACATGTAATGATTGATCCTGACATGAACTTATTCACACACTCACGAACACACATATATGCTATGCTTAAAGTTTATGAATTTTCTTGAAATACTATAGGACTTCAACTATCTTGACTATAAAGTTTTATTGAGTTATATTTCTTACTTTTTAAAACTTTAACTCAACAAAACTTTACCGTATAGAGGCACCTATTATTAAAAGGGCTACTTACTATGATGTGTGAAGCTACTGCAGTGAATAGATAAGGCTACTTATATATCTTGTACATTGAATGCATAAAAATAAAGAGCCAGTAAAGGTTTAAAAAAATATCATTTACCTCATATATAAAATAAAGAAAAAATTTAAGTCTTCTTTTAGTAGATATATTTTATTTTGTGAGATTGAAGACTTGATTATAATTTTACATGATAGGTGATTTTTTTTCTTTTGAGTCTTTCTTGATAGGTCATAAATGAATTAGTTGACATATTTGTGGAGTTTAAATATATCTGTGTGAAGTGTGCTTGTGTACCTCTTCTACTATACTTATTTATTTATATGATAAATAATCAAAATTTGAGTTAAAAAATTATGAGTTCTCAATTAGTTGTGTGCTCGGTTGTGATTAAATGAGTTTAATACCTTATGTGGTTATTTATGCAAATTTAATAAAAAAATAAAAAAAAATTCAGATTTTTTTCATTTACATATTCTTTTCATTTATTACTTTTTTAATTGGTTTCTAAGTTAGAAAGTCATATAACGTAGGAGGAGTTTACAACACGTTGCACTTTTGCATTACTTTGATTTTACATTGCTATATCTTTAGGGGTTGTTTAGTTTCATTTGCTTTGTCAAGTCCTTTTTCCTTCTCGTATGTCAAAAAGGGAGAGAGAATAATGTGTTTTACTTCCATGGTTTTATTTTGTTATGCATATATGGGAGAACATATTTAATTAAGCTTGATTGGTATGAATGCATACTATCTGGTGACTATTATTTACACTTTGCTTATTTTTATGTAAACTGAACTAATGTACAACGAGGCTTTCAAGTCAAATTGTCATATGCTTTTTTATGTAATTTCAATTACTTACAAGCTTGTCAAGTTGCAGTGAAGATGAATTCATTGGATTATAGGATAGTTCCATTATGGAGTCTAGGACATCATTGTATTTTATCTTATTCCTATAAGTGTCATGTAGCGAGATAGAGGTTTTGTCACACGAAAATGCCAAAGGGGGAGTTTGTAAGGCAATGAGTATTGGCTATTTTTGTGGACACAATATTTATTTGTAAATTGTTTTTTAGGCCTACTATCAAGTCTATCAAGAAAATCCAAACAAATGCTTGAGTTACAAATAATTGTACTTCATGTATATTTTTGATAACTACGACACATAGGATTACATTTATGCATTTAATAGCAAATGCTTATAAATCTGAAATTATTTTTAGTGCTAAAATATGAAATAAGATATACTAAAATATTAGATAAGATATACTCTAAATTATAGTTGAAATATTTTGCCTAAAAGAGAGCATAAATTATACTTTTAAAAGAACTCTTTTTCAAATAGAAATCTTCATGATTAATGAGTCTATTTTAAAAGAACGCTTCTTTAAATAAGAGTCTTCTTAATTAATGAGTATTACTAATCTTATTTATAATAGAAAAGATATTTATCAATCATATATGAGTTTTCTTAATTAATGAGTATAACTAATCCTATTTGTAATAGAAATTATATTTATCAATTACATAGGATTAAAGGTTTTAATTTTTCCTATAAATAAAACTCATTGCTCATTTTTTCAATCAACCACACAAGAGCATTATTCTCTTCTTCTTAATTTTTCTATCTTTTTTTACAAATATAAGATCATAATTCTTGAGGCTTCTTTATTTAGTTAATTTATCAAATATTGGTGATTATATTTTATTGATTAATAAGCCTAATTAATTTATAATATTTTGATCATATGTCCTTCTAGCTTCTTCTTTATTTTTGTTCTTAAATTATTAGATTAAATAATTATTTTGGTCACATCATAGTTATTTGATTTTATCATTAATCTTTAAAGAAGCTATTTTTATTAAACTTATATTTGATCTTTTTGCTCTAGGATTTACTAGTTGATTTGATTTAAGTGACATATGTTTTGAATCATCTAGTTAGGATTATTCATTATTAAATTTATTCTAGAACACACACAGGCACTTGTGTTTTTATGCTAACCATTTTACAGTTAATTCGGGAACGTATCTGATTGGCGAAAAACTTATAGGAACTTTGGTCTGGAAACTGCTCATGCTAATATTAGAAATTGTGAAAATAGAGCAGGGGCTCGTAAGTAAGGTACATTGGGGTAGTATCCTAGGGAGGGTAGCATAAGACTAAGCTTGTACTTGAAAATTATTTTTCATAGTCGAAAGTTAGGTGGTCCGGTAAACCAATGGTTTTCCTTTTAGGTCATGGTTGTGGCCTAGGTTGTTTCCACCTAAAATTATTGTGTGTTATTTTCTTATTTCCACACTTTATTTTACACACAATTGCATGTCTGACCGCTTTGTTTAGGTTATCAAATTATAGATTGATAAAATTAAAAATAACCTATTCATCCCATTTAGGTTAATCAAGTCCATATTTTATAAACTTTCAAAAATAACTCTCCTTTTGCCCAGAGCTTAATTCAACAGGGTTAGCAATGCCACCAATAATTACCTAGAAATCCTTCCAACAAACCAACTTTAGAGGATAACTTGAATGCTTTCATTCAAGTGAGCAAGGATAAACAATCAAGAACAAATCAAAGGTTAGACTCTATGAAGGTTTCTATCAAAAAGATGGAAGTACAAGTTGAGTAGTTGATTGAGTACTTGTAAAAGCAAGGCAAAGAATAGTTCACGAGTTTGAAAAACAACTAAACTCAATAATATGGGGACATTGATTTTTCTAAATGATGAAGTCCCCCAAGCAATGTCTCATTAAATATGATAAATATAGTCCTGGATGGGAGGCAACCCACCATTATAATTAATATTATTTTCTTTATTTTGATTGTTTTTATTTCATGTTATTTATTTTATTTTATTTTATTTCCTATAATGTGAACAAATTTTATTATATTTAGAACTGTTAAATTTAGAACTATTTGTTCAGATGTGTAATAAACACATAGTATTCTATTTGAATGATTAAAATGTTTAGAATGATGGATGCACATGTATTTTCACATCAATACTTGAGCACGCTCGCCAAATGGGTAACTTTTCTCTTCGTTACTCTTCATCTTTAATTTGTAATTGTTACATTGAGAGAAATGTAAGTTTTAGCTTAAGGGTGACAAAAGTTACATCTTCATAAATTTAAGCAATTGATTAAGTATTTGCATTGTTAGAATACTTTCTTGAACATATCATGGAGTAATTTGATAATTAATTAGTTTTTGTCATAAATTATATTTCATGATAAAATGTTGAAATTGCAATAAATTTGAAATTAGTGTTTAAGAGTCAAATAGTGGAGACTACTGTCTCAGAATATTTTGAGTTTTTATCTTTTTACTATGTTAAATACTCTTCTTAAAATTATTCAAATTGTTAGATAATATCTATAGATTTTAAATTACATGCTTGGAATTTTTACATATGATAAAGTGTCATATTTATTTTTACTAAAATTGAATGACTTAATTAGGAATTGAAAGTATATGTCCTTATTCATTCATACACGATTTAAAAAAAAGGCATATATAGGGTTACCTAAGTCAATATAATATAAAAGTCAAAATTAACCACTCAACATATCATACAAAAATATGTAAAAACTATACATGGGTTCTCTCTTTAAAAAAGAAAAGAAAAGAATTTCTCTAAAAATTCTCTAAAAAAGAGATAAAGAAGAAAAAAGATAAAGAGAGAAAAATGAATAGTATAAACTAAATACTGTGACCTTGAAAATCCTACAACGTTGTGAGAAATGACTAAATATAAAAGAAAAATAGAAAATAAATTCCCAAGAAGTCATTACATTTTATTCATCTTTTAAAAATTTATAACTTGAAATTTTGATTTGATGATTTTGATTGATGCATAAGAATATTATTTTATTTCCTTATAAATCCTTTTATTTGATTCCTTTAATGAGATCAATGTTATGCATTACTTTGAGCCTTTTCTTCTTTAAATAAATGCAAACTCATTAGTTCATTTCTTTACATAAGTTTTATTTACATATACCTTTGAATTAATGCTTGAGTCCATATGATCAATGTGATATTAAGAGCATGACTTATGAGATTTAGAGTTGAAGAAAATTTAGATTTCAAATACTGAAACTGGGAAAATTAATATTGGTGCATTTTTTATACGGATATGAATATAATTTTTAACTAATTATTACAATAAATTATGAATGTTTATGCTTTGAATTATAATTGTGTGTTATTTGTTTTTTAAATATTTACATTTTGATGTTTTAGAATTTCTTCTCTAAAAGCACTCATGAGACTTAAAATCATTCACTAGGATAACCTATGGGTTTAAAGGCTTATTGATTACTTAAATTGCAATCGTGTCAATGTATGAAAATGATTTAGGATACTGTAATTTTATTTTAGTTTATAGATTTTCTTGCTAGAGATTAACAAGAAGCTGGTTGGGGATTGTGATGAATGCCTAAAGTAATAAATATAATGTGATTTTATGACTTTAATTTCAAAATAGATTTGTATTTGTATAATTTTATCATCACTTTAGCATATCTATCTTTTCAAAACTAAGTATATGTTTTGATGTTTTTCAAGTATTTATAGCTTCAAATTGATTTAAGTAATAAACACTTAAAGAAAAATATGTTTGGAGGTTTTCCAAATACCTAAACAATATTGAAATTCTTTACTTGGAAGGATGCATTTGAGGTATAATTTAAATATATTCTTCTATTTTATGATTAATTTTATGTGTTATTTTGAATGCTATATCTAATTTATTGATCATTTATTAAATTAAGCATTTATGGCTAAAATAGTATATGATATTAGTAATTTTTTTATGATTGTGAAATATTAAAGTAGATAAATATTTTTATAAAATAAATTAAGTTTTATTTCTTCATCAAGGTTTATAAGAAGTTTGTTAAAGAAAAATATATTGATGAAATATTTTTCGTAATAAATATGAGATTTAGATTTATGATTTAATTATCTGATTATGATTTAGAGTAAACTCTCGATTTTGTATTTGATTATTTGGATCTTTAGAGTATTCTATTTCAAAGATTTTTCACAAAGGTTCATTATTGGAAAATATATTGACCTCATATTTTTTGTGATAGATTTAAAATCTAAAAGTTAATTTCTAGATACTTAAATCATAAACCTAACTTTGATACCTTGAATGAGAGTCTAAATTATGTGCTCCATCTAAAGCATTAATTAGATGGTTTGTTATTTCTTTATAAATAAATCATAATTTAATATAAATAAAATGTTGATCCTTGCTTAAGGATATTAACTTGTTTATATTAATAAATAATTTTATCCCCGCATAAAGATATTTTCATACTAAAAAGGAAAAATCAATAATCTTAATTTATATCTTTAATAATCTAATTGAGCAAGCATGAATAAATAACTAATATATCCCATAAATTCTTCTTTGAGTTTAAATATTTATTTTCCTTATGTTTGTTGAATCTATCTCTAATTTTATATCATTAGTTTTGATATTTAAAAAATCCAAATTTTGTAATATAATGTTTATGTTTAATTTTCATTTAAGAATTTTTTGAATTATTTAAAAACTATATGATTTCTCTTTAGGCTGACCTTGAAAATATACTTATAATTTCTTATAAAGTGATTCATGCACTTGCAAGCTATTTTAAAATATACAAAATTTATGTATTAAGTTTTTATGCTTCATAATTAAGCATAGAACATTGCTAAATGCTAAGCCAAATTTATTATGAATTAAGAAAAAATAACAAATTTTTGACGTTAAAGTTCATTATTCTACCAATAAAGTAATTATCACCTCACAAAGTAATCTATTCATCGTTAAGGAAGGTGGTGATAAAATCAATAAATATCAAGCTGTTTTCAATTGCAATGAATTAGAAATAAGTATGGAAAGTAAGAAGGTATTCTACCATTATGCCAAAAAGTAGGCTAAGGACCAAATGCATTTATTGCATTAAAGATAAAGAAAAAGATGTGAGGAGTTTAGCTTCAAAAGAATCAGTGTTGGAAAATGACTCTAAAAAAATGTAGGACCTTACACATTAAATTGGCTTTCCGGCCTCAATAATATATGTGTTAACTATGAAAGTTAGGTAAAACATTGAAATCTCACCTATATAAAAGATAATTCTTATGTCTATAAAAGTGAACTCTTATTTCAAGAGAGGACCCATCTCTCACGAACTTACTCACTTAGCTCCTATATTTCTATCTTTTATAATCTTTTATCTAGAAATAAGTAATTAAAACATTCTCAAGGTTCTTAGTACTCATGTTATAATAAATTACTATGATAAATAATAGTCTATCTTAAGCAGAAATTTCTATTTGTCGCTCTAACCTTAAAGGAATATAGAGATTCTATAGATCTCCATAAGTCAAGAAGGACATAGGGTTGGATCTATTTAAGTCCTACCTTAAGGAAAAAGAAGAAGACATCACGAAGTGGAAGATCGAGGTGGACCCATATTTATCATGTCAGTTACAATTACATATTGTGAGGATACTTAAGGATCTTGATTGTTTATTAATTTATGTATTACTCATTTAAAAATTTGCGTAAAATATGAAAGGAAAATGTGTTGAAGAAAAAAAATCAAGAACTAATTTATATGGAAGTAAAATAAAAGGAAAACAAGAAATTGAAGAAGATTTACAAGATGTTATATATCTTAAATCATTTTTGATATATTTTAAGAAGTATATAAAAGAAAACTTCATTGTTAGAACAAAAAGTTAAAAGTAATTGAAAACTTATAAGGATTAATTAATTATTTTTCAAAAATAGAAAAGAGGCATAATCTAGTAGAAGGATATGATAAAGATTTTTTAAATCTAGAAGCTAGTTTAGACATAATCATATTAGATATAGAACAAAATAATGAAAATACAAGAATTAAGCTATTGGTTAGAAAATGAATTTAATTAAGAAAATATGGAATTATGTTCAATATATGGTCAATTAAAATAAAAAAATGTAACCATAATTTGATATCAGAGCCATTTTAGTCATAAGAAATAAGAAAATGTATCATGATTTTTGTGAGTGTTATAAATATTAATAAAAGGCTTTATTAATAAAAGGCTTGTAATCCTTACATCAAGAAAAAGAAAAGAAGGGATATTTCTAAGGAGACATATGTGGGATGTTATTATAAATTTATTTTAAATGTGTATATATCATAGTTAATCATATTATAGCTTATAAAAGTATAAGAAAATTATTAGTTTTGTTCCATAATTATTAGAAAATAAAAATAAAAATTAGATTTATTAAGCACATGTTAATTAATTAAGAATAGTTTACTAATTTTAAGCTACAACATTTAAAAAATTGGGAAAAACGTTTGTATGTAACAAAAACCTAAAATCCCTTCTTCAAGGTTAAAAAAATTTCCATTCAAAAAATAGAGGTTGTAAGGATATTATAGCTTCATTTGATGACAAAATAAGTAAAATTCATCTAATAACCCTATAGAAGAAGGTCATGTATCTCTCATATATCCCATTTTATATAATTTAAACAACAAACCAAAGATTTTAGATTTATTTAGCTTGGCATGCCTCACATGACATATTACCTTGTTTTGGTAATTGAGCAAAGAGAAGGGTTTTTGTGCTGAAGATTTGTTTGTCGAAGACACAATGGAAATAATAAATTTTGCCTGCATGCTTTGATAACTTGTGTTTGTCTTATAGAAACTTGGGTTACAAGTAAGTGTGCATTTAGCCATAATGGAAGGAACTCCTTTTTTTATTGGATTTCTTTCCACTTTTACCATTTCCATAACTCAGAGACAAATATTTTTGTGCATATTATGGTTCATTTGGAAAGGAATGAACACTTTGGTCTATGAGAAGATATTTTTTAATTCCATATTTCCATGAAAGTGTTTTAGCTAGCTCATCACCTTTGTTCAAATGTAAATCATTCAAAGAAAAATTATTTATTGCTCTTAAAATATGTGATGATGTGGTATTTTAGGTTAATGAAATCAAAGATTAATGCAAATTTTTCTTTGAGGAAAATAAATTCCCAATAAAAAGGTGGAGAGTGGAAGCAATTTGAATGACATGAAGTATACTCCAAGAGCAACGAATAATACTTCTTCATTCCACTTTTATTCCCAAGAAAATGAAAACTCAAACTTGCAATGCTCCACTTATATATGTCATTAAGTTAAATTTGGATGCAAGTTGGAATTCAACCTCTCATACTATAGGATGGGGAGTGATCATTGGCTACCTAGTGGTGGTTTTCTTGTAGCCAAATATGTCTAATATGGTTTTGTAGTAAGTGTTATATGTTGAAAATTAACATCAACTCAATAAATGAAGTGGATGAATAAAGTTGTTGAAAATCAACATCAACTCAATAAATGGAGTGGTTGAAGAAAGTTGTTGAAAATGAACACCAACTCAATAAATGGAGTGGTTGAAGAAAGTTGTTGAAAATGAACACCAACTCAATAAATGGATTGGTTGACGAAAGTTGTTGAAAATTAAAACCAACTCAATAAATAGAGTGGTTGAAGAAATTTGTTTTAAGAGAAAATATAGAAGGATGTAGAAAAGAGAAGTGTGTAGAATGTGATAATATTTGTGTGGCTAGAATTATTTCTTAATTTTATATTTGTATGGTGTAGGCATGATAAGGATTATAAATAACCTACCTTGCATTTGGTTTAATCATCCCATCAAAAACAAATAAGTCTTTGTATTCTTAGTTTGACTATGATTTGAGAAATTTCTCTTCAACTTGTGAGTTGCCTTTGAAAGGTTTTATAGTATCTTTAATTATGGGTATAATACAAGTAGTTTCTTTACTTTTTTGGATCTAATATTAGTTAATTTAGAGTTGTGTATTCTAAATTTTACTCAAAAATTGGTATTAGAGTGGGAAGATTAGAGATCGTTCTTAGTGAAGTTATTTTGAGTCGTGAGGAGTTTGGTACTCTGAAAGTTTATTAGTCAAGCTTGTTTGGTATAGTCGAAGACTTGTTGGCACGATGGGTGATCTTTAAATAGTTGGAGGAATCAAGAAGAACAATAATAAAAACTATAACACATGGGCAATATGTATGGAGTCTTACCTACAAGGTCAAGACCTATGGGTGGTTATTGGTGGTGACAAAGTTACACAACCAACAGTAGAAGATGCAAACGACATCTTACGGAAGTTGAAAATTAAAGTAGGCAAAACAATGTTTTCTTTAAAGATCATAGTTGAAGAAGAAATGTTGGAGCACCTTCGAGATGCCAAAACACCAAAGGAAGCATAGGACACTCTTTTCAAAAAAGAATGATATAAGACTACAACTTCTCGAGAATGAGTTTCTATTGATGACACACTGCAAAATAATGATTTACTAGTATTTTCATAAGGTGAAGTCATTATACCACAAAATTTCAGAGTTAGATTTAAAAACTCCTATTAGGGAAACCAGGATAAAGAGAATAATTATCCACAGTTTGAGACATGAATATCGAGCATTTGTTACCGCTATACAAGGATGGCCGACACTACCATTTCTTGTTGAGTTTGAGAATTTTTTTGCTGGTCAAGAAGCTATGGCTAAGAAAATGGGAAAAGCTTCGTTGAAGGGTGAGAAAGAAGTGCTCTACACAAGCAAAAGTAGTGGAATTTTCAAGCAGAACAATGACAATGGATCTAACAATGATGGCAACAAAGTAAAAATTCCTCAAGGAAATAAAGGCTTCCATCTAGGGGGAGCTTGGAAGAATGGCGGTAACAACAAAAAATTTGATGGTAAGTGTTACAACTGTGGGAAGATGGGTCACATGGAAAGATATTATTGGAGTAGAAAAAATCATGTTGAAAGTAATACAACTACTTCTAGTTCTAAGGAGAATAGTGAAGATAGTTGGAATGTCGAAGCAATATTCGCTATAGAGGAAGAAAAATTAGCCCTCATAGAAACAACACTAGAAAAAATTGACTACAAGAACGATTGGATCATAGATTTGGGCTGCTCAAATCATATGACGGGAGATAAACAAAAGTTGCAAAGCATGTCTGAGTACAAGGGAGGTCTTGTAGTGGTGACAAATGACAACTCAAGGTTATTGATAGCTCACATCGATAAGATGATAGTTATGCCTTGATATAATACTAACTAGGTACCACTTCAAGATGTTTATCATGTCCCAGAAATGAATAAAAACTTTCTATCTGTGGCTCAATTGACATCATCATATCACTATGTATTGTTTGGTCCTTGAAACTTGAAGGTGTATTGTGATATCAAAATCTCAAAAACACTAGTAATAGAGGGGTGATGATTGAAATCAGTTTACGTGATGTCAGTAGAATCTACATATATAGACAAGATAAGAAGGAAGAATCAATTCCACAATATCAACTTCAAAGGTCAACAAGGAAAATCCCAAATATGCCAATGAAGCCATAATTGAAGAGGCAACTATAATAGAACTTGATACATTAGAAAAAGCATCGCAAAGATCTAAGTGGATAACAATTACGAAAGAAGATATCGTTGCACTTTAGCAAAATCAAACTTAGGATTTGGTGCGAAAAACAAGAGATGTGAAACCCATATTTTGTAAATGGGTTTACAAGATAAAGCATCATCCAAATGGGTCAATTGAGAGATACAAGGTATGATTGTTAGCTCATGGTTTCTCTCAAAAGCATGAACTAGACTATGATGAAACATTTAGTCTGGTGGCAAAACATACAACTGTATGAGTCCTACTTGTAGTTGAAACCAATAAAGATTGAAATTTATGGTAGATGGATGTGAAGAATGCTTTTCCTCATGGAGAGTTGGATTGGGAGATCTATATGATCCAACCAATGGGTTTTCAAAGCCAAGATCATCTTGGATAGGGAAAGCAATTTTTAACATAAAGTGGTTATTTAGTAACACCTGTAGATTATATCTTATTTGTTAAAGCTAATGAAGGAAAGCTAGATATCATGCTAGTGTACGTAGATGATTTAATCATAACTGGTGATGATGAGGCAGAAATTCTTCAAACCAAGGGGAATTTAGCAGTCTGTTTTCAAATGAAGGAACATGGACAACTCAAGCACTTCCTTGGTCTAGAGGTTGATTGCATACAAGAAGGAATATTTCTTTGTCAACCAAAATATTTCAAAGATTTGATGAAAAGGTTCAGAATGCTTGACTACAAACTGATTTTGACAATGATGGAACCAAATGCCAAAATGTGTGTACATAAAGAAAAGGGTTTGGAAGATGTGAAAATGTATCAAAAATTGGTAGGTAGCCTGATCTATTTAACCTTAACTCAACTAGACATTTTTTATGCAGTTAATGTAATGAGTCGGTACATGCAAAATCCAAAGAAACCTCATTTGGAAGAAGTTTGAAAAATACTAAGATATGTGAAGAGTACAATTGACTATGGTATTTTGTATAAGAAAGGTGGAGACAGAAAGTTAGTTGGTTACTACGATGTTGACTATGCAGGAGAGCATAACACTAGGAAATCAAAAACTGGGTATGTGTTTAAGCTTCATTATGGAACAATTTCTTGGTATAGCAAGAGGCTGTTGACAGTATCGTTATCAACCATTGAAGTTAAGTATCAAGCAACAGTAATGGTAGCTCAAGAGAGTATATGGTTGATACAGCTAATGAATAATCTACAACAACCAATAGATTATACAGTTATGTTATACTATGAAAATCAGTTATCAATTCGTTTGGTAGAGAATCTAATCTTTCATGGAAGAACTAAGCATGTTAAAGTGCATTATCACTTTATCAATGAAAAGGTTCTGTAAGAAGAAATTGAGAGGAGACAAATCAAGATAGATGATCAATTGCAGACTTGTTCACAAAAAGCTTAAGCATTGATATGTTCAAAATGTTTCACCATCACCATCAGCATTGCATAATAAAGATAGTAAGAGTTGGTGTTGAGTGGGAATGTTGAAAATCAACACCAACTTAATAAATGAAGTGTTTCAATAAAGTTGTTGAAAATCAATATCAACTCAATAAGTGGAGTGGTTGAAGAAAGTTGTTGAAAATCAAAATCAACCCAATAAATGGAGTGGTTGAAGAAAGTTGTTGAAAATTAACACTAACTCAATAAATTGAGTGGTTGAAGAAATTTTTTTTATGAGAAAATCTAGAAGGATGTAGAAAAGAGAAATGTGTAGAATGTGATAATATTTGTGTGGTTGAAATTATTTCTTAGTTTTATTTTTGTGTGGTGTAGATTGCATGGTGAGGACTATAAATAGCCTATCTCGCATTTGGTTTAATCATCCCATTAAAAACAAACAAGTCTTTGTATTCTTAGTTTGGGTGTGAGTTGAGAGCTTTCTCTTTGAGTGTGAGTTGAGAGCTTTCTCTTTAAGTGTTTGTGTTTCTTTTCAATTTATGAGCTGCCATTGAAAGGTGTTATAGTGTCTTTTATTATGGGTATAATACAAGTAGTTTCTTTACTTATTTGAATCCAATATTATTAAATTTAGAGTTATATATTCTAAATTTTACTCAACATTAAAGTGGTTGAAATTTTGGTTTTATGAGAAAGGAAAAAATTTGCTTTGGAAAAATGTTTCTAATTGGCGATACTTGAGGGTTATCCATTGCAAGCATCAGAAGCAAAATTTGTAGTTGTCACTCCAACATTGCACTTTAGGGTGTCATTATACAAGATGTCAAATATTATTTACTTATATTTGACCATTTTAGTTTGCTTTTATCGATATTTCGATCAAGTTGCTCATCTTTTGGTAACTTTGAAAAAAATTCAAATTACACTAGAATAATAAATGGATTTTGGAACAATTATAAATATAAAAACTAATGTTCAACCATCCTTAAAAAAGTGATTTGGGATGGTTGAAGATGAAAATTTATGAAATTAACCTTCCATACAATATTTTTTGAACTCTTTTCTGACGTTTAAGAACCATCCTTAAAACTTTTCCTCATTTAAATATCTAAATCTCTTTTTTTCTCACATTTTTTTAACTATTTAATACAGACACAATATTCCAACTGCCTCCCTCAATCACCAACATTGACATAGTGTCACCCAAGGTTGCTAAGACTATCAGGACGTCTACCACCTGCCACTCGATGCCAACATAGCCTACAACGGCACAAATCTAGCTTGTTCTTTCTACATGCGAACTATAACTACGTGAATTGATTGTGATGCCACCAGCCTCCAATGATGGCATCAGTGCCACCAGCCGTACTAGCCCAGTATCCAGTACAACCTATAACCTTAGCCACCTATTTGAATACAGATTGTAGATAAAAAAAATTCTCATGATGGGTGCTAGTTATTTCAAATTTCTTACGCTAGGAGACATTGTTATGAAGCATGATAAAGTTGTAGGTGAAAGGTACATGAATGATGATCGAGAAGATGAAAATCAAATAAGCTACACTCGTGTTAAGTGTGAAACTTGATATTTTTTATTTGATGACTAAGGTATAAAGTATATATATATATTGTTTCTTATTTTTTATATTCATTTATAGTTTAAATTAAAATATTATTCATTTTTAACTAACATCTTATTTAAATTTTTTATTGTAAGATGAATTCATCACAAAATGACAACAAACCTACAAAAAAAGAGGTCATACAAAGATGAACTCTTTAATGATATTATGGAGTGAGGGTACATGGCTTGATGTACGTTTCAACAAGAAGAGTGTAGCTATTGAAAAAAATGGTACAAAATCTAAGTGTTATTGGGAGGACATGCACGTTATAATGTTACTAACAACTATATGGCATGGCCACAAGTACAAGAGTAAGGATTGGGTGAATGTTATGGTATATATTGAATTATTTATTTACTCATAATTTATTTTTTTATTATTTATGCTTATAATTAAGTTTTTGTTTTATTTTATAGGAAACTTTTAAATTTCTTGATATTAATTTGAATGTTTCCCGTATATATGTAATTAGTCTATTTAGGTGTTTATAGAAAAGCATAAGCATGCATTGTATCATGATCATGTGATGCCTCAATTTCATAACCCTGATATGTTGCATATGATTCCTAAAGTTTTACAAGTATTGATCACAAATAGTGGAATTAGTTTGTATGTTGGACCCAAAATGATGAATTTAAAGTAAGTTTGATTTAATGTAATTTAATTTAATTTATATATTTTAAAATTGGTTATTATGAGTATATGTTTTATGTAGAAACTAAGTAGAGGCGGCAAAAAGAAGTTGAGGGCGTGTATTTATTTAGAACATTTAGATCAATATATCTTTGCTAACAAAGAAGAAAACTTGGTAAGTAAATTGATAATTTTAACAAATTACAAATATATTATATATTCATCATAAATTATGCTAGTGGAATTATTTCTAGAAGATATGTTCCTTGGAAAAATGGTCATCATAAAAAAAGAAGTTTCGTACGATGAGGAGACGGTATTGGTGTTGGAGCAAATGGTAAGTCACACATTTATAGATATCAATCTCATATGTGTAGTTTAAGTAAACTTTAACTATTAAATATATATTTCTTACTTTGTAAGAAAAGATACGGAGGTATATGGAAGTGGGGGATTGGTTTTAAATGGTCACCGTAACATATTGATTATAACATTAGGGACACAGGGCATTACAAGAATTTGGGTAATATAAGACGGACACAATTATAAACTAAGAAACACATAAGATTGTCACAAGTTTTGTGGCCATCCTAAAGTCTTATAGAACGGCTATGAAGAAAAATTTGAAGCAAAAGTTTATAGAACGGTCATTGACTATCTTTAAAAAAATTCTTCTAACCATCCTATATTTTAACATATAGGGCAGTTAATAGCCGCTATATCTGGACATATATCAACCATCCTACATGTTGATATATAGGATGACTATTAACATTCCTAAAACAATTTTACTAAAAATAAATATCCTCAGTTTTCTTATTTTTGGTACCTTTTTCATCGTTGTTGTTTGTTAGTCGTTTCTCCTTTATCCCTCCATTAGTAGCCATGCATTGTTTCCTATTTCAACTTCTTTTCCCTTTACACGGTTCTACTATTCCTATTACTATTCCATATTCGCCAGAAATCGTCGCCATCAATCATCGCCAACGTCGTCTCTCCTTGCATTCATTCTCCTACCGTTCATCTTAGCCTACGTCATCTCCCTCAACCAACTGTTTGTCTTCCCGTCTCTCTTATTCATCTTTTACCAGGTTTATGTTGGAAATAAAACATTCACACAAACAACTTTTATTTAAACTCAAAGAAATATTACAACAACACTCCACTCAAAATACAAGATACAACTCACTTTTATTTAGACTTTGCTTCTTCACTCTTTTAAAAGCTCTTAATATTTCTTAATGCCTAAACTAAAATTGTGAGTGGTATTTATACTAATTAAGAAAAATCCTACACCACACAAATAAAATAATCCAAAATTATAATAATCATACACCTCATTCTTCTACATCTTTCTAATAATATTTTAAGTTATCAAATGATTCACATGCACAATTACTACACCCTAGAAGATTCTAGGTAGAAGGCTTAATTTGTGGACTTTGGCTCCAATTTGTTTGGGTTTTGGTTTGGGTTTGGGCTCCCATAATGGATTAATTTTATGATCCAACACCCACCTTAAACTTACGAAGTCTTCGCTTGTTAGTGGCTTAGTAAAAATATCAGTAATTTGATCTTGTGACTTCACATATTTAACTTGCACATCTTTTCTTGCAACACATTCCCTTATATAGTGGTAGTGAATATCGATGTGTTTGGTTCAATTATGGAATATTGCATTCTTTGCTAAGGAAATGGCTGACTTGTTGTTGACACAAACCTTGGTCAGCTCTTCTTGTATCAATCATATCTTCTTTAATATATTTCTAAACCAAATTTCTTGATAAACGCATGAGGTAGTAGTAAAATATTCCCCTTCATAAGTGGACAATGTGACAATTGATTATTTCTTTGGCATCCATATGAAAGCAGTATCTCTTATGAAAAATATGAATCTAGTAGTGCTTCTTCGATTATCTATGTCTCCATCCCAATCACTATTGCTATATCCAACAAGCTTGTAATAATTAGAAACTGAATAGAACAAGCCAAAGTCAATTATACCTTTCAGATAATGAAGAATTCTCTTTGCGGCTTTAAAATGGGTGGTTGTTGGAAATTCTATATAGAGACTAACTAATCCAACTATGTGAAGATTACTCATGAAAGTTAGATAGTGTAGACTTCCTACCAAAATTTTGAAGAATGTTGGATCTACACTTTCACCTTCTTCATGTTTGGACATTTTGATTCCATATTCCGTCGGTGTACTTATCGGCTTACAATTCTCCATCTTGAACTTTTTCAAGATCTCCTTTGCATAGCTTTCCTATAAAATGAAAATTCCATCCTTTTGTCGCTTAACTTCAATGCCAAGGTAGTATGCCATGAGCTCCATGTCTTTCATCTTGAATACCTTCGTCATCACTTCCTTGAATTCATTAAACATGCTTGGGTTACTTTCAGTGAAGATCAAATTGTCTCTGTAGATGCACACAATCAAAATGCCTGCATATTTGATCTTGATATATAGAGCGTGCTTATAGGGAAATTTGTTGAAGCAATTCTCTTGGAAGTCCTTTTTGATTTGACTATTCTAAGCCATTGGTGCTTGTTTTAACCCGTAAAGAGCCTTCTCCAACTTCAACACCTTGTCTTCCTGGCTTTTGAATTTGTAGCTTGATGGTTATTGAATGTAGACTTCCTCTTCAAGAACTCCATTTAGGAAGGCAAATTTTACATCCATTTGATGTATCTTCCACTTGTTTTGAGCTACCAAAGAAACAAGTAGTCTAATAGTCTCCAATCAACCAACATGAGCAAATACCTCATCATAGTAAATTCTAACCTTTTGACTATAGCCTTTAGCAACTAGTCTTGCCTTGTGCCTTTCAATCTCTCCTTTAGCATTTTACTTTGTTTTGTACACCCATTTGATACCTATCGTCTTATATCCCTTAGGAAGTGAGGTGAGTTCCCATGTGTCATTCTTCTTGATGGCCTTGATTTCTTCATCCATCACATCTCTCCACTTTTTTCTCTTGTACTACTTCTTGAAAGCTCACTGGTTCACAATTGGCAAACAGGAAAAATAATGGAAGGTTATCTTTTCATTTGGTTACCTCATAGAGATCTCTAAGACTTCGTGTACATAACATAACTCTCTCATCTTAACTTCCACTTAATGATGATAAAGGTAATGAGTCTCCTTGAGTGGTTGATGATGGTAAAGTTGGTAGAGTTGCAAGCTCTTGTTGAGGTTCACCTAGTTTCTCCCTCATTATGTACTCATCTTTTTCAAATCAAGGAAAGAAATTGAAGTCATATGTATGAGAGTTAAAATCCCATTCTCCCTTTTCGTGGAATACCACATCTCAACTAATCACAATCTTTTTATTGTCTGGATTGTACAGCTTGTAGCCCTTCAAATTAGAATCATAGCCGATAAAGATAAAACTCTTGCTTTTATCATCAAGCTTTGTTCTTTTCTCATTTGGAACATGAACATGGGCTATAATTCCAAAGGTTCTCAAGTGGGAAATGTCAGGCTTTCTTCCACTCCATGCCTCAAAAGGAAGATTCAAGGAATTTCTAAGGAAGAGTTCCCATCATGGTATTCCTTCTTGGATTGAAATGAAGACTTTTTACAATGGTCTCAATGCTTAAATAATAACTACTATTGTTGCATCTCCTAATGGAGATTTGTTAGCCAAATCTTACAATCAAGCTTATGATTTACTTGAGATAATGGCTAGCAATAGTTATTAATGGTCAATGGACAGAATAACAGCGACAAGAAATGAAGTCGGAGTGCATGAGGTAAATGATATCACAGCACTTACAACTCAAGTGTTATCTTTGGTTAATATTTTGAAGGCTCAAAACTCGCCAACGAGTATAAACCAGGTCCAAAATTCAGGAGTGTCATGTGTGTTTTGTGGAGGAGCTCATTTGTTTGATAATTATCCAAATAATCATGAATCTGTTTGCCATATGGATAATGTGAATAGAAACAATAATCCATACTCGAACACATATAACCAAGGATGAAGACAAAATCCAAATTTCTCTTGGAATAACAACAATCAAAGTAACAATCAAAGTGACAATCAATTCAATAGTCAATCATTTTCACTACCTAGTTTTCAACAATCACAACAATCATAAGCCCAAAAGAAGAAGCCATCTACTGAGGACAATACACATACCTTAATAGGGATGATGAAAGACTTCATCCAATCATTTATTGCAAAAGTGTCAACTCAAGAGGCTTTCAATTCAAAATTTGAAGAACCAAATGGGACAACTTGCTCAGGCTATAAGTCAAAGGCCTCAAGGTACCTTTCTAAGTGACACAATTGTAAACCCACGAAGAAAATGTAAGGAATAGTGCAATGCCAAAACCTTGAAAAGTGGAAAAATTCTAGAGGAGGAACATGTAACTCACAAAAATGAGGAGGAATAAGAAACTAACAAGGATGAAAAAACTAGTGGATAAAGATAGCACTAAAAAGGAAATAATTCAGCTAAAAAATAGTAACCTCTACAAACCCACTATTCATTTCCCTCAAAGACTATAAAAACAATAGTTGGATGCACAATTTTCAAAATTTATTGATGTCATCAAGAAGCTACACATAAACATACCAATTGTAGAGGCACTCAAACAAATGTCATCTTATGAAAATTATATGAAGGATATACTGTCAAAGAAAAGGAGGATTGGAGATCATGAAATAATAACCTTCACTGGAGGTTATAATGTCATCCTTGATAGATAACTACCACAAAAATTGAAAAATCTAGGTAATTTTGACATCCCTTGCACTATTGGGAACATCCATTTTGAGAAAAGCACTATATGACTTAGGTTTTAACATTAACCTTTTTCCATTATTAGTCTTCAAGAAATTGAGGGTTAGTCATGCCAAACGCACTTCAATAACATTACAAATGACCATTAGATCAATTAAGAGACCTTGGGGTGTGGTAGAAGATGTGCTATTAAAAGTAGACAAATTCATCTTTCCGGTATACTACATTGGACTGTGACATTCCTATCATACTTGGTCATCCATTCTTAGTAACTAGAAGAGCACTCATTGATGTACAAAAAAATGAACTTATAATGAGAGTGCAAGATGAACAAGTGACATTTAAAGTTTTTAAAGCACCTAAACCCCCTGATATTGATAACACTAATGAATGCTTAAGGATAAATGTTATTGATTATGTGGATAACTTAAAAGACTCTGTTGAATCACCTATACTTAATACTTTAACACATGATGTTATAAACAAGGACATAAACTCGCCAAAAAACAACTCAACCTATTTTAACTTTGAAAGTATGGAATCAAAGGTTGATAATGTGGATTGTGTGAATTTTTTGGCGGATGTGCCTCTAATGTGTATATCAAAGTTGATTATGGAAAATTTTGAGATAGGATTTAAGCTCAAACCATCAATTGAAATACCACTAAGTTTAGACCACAAATTTTACTCTCCTATCCCTAGTCAAGTATGAAAGTGAAAGAGTCCAATGGAGAGGTTAAAAAGATATTGGAAATACATAAATTAGATGAGTTACGGTGGAGTGCTTATAATAATGCCAAAAAGTTCAAAAAGAAAACAAAAATATGACATGAGAAGAGAATTGAACACTATGTTTTTGAACTAGAACATAAAGTATTATTGAACAAATCAAGACTCAAACTTTTTCTAGGAAAACATGAAAGTAAATGGACACAAAGGTATGTACCTTAGGACTTGATATCATCATCTAGTCAAGGACATTAAATGTGACATTGGTTGGAAGGAAAACCAAGTTTATTTTACATATATCTTCATTGTTTTTGTTTTGTAGGTAAATAAATGTGGAAAGCAATGGTACAACAAGAATGAGAATTTCAACGATAGATGTAGTGTGCCAAAACTAAGGGAGTTTTCTTTCCTTTTACTTTTTTATATTTATATGTGCACATTAGGGACAATGTGTAATTTAATTTTGGGGGAGGGAACTTCATTCTTTACATAAGTATTTGCTATGCATTTTAAATTTTTTAGGGAATTTTTTTAATTCTTAAGATCTTTTTAATCATGATTTGGGTAGAAATTAACAAATATATGGAAAATAAATGCATGTATACTTGATATGAAACATATGAACTCAATGATAAAAATTGGTTGTCATAACAAGGATAAGGAATGTAACATAATTGTTAAGATATTTACATTAATCAGATGATATGCTTGCTAGTTTTGATTGAATTGATTTAAATTTTTATGCACATGTTCATAATTGATTTTGGTGTGCTTATTGAGAGAAAATTTGTAGTAGTTTATGCGAGTCGATGAGATCTACCAAGTTTTATAATTTATTTGATCATCTTTTGAGACAAAATTCTGAATAGTATTTAGCAAAAGAAATGATTTAGGCCTTATTTGGATCGATTGAGTCTTTCAAGCTAACCATTGTTAATATCCGTAGTCACCCATTTGAACCTAACAAAGAACTATTCATATCTTTAAGCCACATTTTATGCCTAACTAATAAGCATTACCTTTATCCTCGCACCTTTAGCTTGTATGAAAAGAAAAAAAAATACAATGATATGTTATGCTATAAAGTAAGGTGAAATGTAATGCACCCTATGAAAAAAAAAAACTCACAACACAATTATCCCTCTAAAGAAAAAGAAAATACAATTGAAAATAAGTTTGGGGGTGTTGTGAAGTTATAATAAAAAAAAGAGAAAAGAGATGTGGAATAAAAGAATATGAAAAGAATGACAAAAGAGCTTGCACTAAAATATCATGTTAAAGTTCAATTGCAGTTAAAAAGTACATCATGAATAAAGCGAAAGCTAAGGTGTGGAAAGAGCCTATATGTATTCATTTTTCGACCCCCTACCTAAGCCTTACATTACAACCATGTAAAGTCCTTATTGATCTTTAGCTAAGCGCATATTTAAATTAGTAGAGAGAGATGTGACAAAATAGACGTATAAGACTTGTTCTAAAATTGAATTGAGTAGTATACACATATAGGTTGATTTCATTATGCATTGGATGATATCATGTGAAACACACACATATGAATCAATTTTTTCAAAAACCTTGCATATCCTTGTATTGGTGGAACGTTTATTGATGAATATGCGAATCTTCTTATCATAAGATTGTACAACTTTTGAGAGGGATAATTTTCGCATAATATATATATATATATATATATATATATATATATATATATATATATATATATATATATATATATATGAATATACTACCCATATCATTTTATTTAATTAGACTTGGCTTTACTTGAGGACAAGCAAAGAGTTAAGTTTGGGTGTGTGATGACTCTATAAAAGTAGTCATTAGTGTACATTTTTACTTAATATTTACTTGTTTCATTCAATAAATAGTATTTTTTAGACAAAAAATATTAAAATATAAAATTTTTAGTGAAAATATAATTTTTGGGATTTTTTTATTTTTTGGAATTTTTAATGTAGAACCAATTAGAAACTACACGCAAGCAAAAAAGCTAACTAGGTAAGCCACGTAGACATCATATAAGATGGGACAACGAATCATATATCACCACGTATGGGGAGCGAAGTAGTGAGTGCCCCATGTCAACATGGCATTCAGTCCGAGTTTGGAGCGCAGTCAAACAACACTACCACATGTCACCACTCTACTCGTCAAGTTGTTCCACCCATGCACCATGTCATCCGTTACCACGAATCACATTGATTTGCGTTTCACTAACTCAACATGCGTTGACTTGGACCGATCACTCTTGTCATGCGTCACACTCTGATTCGCTGAGTTAATTTTGCTTGTTTAGATCTCAGCCCTTGATCTGAAGCTGATCTGATGGTCCATATTGCATTTGAGCTATATTTAAACCCCAAATCACCCCATAAACACTAATGAGTTGCTATTAGCGTAATTTTGATTAGTTTTTCGAGCTAAAAGGAGAAAAATATAGAAAAATTCAATAAGAGATATAATTTTGGTGAAGATTCAAGAGAAAATTAGTATTATAATTCAAGAGATTGATTTTATTTCTGCTCCTACTCTTTTCTTTATCAGTTTTTATATTTTTCTTTATGAAAATATGAGTTTTATGAACAAAATTATATCTAGTTAATTTGTTAATCTAAGGATATTATGAACCCAATTTTCACCATGTGATGATCTAATATTTTACCTCAATTATTATTTTAATTTAGCTATATTATTTAATTTGATTTTCATGCTATTAATTTTTTGGTCAACAATTTATCTATCGAGACAATTAAATAGTTTAGAAAGAATTTTTTTAATTTTTTGTCCTTATTAAATAACATGCATAGTTTCTAGGCATAGATGTATAATTCTTATGTATGTGATCCATAATTGATGAATTTAATGAGTTGTATGCAATTTAATTGACATTAGAGTGTGATTAAATTAATTACTATGATCATGTAATTAATTGATAATTGTATTGTGAAGATTTCGATGATTCATATGTTTAAAAAATTAGTAGATTAAATATTCCTAGATATTTTCTCATTTATCTTTTTAGTTATCAAATATGATTCAATTAATTATTATTATTTATTTATAATTATTTTAAACTTATTTCCTCAAAATATATAAAAAAATAACCTATTGTAGATTAATTAAATCCATAAACTTTCATGTATTAATATAAAATTATTCCAATATAGAATACTCAAATAAAATAGGTAAAAGACGCCGATAATAAAGAAATGGGATAAATCTTAGTGCGAGTTTATCCTAAGAGACTTTTTCAATTCATTATTAAAAAAATTGTCCTTCCCTTTACCAAATTAATGGTTGGGGGCAGAAGTGCAGAAGAATTCATTCCATTGATTGCGATGGAATTTTTGGCCTATACTATTTAGGAATAGGAGGACAGGTCTGTAGGGTTAGACAGAGAAAGACTGGATTTTGAATGTAGTTGTTGCCTCTGACAACGTACAAACAGACCTTTACAGTTGAGTCACCTCCATCCTTCATCACTTTCACTATTTTAGTACCTTTCTCCGAGTTTTTTTAGATCATGTCTCATAACACCGATCAGTCCATCACCTTCTAGGTTTTAGTTTGTAGGATAAAAATTTATATACTTAATTTTGTGTTTTAAGAATTATTATTTAATTTTTTCTCAAGGTCCAAATTTTATCCAAAAAAAATAAAAAATAAATTCGAGAAATTAATCATACAGCTTTTCATTTAGATATAAGCAGTCTACTACTGCTATTTGCAAAGAGAGAAGGATCTGCCCACCATGCCCTTTTTTAAAAATAAAAACCATGAAATAGACAAGATGTCTATAGAATGATGCCTTCAGGTTATGAGAAATATGAAATTGGTTAATTAAAAAAAAAAGGTGTACAGATTAGTCATTGTCTAATAAACTAACTTACAATATGTATTTTTAACTTTATTTATTTGTTAAAAATATGTAATTTAAATATATTTATTTGTGAAACATATGTTAATTATTAAGGATAAAATTAAGGCTAAATTGTATCTCATGACTTTTTTATACATAAAATTTTATTTTTAATTATCTTTAAAGAAAAACATATGTTAATGTTTTTTAATAATGTAAATGAATATATATTTTTCAATATTATAAGAAAATAAATATTTTTTTTTACTTACAAAGTTAATAGAAAAACCAATTAAACAACAGAATCATTTATTCATCAGTAAAAATAATTAATTATATATCAAATTTTTAATTAAATGTAATTAAATAACAAACGTTTTACATATATGCTTTTAGTTATAGATAGATAAGTAAGTAAAAAATTAATATTTAATTATAAATTATTTAAAAAAATTAAGTTCTTTCAAACTTAAATATATATTTTTTTAATAAAATTTTATTGTCTAAAATTTAAAGTTATACATTGATAATGAAAATTTTATTTGATTGTTTGATTGAAAAATTTAATTAATTTTTAATTAAATTTATTATTATATATATATATATATTTCATCCCAGGTGTAAATATGCTATATTATTTAATAAAAAGTTAATTTATTCGTTGCTTTGCATCTTTTCACGAACATATAAATTTAAAAATATAACTTTTTAGATAAATGTAATAAATAACTCCCGATGCTTACACAAAAGTACTTGCGTACAGTCATTTAAAATATATATAAAATGATATCCTAAATATTTAAAGAAATCATACTTATTTTACAAAATTCTACTATTTTTACCAAAACAAAAATGAGATAATTCAATTCTAATACTTTTATAAAATATACTTATAAGATTCTGTTTGAATATACAGTTAACTTATGATAATTATATATATATATATGTCAAAAATTTAACTGGAACAAAAACCCATTGTCATTAATTGGACCACAAACAAAACAAAACAAACAAAGGCAAGAATGAAGTGTAATTGGCACGCGGATGAGATTGAAGGGACCGTAACCTAAACCCTAACCCTAACCCTAGCTAGGTAGGGATAGGGTACGTATAGTTATATATATTAGTATGTTGATGAAAATACTACAAGCTCTTGCACTTAATTTGGCTTTTTTCACCTTTTAGACAGTAAGCATTTATATATGATATTTAATTCACCCACCACACTGCCCCAACATGGCCACAAATTGGAATTGTGCAAAAAGTTGAAATGTAGACAGAAGAGAGTGGATGCATATATACCTGCTTCAAATCAAATGGATTTTATGAGCTTTCTTTAATTTAGTAAGTATATTGAGATTTATCAAAAGCACATCCATATTGATAGCTAGCTAGGTCTGCTTTCTTCTACTGATTATGGAAGGTAACATACGTACTGTTGGGGTTGAAACTTCATTTTCTTTATCAAATTTTCAATAAAAATCAATCCTAATAACCTAACTGGATCATTAGAAATGAGGAAAACATTTCAAAACTAAATCACTAATAATTGAACAAATTACAAAGAAATGTTTCAAGAAAGACTAAAACCAAAACCTCTCGAGTAAAATTAGCTTCATACCATAAGACTACATGAGTAATGCATGTGCTATTATCACAGTAACAATAAATGTATTTTTGAATGATTTTAAAATATGAAAAAAAGGCACAATTATCTCTAAATGGGTGAGGAGAATGATGTGTTTATCTAATAAATACAACATAAAAATGATGAAGTTATTTATATTTAGGATTGAATTAGATTATATTTTGTAATTAATTATTAATTATTAGTGATTAAGTATGGAGAAAATTTTGATTGTAAAGAAAATATATATTAAAAATAAACTATAATTAATTATTAATTGGTTAATTTTATTCAAGTATAATTAATGTAATTTAAATGATAATGATTTTATCATGTTGATTTTGAGTATATTGAGAATCAAAATACGATAGAGATATATATATACATTAAAGTTGTAACACTGAAAATAAATAAAAAATATATTTTTAGACTGTTAATATTAACCTAAAATCATCCCAAAAAGCTATAGAAACAATGTTAAAGTGTATTTTGTGACTGTTAATAGATAAGTTTGAAAGCTTTTCAAAAAATCTTTTGGGATATATAGTTGTTTGTTTTTGGGATAATTGTTATTTTACTTTTTGAAATGATTAATAACTATCCCAACAAATTAATCCTATCTTTTGGAAGATAATTGCGTTTAAAAGACTTTTTAAAATGATTAACAGAAGTTAATTTTTGTAGTGGTTTGGAATTTATTTAATATTGTATAGATCAATCATGCCCTTTTTTACAACCATTAATTGCCGAATCAAATCACACTCTAAATTAAGAATCATGCTACTGAAAATAGGAATAATGTAAAAAAAACTTGCTGGCAAGACATTGCATTAATTTTTATTTACTTAAGAAGAAGAAGACGACATCCATTGTAATAATTAGATCCCTAGAGATGAACATTTTTTTTAAACGAACTCATAATGTTCTAGCTAGGATGACACATGTTACGTAAATTGTGTAAGGGTTATGTAAAGCATTACATCATTGCAATATATATATATTTTTTTGGGGACATATTTGAGTTAAATTTTAAAACCCATCTATTTGGGGCATGAAGAGCACAAAACACTTATTTACATGCGTTGATGATACAAATTAAAATGAAGGTATATTCAGAATATGTTTCTTATGTTGATTGTCATTTTTTGTATTTTCAAAATAAATTTGGGTAAATGTAATTGATTACAGTTAAATTTAATTTATAAAATTGTAATATTATATATTACAAAATATAATAAAAACAAAAAATTTGGCACAAATAAGTCTCGTGGCTCAAATTGTATTATTCAATAAAATTCTTAAGCATCAATTGAGACTCATCAAAAATTTGTTATATTTAAATTTGATACATCTTTTAATTATGTTAGTTAATACAATTTAATGTCTTTATTACTTTGTATCAATTTAGTAATTTTATTATGAAAATTTGATAATAAAAATAATAATCAAATTTAAATTTTTTTATTTTTTTTATCAATTTTATAATCAATATTGTTTATTGTTAAAGATAATCTATAAAAATAATATGTAAATAACAATTAAGAAAAAAATGAAAAAATAAAAAATCATTTATACTTATATCACTTTCTAAAAATAAAATGACTAAATTAATATAAAAAATATCAAAAGGATTCATTAAATTTTTGCTTTCTAAAATAACTGCATAGAAGGTGTTTGTAGGATGGCGCCTGAACCAAGTCTCATTATATATTACTATACATACACATATACACATATATATTACTATAAATCATCCCAGGCCAACTAGCGGCCGAAGGATCTAACTTACAAGAGGGTGCTGGTTCAAATATTTTTATTTACATTTTTTAATTTTTGAAATATGATAATAATATTATTATTATAATAAAAAGTATTTAAGTTAGAACTAGCAAACAAAGACCTAACTTACAAGACGGTTTGGTTCAAATATTTTATTTACATTTTTTAATTTTTTAAATATGATAATAATATTATTATAATAAAGAATATTTAAGTTAGGAAGTAAAAATCGATTTTAAGAAAAAACTGAATTATAATTCATTATAAGTCAGTATGCTTATAAAATGACTTAAAATTTTAAGTCGATTCAAGTAAAAAACTGACTTCAAATAGACTTAAAATTAAAAAATTTAAAAAAAATAGCATCGATTGACGTGTACAACCGACGCTACAAATATTGGTCCTACATGTTAAACGATGCTACACATGGTAGCGCCGGTTGACATGTAGGACTAATGTTTATAACTTCGGTTGTACACGTTAACCGATGTTATTTACCGACTTCATGTGCCACATATAGTGTCAGTTGACAAGTAAGACTGACGCTAAATGTCTTTTTTTCCCTTTTCTTCTTCCTCCCTTTCATTTCGATAAATTTTCCCATTGTCTCCTGATTTTCTCTCACATCTGTGCATTACCTCCGAACATTTTCGTCCATTTCTGATCACTATTTTTAGCATAACATTCACTATTTTCTTACCCATTTTTTTTCATTTTCTCACTTACCACACTTTTTTTTCTTCATATTTTTACATTTTTTTTTATTCTTGTAAGTATTTCTAGGAATTATTTTATACTTATTTTTAATCTTTTATATTTTTATTTAATTTTTGTAAAATTATTTTTTTTATTTTTATGTATATTATATATTATTGATTATGTGTATATATTTTTGTTTTATGTAGGTTGTTTATTTTTCTTTAAGCTTAGAAGAAGACAATGTATTTTTATTTATTTATTTATTTTAACAAATTTCATGTATTATATATATTAATTTAGTTTGAATTTAATTTTTTTAGCTTATTATTATATGTATTAAATAATATTATATATTGTTATTTAATGTTATAATGAATTTATTAATTGTTTAAATTTTATATATTTATTTTTATATGAGGTTTTGATTGATATTCTAATAATTTAATTATAAACTTTATATATTATAAATTCTGAAATATATTAATTATTAATACATTTATATTTTATTTGGTACATATTTAATATATTTAATATCATTAATAGAAAATGGAAAAATCTTGGATACCAAAGTGTAGAATTGAGTATGACTATATCTTTGGAATTGAAATTTTCTTGGAATTTGCAATAGAAATAGTAATAATAAAATTAGTATGATTTGATGCTCAAGTATTAAATGTAAAAATGAGAAATTTCATGATATTGATGAGGTTAAGTATCACCTTATCCGTAGTGATATTCTTTTGAGTTATAAATGTTGGTATTATCATGGAAAAAACATTGATGATACTCGTAGGAAAGAGATAAATAAGGATATGAGTGGATTATGCAAATCTTATCAGAATAGGTACTCCAAACATAATATACAAACATAAGATATGTTTCATGCTATGGAAGATGAACTTCATAAGAATGATCCCGAAACCTTTAAAAATTTTTTAGAAGATTCCAAAAATTTGATGTATTCAGAATACAATAAATACACTAAAATGTTAGGATTGGTTCATTTGTACAATGTGAAGGCAAAAAATATTTTTTTTTACAAAGAATTTATAAAATCACTAAATGTACTAATAGAGATATGTTTCCTGAGGGTAATGAGTTGTTATCTTCAATGTATAAAGTAAAGAAATCTTTTAATCGATTTGGCATGAAATATTATAAGATTCATTCTTGTCCAAATGATTGCATTCTTTATAGGAAAGAATATGAGACATTAGATGATTGTCCAATGTGTAAAAAATCAAGATGAAAGTATGCTACAAATAAGACAACACCTAAGAAAGGCATGCCTATAAAGGTTCTTTGGTACTTTCCTCCAATTCCTTGCTTTCAAAGGGTGTTCAAAAGTAAAGAGACATCAAAGATGTTGACTTGGCATTTAGAAAATTGATCTGGTGATGGGATGCTATGGCATCTTTTTGATTCTCCAAATTAGAAAGTAGTTGATAATTTATCCCCTAAATTTGCATCTGATATGCACAATCTTCATCTTGCTATTGATGTTGATGTAATTAATTCATAAAGTTCCCTTAGTAACAGATATAGTTATTGGCTAGTAATTATGGTAACATACAACCTCTATAATAGAAAATTCATGATGCTAATATTATTGATCTCAGGACCGAAACAACTCAGAATTGATATTGATATGTATTTGCAATCTTTGATAAATGACTTAAAGATGTTATGGTATGATGGTATAAATGTTTATGATGCACATAAGGAAAAAATACTTTAACTTGAAGGGGGTTCTTTTATGTATAATTAATGATTTTCCTACCTATGAAAACTTATTAGGATATGCAACAAAAGGTTATATGGGATGCTCTATTTGTAGCAATGATACTTTTGCAATTTATCTTGTATATGGAAAAAATAGTGTTATAAAAGACAGAATATTTTTTTTCCATTTGGACACAAGTTTATAAACCAAAAGAAATCTTTCGATGGTGAAGAAGATCATGATCCTACATTGAGACCCTTGCAAGGCGTTGAGATATTAAGGTGATTGAATGGTATGACATTCAAACAATATAGAAAGATGAAAAAAAAGAATACTCACTGGTGGAGGGAAACAAAAGAGATCAACTAATAAAATGCGTGAAATGAAAATGTTACTCAATCGGTAGAACATGATTGTTGGAAAAAAATCAATATTTTGGAAATTACCTTACTAGAAAGACCTACACATTAATCACATCTTAGATGTCATGCAAATTGAAAAAAATCTATGTGAGAGCCTGATTTGTAAATTACTTAATATACTTGGAAAAAGAAATGATGGAATTAAAGCAAGATTGGTTTAAAGAAATTGGGGATACGACCTGAATTGACACCAAGGGTGGAAAATGATAAGAATCGAATATACTTGCCACCAGCATCATATACAATGTCAAAAAAAGATAAAGATGTGTTTTGTAAATGTTTGGCGGGTATGAAAATTCCTTATGGTTACTCATCCAACTTAAGAAATTTTGTGTCGATAATCGATAAGAATCTTTATGTATTGAAATCACATGACTGTCATATCTTCCAAAACATGTTCGGTTATTAATAATTCATCTTTTTTTCATTCTTCAATAGAATATGCAAGAAATCCATATCAATTGGTGAGTTAAACTCTTTATAGAAAGATGTTGTGGAGAATTTGTGTCTACTTGAGAAATATTTTCCTCCTTTTTTTGATATAATGAGTCACTTGTATGTTCATTTAGTTTGAGTGATTCAATTATGTGGTCCTATAATGAGTGCTTAAAAAGCACTAAAATTATCATGATTTAATGTACTTTAATTGATTAAATAGGTTTATATTTGTATGATTTTATCATATTTTTATATAAATTTATCTTTTTGAAATCACAGATATTTTTATTATTTTATAGGTATTTTCGTTCAAAAATAACTTAAAGATTCAAAAAAAAAATACTGAAGGCAATACATCACAAATATGTTGAGAAAAAGTAAAAAAAATGGAAAAATTGAACAAAATGGGTAAAAATGTCAAAAATTCTGAGTCCCGCACACACCAGCGCTTGGCCTGCACGCCAACACCCGTTTGTCACTAATCTCACCCTCATATGCATGCCATCTTATCCAAACGCGTTCAAAATCAATTTTTGAGATATTTTCTCACCTTTTTTGGTCTTTTTCTCATCTATAAAAGGACTCTCTCCTCTATTGTAAAAATCATCCCAAAAATCACAAACTTCTCTCTCTTTCTCACTCTAAAAATCTCTTTTTTTAGTTTTAAAGTTCTCTTTTTGAGAAGAACTAATTATTTTTTTATAGATTTCTAGTTTTTGATTCAATAAACGGAAATGCAAATCCATTTGGAGGTTTTCTAGAAACGGAATTAGCATTAAGGTTCTATAAGGATTCTTTTGAGGTATAATTTTAAAATGAATTCTTTATAGTTATTTTTATGTTTTATTCTTATATGTTATATTTAATTTATCTGTGATTAAATTTAACATGGTTGGCTATTTGTAAATATGATATAATAATAACGTTGTTATGCTTGTGAAATATTAAATAGGTAAAATATTTTTATAAAATAAATTGATTTTGTTTTTATTCAATTTTATATTAAGGATGTTAGAGAGAAATATATTATTTTTCATTACAAACTTAAATATGAAAATTTGATTTTTAGGTTTAATTATTAGGTCTAATTTAGAGTAGTGCTCTTTTATTTGTTGGTACAATCGTCCAGCAATTAGAGTGAAGCTCTATTTCAAATTTTTTTATAAGAACTATTATTCGAAAATGTATTAATATATTTTCAATAATGGTTTTAAAACTTTAAAGTTAGTACTCGGATAATTAAATTCTTAGGTATAATTTGGACACCATGAATAAAGTCTAATTAACTTACTCCATCTAAAGCTGTGATTAGATAGTTTTTTTATTTTTATAGAAATAAAACTGAAATTTAATACTTAATTAATTAATAGACCCCGTCTAAGAATATTAGTTAATTAATATTAAACAATAGAATTTGGGCCCACCTAAGGACACTTCTATACCAAAAAGAGAAATTATCAAATATCATTTTATATCTTTAATAACCTAAATAATATGAGAAAACATAATTAACTTAATTATTATATCCATAAATACTCCATTGTTATGAATGATAAAAATTTGCATTATTGTTTATTGAATCCATATCTATGTTTTTTTATGTTATTAGATTAGGAAACAAAAAACAAAATATCGTGACATGATGCTTAGGATTTAATTTTGTTTTTAAAATTTGAATAATAAATTAAAAACCACATATATTCCTTCCTTAGATCAACCTTGAGAGTATACCTGTCATTTTCTATAAAATGATTTATGCACTTGCGAGAGTTTTACAAATATAAAACCAAAGTATTCGCAAGATCGGTATTGCTAAGATTTGTTATTCATCATCCTACTTACTTAAGATGGATGTATCCTTTTGAATGATACATACAAGTCCTTAAAGGTTATGTAAATAATATAAATTTTCATGAATGATGCATGGTGGAATGTTACATTACTAAATAGGCTATTGAGTTTTGTTTTGAATACTTTGGTAGTTGAACTGAAATTGGGAATCCTACACACAAGTTGTTCTTAGAACGTGACATGATCAAAGTAGGTAACCTTATACTTGGTGAAAGTAAGAAATTGTTCATTGATCGCACTCAATGGGAAAAAGTACACTGAATCATTATGGTAAATAACAATGAGGCACAACCGTACATAGGGTAAGTAATGAAAATGCATGTTGGGCTCACCCTTTTCATATAAAATAAAATAATTATTTATTTAACTATCAATGACATGTAATTGATATATCTTTCATAATATCACATAATGCATTTGAATTTACTGAAAATCTATCCTCATTATAAAAAAAAAGGAGGAGAAAAATGGTTATATGATGGGCATAAGCAAGAGTTTATTAATTGGTTTAGCAACCATGCAAGTGTCACATACAAGAATTCGTAAGATTGCATTCTATATAATGTTTGATAAATTTATTTTAAACATATTTCATGTTTTTGTATGCATAGATTCAAGTTGAACTCAACAAACCCAATCATAAAATAACATAAATTTTGGAATGGCATACACATGGTCCAAAATTTGATGTCAAATGGTATTCTAGTTTCACAATTAATGGTTCTAGGTTTACAACACAAGCAAGGGACAAAGTCTAAGTAAATCAGAATAGTAGGGTGAAGACAATTTCACGAACTTGGTAATTTTCTAGATCGAAAGATGATAATCATGTACTTTATGATAGAATGTATTATGGTATAATTCAAGAAATTTGGGAACTCGATTATGATGTCTTCTATGAAATAGTATTCTTGTGTGATTGGGTCAAAGACACTATAAAGTTTAGATATAAAATAGATGATTTTGGATTTATCCTTGTAAACTTATCCAAGATAGGCCACACTGATAATCCTTTCATGTTATCACTTCATGGAAAACAAGTATTTTAGATGATTGATCAAATTGACACAAGATGGTTTGTTGTGTTAATGCCTCTAAAAAAAGAGTTCTACCATTGAGATGCTTTAAAATATGATGACATGTTTGATGTTATCAAATATTATTCATTTCTCAAATAAATTGCTTAATGTATGCGATGATCTAGTTGATGACGATGATTCATCGTCATAGAGTCGAAGTAATTGTGAAGGAATATATATATATACAACCGACAACCTAATTAAACATAATATATGTTCTATATTATTCTAATAACTCTTGTTTAAATATTTGGAGTTGAAATTGTGAATTAATTTTTATTTTATCACTATTTGCAGATATTTCATGAATCCTAGGATGCCAGAGGTTATCGATCCAAATGATTCATTGAGGCATTTTAAAAGAAGGGGTTGGGCTAATATACCTAATATTTCACTTAATCCAGATGATAGAATACATGTTGAATTCGATGCAACTGGTAATCCATTGGGTAAAAATGGCCAACAATTGAAATCTTCTATTGGTAGACTTGTCAAGCCAAGTATACCAATTAATATATATGATTGGAGTAAAGTTGAAAAATGTAAAAAGTACAAAATATGGAAAACCATTTATGTTAGTCTCTTTTGTTTTATAATTAATTATATATTATATCCTTTTTGTATTATATCTCCTATCAAATGTGTTTTTTTATAAAATCGTTTTAAAGTCCCCGATAATTAGGTTAATAAGTGCCATAAAATTGCAAGTAAGGCATGGAAAGAATACAAAACTTCTAAATTGGCTAGAAATTATGTGTTTTCATACTTGGAATCACTTGACGAAGAATAATTGTATAAAAAATCTGAAGATTACTCATGGATAAAACCCCAAGTATGGAAAGAATTCATGGATTATAGAAGTATGGATGAATTTCAAATCATTAGGAAAAAACACAAAAATATACAAATGTAAAATATTCTTCCTAATCGTACTATGAGGTTATCAAATCCTGAAGTTAGACAAAGAATGATAATATTAAGTTGTTAATTTATAACTATTTTTATATTTATTTCCCTCTAACATAAGTTAATAAATTTATTTAATTTATGTACGTAGAAATTTGAATTGGATAGACCACTTACACGAACTGAATTGGATATAAAAACAAAGACAATAAAAATGAAGAATTTAAAACCAATTAATAAACAAGAAGAAGAACTACTCAATAATTTGGTTAGTAATTTAACTTGATACAAAGTCCTTGTTTTGATTTTTGCATATTCATGTAATAATGTATGATATTCTTTATTGTTTTATTATTTGTAGAAAACGATTCAAAAACAAATAATTATGGGTGAATTAATTGAGCAACCAAGGCCATATATTATGCATTTGGACCCGATCATCTTGGTCGGGTTAGGGGAAGAAGCCAATATGATGTTTACATGGAATTTTTGAATATTCCAAAACAAAGGCCAGAGATGGTTAGTAAAGATAAGTTGAAGAAGAATTGAAGTTCTTTAAGGCTACTATGTTAAGTGAGCTTGCAATTATAAAGAAATTTCAAATTTATCAAGCTGGGGCATCACAATACATGCTAAGCATGCCACTATACTACAATCAAGGCATGTCCTATTTGTCACGCATACCACCATCTATAACAGGCATGTCCTATTGGTCACGCATACCACCATCTATAACAGGCATGTCCTATTGGTCACGCATACCACCATCTATAACAGGCATGCCATCTATGCAATATCATGGCCAACCTATATCCTCTATAGGATATAGTCATCCCATTGGACCCATATATATGCCAGGAATTCTCATGCAATCACATGGTAGTTCAATGTCTCCAATGTAATATTTGCATTCTTACTATCAATCACAAGAATATTTTGATGACTTCTTCCAATAGCTACTCCACATGGGAGTCCTCTTCCATTTGATAAATCATTTGTGGTAAGATTTAAAGTTTATGTAGATTGTATATTATTTTTATTTTTCATTATATATTTTATTTATTGTATATAACGCCTAATTTTTTTACAGAATATGAAATATTTGTTAAAAGATCCATCATTTATATATTATGTTGCTATTGGAACGATACAACAATTAAGTAATGATTGAAATATTCATAATCAATGATTGAAATATTCACAATCAATATTTGCCAAATCATTGCCAAATATTAATTGATCAATCATTTCTCTATCATTGGCCACTACCCGTGCCCTCTAATACTACCACAATCCATGAAGTTGTTGGAAAATATGTGGCTTAGTAGTCAAATCAAATTGTGTTAAATTTTGATATGGTACTATTTAGTTTTATTTAAGATAAACCTTTTTACTATTTGTATTTTATTGTTATTATTTTATTGTTACTAATATAATAACTCTTATTTAGTCTATTATACCAAAATTGGTAAGTCCTGTAAATTTAAGAGATGCAAAGGATGTATCTCATGATAAATCTATATCTATTGGACAATAATCACACACCAAGTCATTCAAGAAAAAGCCATGGATTTACTGTTTATGACTATTGTTGTGAGCAAAAATAGTATGATGATGGATTGACTGTGCCACTTCTTAAAGTAATATCTGGAGTAGACATTGGATAATCTTATATATCGATCGAGTGTATATTATAATTATTTGAATTTCAAATTATCGACTTAAGTATAATTCAAGTATGAACAATGTGAGTCCTCAATCAATAATAACTTTTATTTATGTAGAGCATATAATTATGTTTATGATATCTAATTATTTTTATATATATTTTTTATATAGGGCATGTTATTATTGACTTGAAGCTAATCACATGTCACATTTAGCGTTGTTTTATGATTCATCGTATGTGAATCAATATCAAGAGAATAATGTTAGCATAAGATCAAAACAATTATGCGATGGGGCATTAATACTTTAGAGAAATAAAAAGTTGATAATCTTTTGGCCACTAAAGTTTGAACAAGGTCAAGATCATTGGTTGTTGGTAATCCTTGATCTATATGGTAATTATATTTGGTATTTTGACTAGGCTTCCATAGAATTGAATGAAAACACAAAAATAGTTGTTGAAATGTAGGAGTTATAACTAGCTATTTTTATTCTATTATTCTTTGTAACATTGAATAAACAACTAACAATTTTCTAGTTTGATAGGGCATGGAAGCTGTGGAATAAAAGTAAGGGCATTGTCCTTAAAAAATCACATAAGCTTATATGGGATAAAGCTGTGGCATATACAAACGAATATTAAGAATGAATTTTATTAATTTAATGAATTGCATGATTGAATAATAAGATGTTTGAATTGATAAACTATGTACACTTTTTTTGTAGGTTCCACAACAAAATGATGGAGTTATGTGTGGTTACTTTGTTATGAAATTTATGAGCAAGATCATCTTAAATATCAATATGACAATTAAAGATGTAGTAATATCTTTTAACATATAAATTATTTTTAATAAATTTATGGTGTTAATTATGAAATAACTTTATTTCATTTACATTATTAAAAATATTATTTTTAATTTAAATACATGTAGTTTTTTGGTTGGAGTAAAACGGGCTATGATTGGAAATTTTTTGAAGATTTACAAGAAGAATATGTGGAATACATGCTTCAAATTATAAGATCACATGAAGAATCAGATGATATTGAATCGCATATGTATATTATTATTATGTACTTATCTTGTAAAATTACATATAATAATGAATATATGTAATTTTACATCTAATATACCAAGCACATATATATTTACTTCTGATATTAGTGATATTGAAATTGAGTTAAATTTGTATATATGTATTCTATATAAGTCATTTTTTGTTATAAATTTAGTTCTTAAGTAATTAATTAATATCTAGTTTTCAAATTAATAAAAAGTTTTTAACACTCTTCTAAACATATTTTGATTTTTTCTACGGTTATTTGATTTAAAACATACAGGGAGGCTAGCAAAAAATAACCAAAATATGTTTAGGTGTTATACCATTTTTAAGTTGGATCACTGTGTCAATCGACTTTAAATTTTAAGTCGGTTGACATGTAGGACTGACTTTAAATTAAAGTCAGTTGACATATAGGATCAACTTTCAATTTTAAGTCGGTTCTACTAGTGAAATAACTTAAAATTTAAAGTTGGTTGACATGGTGAACTTACTTAAAAATTAAAGTCACCTCAATTTAAGTCAGTTAAAAATATCTCTTTATTATAATAGTGTAAAGTGAATAGATTTAGGGAAACAAGATATTATTGTTAATGTGAATATATGTGTGGCTACATATTTTGATGATACGAATTACCTAATCTAGTGCCAACAACTGAAACATATTGTTCGACTTTATGGATTGTAAGGATTTATTGATGGTATAATGGCTCCACCTCTAAGATTCATCAAGAAATCATTCTTTTCACTGATGGTGATTCAACGTAGAGTAAGAAGATTATTGAATCCAATTTTGAATTTGACATATAGGATACAAAGGATAAGATTATCATGAATTAGATTTATAGCTTTGTTACACAGAACTACTTAAAATACCTCACTGGAAAGGATAAAGATTCACTTGAATCCTATAGGGAGGCCTAGGAAAATATTTTCTCTGACACCTCTCAAGCCCAATTGATACAACTCAGGTGGTAGTTGTAGCCTTTTCAAAAATATGGGATGCCTATGGAGTCATATATTGTAATTGTCAAGAATTTAATTAATCATATCTTAACTGTTGATGATAAAATCTCTAAGATAGAGTAATTCCTTTTTGTTCTTAGTGGTTTGGGTAGTGAATACTCATTGATTATCACTAATATCACTCATAAAAAGAGGGTATCTACTGTTGATAAATTTTTAGTTCTTTAAGAATTCATGAAAAACAAGTAGAGTGCATTAACAATGTCAGTTCATCTTAGTTGGTACAAGTTAATATTTCAATATCCATGCTTGGTGGGTATCAACAAAAGTCATTGTTATGTTTAGAAAATAATGTTGTGGTAGAATCCTCTCCAAATTCCTTTTATTTTAAAGACACAATTGAGAAGAAAGTGCTGCTTGTTGGAGGAATTGAACAAGGTTTATACAAATTACCTATGTCTCCTGCACTGTTTCTTGGTATTCCTTCTTCCACTACTAGTTCTCTTTCTGTTAATCATATTAAATTTCATAGTAAAATGGTGGTTAATGGAAATATCTAGCATGAAATATTAAACCATCCTCATTTAGAGGTGGTCAATAGCGTCATAAGTAGCAATAACATGACTACTAAACCAGGATCTCTACCTGAAATGTGCAGAGAATGCCAAATGGGAAAATCTCATAAACTGTCTATGCTACATAAGTATAAATGATATGGTAAAGCTTTTGATTTAGTGCATGTTAATGTTTGGGGAAAATCTAGATATTTCTTACTATTTTTTATGACTTCTCTAGACTCCAATGGTCTTATGTGATGACTCAAAAGAGTCAAGTATTGGAATTGTTTAAACAATTTGATGCTTTAGTGAAGAAGAAAAATGGTGTTGAAATTAAGCAATTACAAAATGATGGTGGGGTGAATTTCAATCATTTGATAAACTGTTGTTTCAAGGAGGATTACTTGTCCCTATACACCATCACATAATGGTGTGGTAGAGAGAAAGAACAGACATGTAGTAGAGATTGGTCTATCTTTACTTATTAGAGCTGGTTTGACTACTTAATTGTGGAAGTATGCCTTCAGGTGTGACATACATTTGATTAACAAAATGCCATTAAAAACACTTGCAAACTAGACACAGTATAAACTATTGCATAACCAAAAACCTTCCTATGATCATCTTAGAACATTTGGATGCTTGTGTTATCCTTATACTTGTCCTTATAATTCAAACAAGCTTGAGCCTAGATCCATCCTCTGTGTGTTTATTGGCTATCCAACTCATCAAAAATGGTATTGGTTTATGGATGTGATTATAAAACAGATATATATGAGTCCTTATCTAGTATTTCATGAATGTGTTTTTACCTTTCTCACACTAAAAAATTCGGATTTACCTATTGAACTTGATCAAACTAACCAACAGTCCATTTTGTGCATTTACCCACATCCAAACCAATGTACAATATCTTTGATCAATCATCTTTATAGTCTATTGTCAAGGATACATCTGTCATTCCTGATGTGCAAGTTTTGTCCACTAGAACACCTAATACCTTATATGACCAATCATTATTACCTTTCCAAAATATTCCTGCCCTATCTCAATTTACTCAAAGCTCAAAGGCCTCTACTTCTAGCTCTCTACTACCATCTCAAATACCTAGTGTCTCTATATTCAATCCAGATGGTCTTGATTTATCTATCTTATTGTTAACTAATTCATTACCTATGGACACATCTATCTTACCACCATCCTCGATTATTTCACATATACCAACATTACCTTCATACTCTATTGTTTCAACTATGCATCCTATGCAAAAAATAAGAAGCCAAGAGTGGCATTCATAAGCCTAAGGTTCTTGCTATGGAGGTTATTCTTCTTGACCTTAGTTAAAAATGATACATGGGAGCTAGTTTTTCCTATAAAATAAGCCAAGATGATTGAAAACAAATTGGTATTTCGTGTGAAGCTGAAATTTGATAGGAGCTTGGAAAGACACAGAAGCATATTAGTTGCAAAGGATTATAACCAAACTCATGGCATAGATTACATAGAAACTTTTAAGTCATATGGTTAAACCTTCCACCATTAGAGTGATCTTAACTTTGGCACTATCAACGGATGGATTATGAGGCAACTAGATGTCAAAAATGTGTTTTTGAATGGGTATTTGTAAGAAGATGTCTATATGGAACAACTAGAAGGATTCATTGATAGAGGCAAGCCATAATTTGTGTGCAAGATTAATAAATCTCTTTATGAGCTTAAGCAAGCTCAACGAGCTTATTTTATCAAGTTAAGCAATTTTCTAATGCAATAGGGATTCAAAATTTCTCATTATGATACATGTATACTACTCTACAACACTAAATTGATTTGATTATCTTTCTCATTTATGTTGATGACATGGTGATTACATGCACTAATTCATCTCTCTTTCAATCTATGGTGAGTAAATTAAATGATGTTTTTACCTTAAAAGATTTGGGAGAGTTAAACTTCTTCTTGGGTTTAGAAGTTACCAGAATAATTAAAGAGTTTCATCTCTCTCAGTATAAATATATTTTACAACCACTTGAAAAGGCTCAACCTAGAAATGCCAAGTTAATACCCACACCTATGTATTATGGTAAGAAGTTTTCAAAAATCTCAAACCAGGTGTTAGATGATGCTAGTCAATATAGAACCATTATAGGTACATTGCATTATTGAACATTAACCATGCATGAGATTGCAGACTCTGTAACACATGCTATGCTAATTTCTACATGGTTCCACTGATTTTCAATGGTCTATAAAAAAGAGTATTGAGGTACTTGGGTGGAACAGTTAGCTATGGATTAAAATTTCAAAAGAGTTCATCTCTAAGCATCAATGCCTACTGTGATGCAAATTAGGCTTCATACCCTGATGATAATGGAAGCATTGGGAGCTTCTACATCTTTCTCAGCAACTAATTTGTTTCCTGGTCCTCTGGCAAACAAAGATTTGTTTAAAGATCTTACATAGAGGTATAATTTATGGCTCTTACACATGCAATGATAGAAGTGTCTTGGATTCAAAAGTTGCTTAAAGAAATTGAAAGTTAAGAAGCTACAATCATATGTCCTTCACTTTGACAATGCAAGTGCTGAATTGTTGGCTAAATATCTAATTTTGCTTTTAAGAACAAAATATGTGGATATCAGCTTTCACTTTTTTAAAGAAAAAGGTACAAGTTGAGGAAACTATGGTGCAATATGTCCTAAGTGAAGAGCAAGTAGCTAACATAATGATCAAAGTACTACCCATAACATAATTTTAAAATTTGAGGATTAAGCTTACAATGTTAGATAAGCCTTAGGCTTATAGTGGAATGTTAATGTGAATGTATGTTTGCTTATGTGGTTGCATATGCAACTAGAGCAGCCTTACGCTTATAGGGGAATGTTAATATGAATGTGTGTGTATGTGGCTACACATGCAATGCATGTAAAGTATAACTGATTTCTGTTATGAATGTAGTTTGACAGCTAGTGTAAATATCAATTTCTAACTGATATATATATATATATATATATATATATATATATATATATATATACATATATTGTATTGTTACTAACTAATTTAAGAATTTCATATACATTTTTCATACAATTCTCTCTATCTTCTCAACTCTCTTTCTTCCTTTTCTTGACTCTATTATATTTTTCACTTATAATCCCCTATCATTGTTTTTATTCTAAATTAGACCCCCTAACTTGTAATTTTATTATTATTTTAATTATACCCTTAATGAACACATAGTTGGACATATGTCCAACTGAACACAATAGTGATGGACATATGTCCAATTAAAATTTAAAGACCTTATTTTGGAGATATTTATCTAATTATACATAATAGTGTTAGATAATTGTTCAAACAAATATATGAATAAATGTAGAGAAATATTATAATGATCAGTTATCCAAATACAAATTAAGAGATAATTGAGGTCATATATCGATTAAAATTCAATCAGTTAGTTATATGTCCAATTTGGCTCTAATGAGTATGATCATCAGTCAATCAAATTCTGACTTGTTAGATAATTGTCTAGTTTATTAGTACATATGTCCAATTTGATTCTGACGAGTGGGGTCATCGTTCAATCAAAATCTAACTCATTGGATAAATGTCCAATTTAGTTGAATATGTGTCCAACTCGGGTCCGATGAGTAAAGTCACCGACAAACCAAACTCTGGTTAGTTGAACATGTATCCAAATCAGCTTCGACGACAATCATCCAATTCTGATATGATAAATTGGATAAATGTATAGTCAAAATTAAATCATAATTAGTCAATGAAAATTAAGGTCATTTTTGTCACTTTATATAAAAAATTAAGTAAGAGGGGTTCATATATGATTTTTAGCTACTATGGTGTCATCACAACATATAATCCATAGATTTATAATTTATACCTATGCATCAATCATATTATTCTAAACTAATTAGAGGTTCACTTTGTGAATTACGGATAAGACTCTTCTCGTACACTTCAAATCAATGGCTCAAAATAATCACATAAATTATTGAAATTGATTTTTGTCAATACCAATGATTGGATATGCTTCTCCTTTATATGGACTTGAGAATAGATAACACTACATTAGGACCTCGGACCACCATAGGGTGTGGTGGCCTTTGATCTTCCAATGCTTAAGCAAGCTCAGGTAATGAGAGGATTAAGGAGACTTATGTCTCTCCTTATGATGTAGAGAGATGAAGAGATTTATGGAGAGATAGAGTATAGATTCAAGTGTTTATCTCTATTAAAGTTTAGTCAAGTTATTACAAATTATGTTATGAGAGATATGTATGGAGAATATATGATCCTTACCTATAGTGATAGACTTATCTTAGAGTTGGAGATATCTTTTTATAATTATCTCTTTGCCAAATAATTAAGAAATTATATGTTAGACCCTTATCCTATTAGATATTTATCTAATATTGATATTCATCTACTGACTCAACGCTTACTGATCTGGTCTATAAGTTATCGACTTACTAAAACCTCTTATATTATGCCATATGATGTAAATTAATTTACACCAAACACAAATCAAGTAAAAATGTTTATCATATTTTTTAAAAAATATTTTTTTTATATGTACCTATTCAATTGCTTATTCTACGATTATCTAAATTGTGATTCTTTTGCTAATATTTCTTCAATAATTTATATGTACTTGACTTTCATCCACCTAGCAAATGTTTGTTTTCCACACATTTACACTTTTATTAGTTAATTCTTAAATTATTCAGCAAGAAAAAAAATAGTTAAATTCACACATTTACATTTTTATTAGCTAATTCTTAAATTATTCAGCAAGAAAAAAAAAACTAGTTAAATTTCACTATCTATCCAAACACTTCCCATATCAATTAGGAAATACAAAATTTTCTAACATATATTTTAATCTTTTAAAATTATATTAACGTTAAAAGTGATGTTAGGAAAATATGAATGTTATTATCACGAAGAATAATAAAAACACTATATTTTGAATACAATATATATTTGTTTATGTGATAAAGCACTAAAATTATTCTTTATTTATTTTAGCTATTTTTCAAGATAATGAATATTTTTATAGCAGTCCATAAAAATTTGTTTTTATCCTTTTTTATAAAAAAAGTTTTTATCCTATTAGATTTGTCAATTTGTATGATTAGTCGAGTTATTTAGAGATTTTTCATTAGTAACTACTAATGTAAATTAAAAATAAAACTTAAAATAAAACAATTAGAATATTATTATGCATGTAAGCTTGTACTTATTTTATTTAATATAATCAATATATATTATTAGTGATACTATATATTTGAGGTAATTTCATACATCATATATAAAAAAAAAAGATAATCACAATCAACAGATGACATATAAGCTATGCCTAATAAATACAAATCATGTACAAGTGTATGCAATATATATGTCCTAAGAGGATAGAAACCCAATATTTTTCCTTTAATTATCTTAAAGAAATAAATGTCAAAAAATTATCTTTTATTATCTTAAAGAATAACTAAGGAGATAATTAAAGATAAATGTTTATAAACAATAGATGTCTACAAAGGAAAAATCTCTACAATAGATAATTGTCTACAAAGCTTTAATAGCTCAATCATAATCAAACAGAGATAGCTATCATGTTTATTTTTTCCCCAATATATAGTCGTATATGCCTAATATAATATCATCATCTAATAACTTATATAATATTGAAATTATTTTATCTCATAATAGAAAATCACAGCTAATCATTCTCTTTCTATATAATTACTAGAGCGAGATTGAGATATCTACTACCTTTCATTTGGTAGTTATTGACGTAAGGATTGTAGGGCCAAAGAGCACCCACTATAAGGTGTTCCAAAGTTTTAACAGTTTGTTTATCTCGAAGATTCCATAGAGAACAATCCTACCTAATGTTGACAAAAAATGGTATCAACATCTAGCGCCATCAGTGATAAAGAAATTTAGTGGTCAACCTATTGAGCTAGTAAAAACTCAAGAACATTCATTGTATTCTTTGCTTTGTTCATCACATTATTCATTCATTTTTTCTCCTAATAATGCATTAGATCCAAAAAAAAATCACTAGAATAAGCTCCCAATATGTTTATGATGATATAGCACCTCCCCAGTAGGATCATGACTAGTCTGACAGCCAAGCCTAATAACTTCCCTCGATATGCTCCCTAAGAGTGAGAACACTTAGAAAGAGCTCTATTGTCCTATTCTTGAGTTGTTACCTCAAGCACTTTAGATCCAAATAAGACAATAGAGCCTTGATAAAGAGTTCCCAAGAGCATTTAAATAAGAGCTGGACCATAGGCTAAGTCATTCTTCAGTCATGGAACTAGTTGATGAGATCAAACTACTCATCTTGTGAGATTATGAGCCTTCTAAGAATGTCAAAGTTTGAACATCCTTACCTTAGGAAGTTTAGGAAATACTAAATTCTTTCATAAGAGAGAGAATTGATGTGCTTGCATGGTTAATGAAGAAAAATCAATGGTCAAGATCGTTTAGCCAATCCTACAAGCACTAGGCTTATGATTTGAATTTTGAGTTTTCCACGAAATAAGCGAAGGTTTAACTTCTTGGATAAAAACATTAACTTCAACGTAGCTTTATAATCGGAAGTCTGATTGGAAATCCTAAGACATTGGTGGAAACAAAACACCATATGCACGTTTCGATTGGTCAGATATAGTGTAAAGTTTTTTGCTTAGACAAGTAAAAATCACACAAATATAAGCTCAAAGTTGTCAACAAAATTGAAAGAAATACATAATACAAGTATTGACGAAAATTATAATCAGACCTTCTAGCCCAAAGGCAAGCAAGTCTGGGTGGTTAATGTTGAGAGTAATTTTATACATCACACATGGCAGTAAAAGAGTTGTCCCAATCAACAAATAGTCTTATGGGACAAGTCCAATAAATACCTAATCATTATACAAGTATTAACGCAGTATAATTATCTTAAGAGGATAGAGACGCAATGATTATTCTTTAATCTTAAAGAGATATAGACCTAAAGATTATCCTTCAATTATCATATATGATAGTTGAGGAGATAATCAATAATATATATCTTGAAACAATAGATGTCTACAAAGGATAAGTGTCTCATAATAAATAATTATTATCTTTTCATATAATTATTAGAGTGAGAATAAGATTTCATTTAACTTTTATCTTACAGTTATTAACTTAAAGATCGTAGGGTCAAAAGCCACTCCTCACAAGGTAGTTCATGGTCCTAACCCCACGTTTGGTTGGAGGGAATGGAATGGAATCAGAATTGATTCCTTCCATTTTATGTGTTTGGTTGGACGGAATGGAGGGCGGAATGGAATCCAATTACTAAAAGAGAAGGAATCACAATTCCTTCTCCCACCTTTGGTAATCATTATTCCATTCCCATCTAAACTTTTTTTTTCCAATTTTACCCTCACTTAAAATATAACCTTAAATTCAAATCTCAAATTCTTAAACCCAAAATTCCAAAACCCTAAACCCTAAACCCAAAATTTCAAAACCCTAAACCCTAAATCCAAATCCTAAAATCCTAAAACCTAAACCCTAAACCTCAAATCCCTAAACCCTAAAACCCTAAACCTTAAAACATAAATCCCAAAACCCTAAAACATAAATCCCAAATCCCTAAACCCTAAACCCTAAATCCCAAATTCCAAATCCTAAAACCCTAAATCCTAAACCCTAAATCCCCAAATCCTAAACCATAAACCCCAAATCCCAAATCCCTAAACCCTAAACCTTAAAACATAAATCCCAAAACCCAAAACCCTAAAACATAAATCCCAAAACCCTAAACCCTAAACCCCAAATTCCAAATCCTAAAACCCTAAACCCCAAATCCCTAAACCCTAAACCTTAAACCCTAAAACCCTAAACCCCAAATCCCCAAATCTCTAAACCCTAAACCTTAAAACATAAATCCCAAAACCCAAAACCCTAAAACATAAATCCCAAAACCCTAAACCCCAAATTCCAAATCCTAAAACCATAAACCCTAAACCTTAAAACCCTAAACCCTAAATCCAAAATTCTAAAACCCTAAACTATTTTTAGAAAAATAATAATTTTAACCCTAAACCTTAACCTACAAATATAACCCCAAATCCTAAATCCCTAAACCCTAAATCACACATCCCAAACCTCAAAACCCTAAACCCTATTTAGAAAAATAATAATTTTAATAATATATTTCTTTTTAATTAAGTAATACTTATTTAAAAAAATAATGATTTCAATAATGTATTTTGTGTGACGAAAAAATAGCAATTAAATGACATTATTTGAACTTTACAACATGTAGGGGTATTAAGGTCATTTATAGCTTTTTTCATTCCATTCCAGTGGTAAACCAAACACTATAATCCTGATTCTGAGCTTGATTCCAGTGATCAAACCAAACAAAATTGTTTCCTTTCCATTCCATTCCATTCCGATTCCGATTCCGATTTCATTCCACGAACCAAACGCCACCTAAGAGTTTATTTATCTCGCATATTCTATCGAGAACATTCCTACTATGTGTTGACAAAAATCGGTATCAATATTATATTTTTTATATAAGTTAAAGTATATTAAATTTTAAATAAATATATTTTTAATTTTTAATTTTTAATAAAAAAAATTTGTAAATACATAAAATAGGCTTTTAATAAGTCCTGCTGCTTAGCACTCCAGAAAAACGTGGGCCGACATGTTGTTGCGATTGCCTTCTTTAGTTAAGATTTGCTCCATTTTGAGATCACTCTCATTTTGGTGTATATGTCCTAATATGCAATAGATACGTGCATAAAAGGATCAACTTTTATATAATAAAGACTATTTTTTATGTATTTTTATCTTTGTATATTAATGTCACGTTAAAAATAACACACGCAATTTGAACTCGTTTTAATCTCTCAATCAGAATGAAGTTAGTATATGATATGACATTCAAAAATAGTGTATATACTTTTTCACTATACAGAGTTGTACCGTTGAAGATAGCAATTTTTCACGCAAAATAAAAAGATGTTAAAATGATTAAATTAGTTGGAAAAATTATCCGGTGTGTGTGATTTTATTTTATTAATCCTTGTTATTATTGAAAATTTAAAGGAATATAGTTAGTGCACTCTAGTTCAGCTTAAATTCAAACAAAGTTGTTTGCAATAAGCTTGAATTAATTTAATGTAAAAAATATATTAATAAGTCAAATTTATATTTATGAAAATTTATTAATATATTAAATAATTTATATATTATTTATTAAACATTAAAATTAATAAAATAATTTAGATATTAATTAAAAAGTATAAGTTATTTATAAAACTATTATTAAAACAAGTTTTTAAATAAACACATTTTACGTTCAAAAGGTATGCATAATAAAACATTGAAATTCTCTAAATCCACTCTCATGTAATCTCATTTATACAGAAACTGACTTAAGTATCAGAGTGCATACGACACCCCATGATGTCGTTCCTTTTTATGTGCTTGTTAGTGATTTTCATGGTCGATGTGGCAAGAAAATGGTGAACACAAAAATTAGTTTCATCATCTAGCTCTGTTTGTGGGAAAGAAATTTTATATTCGTAGTGTTCATCATATTTTTAGTATTTATGGTGTTCGTCACGTTCTCCATCTATATTTTCCTTCAAAGCCCCGTTTGATTCCCTAAGCCATTAAATTGAGTTATCGTTCTCTGGAAGTATGACAAGGGTGGATTGTTGGTCCTGGGTGAAAGTGAGACGTCTAGATCACCATCAGGCAACAGATCCTTGATGAGAAACCCCCTAGGTTGGGCCACACTTTAGTTACTGAGCTAGCTTGGGAAACCAAACTTCTCTTTTCTTCATAAGAGGAACCATACAAAATTGTCAGGATGATATGGCTACCCTAGAGGAGCTTGATTAGCTTACCTTAGTAGATACCATCCATAATAGGCATATGCTTATCTATATAGAAGATGTACTCAAACATGCAATATATAACAATGTAGCCAACCAGGTAGGCTAAGCAAGTAAAGTATCGGGTAGACTAGCCTTCCAACAAGAGCAACTAACCAAGAAAAACGCCTAGGTAGAGTAGCCAAACAGAGCATTCAGGTAGATCAACTAGGTAGACTAGCCTAGTCTCTCATGCATCAATTAGCATTGAGCTTCTACAACTCCAGAAAGCAAATATATTAGCAATCCCCCAATGATTACCATCCATGTAGACATGTGGCACTTAAACCAGATTTTTTGGCTCACAAGGAACCATCCGAAGATTAGATGATCGGTGCAATCTACTTAACCTAACCAAATCGAGGATGTCACAGATTCTAAGATATATGTCCATAACTACAATTATTAGGTAGACAATACTCCAAAAAAATAGAGATTCATAAATGAAGGAAGATCAGGCCTTTATATGTTAGATCACAACCCAAGGAGCTAAAATATCTATAATGCCACCTCCAAGGTTATGCTCTCCAAAATACCGCTTTTGAGGCCATGCAGTGTAGGACATTTCCACTTAGGTCACGTCAGATGATAGATGTATACCTTCTAGGCTATGCTATTCAAAAATGCTATCTTTTAGGTTGCATTGCCTTGCTCGCCATCTTCTTAACTATGAATCCATGAACTGGATCTAGCCCACATCAAATGATTATAGATCCAAGTCACATTTGATAAGACAAATACACTTCTATCTAAAATAAGAAGTCTAAGTTACTACCATCCATCCATGCCAAATTAGAAGCAAATTTTGATGCGACTTTAGAGAAGTGACCAATATTGCATATAGAAAACAAGTTGTTGTAAAAATAAATGAAGGTAGTTCATAAGAGGTCACTTATCCTTAAATTTCCTAGGATTAAGCATATTTAACTATGGATTTCCAAATAAACGATTGCCCATTAATGACTAAAAGATAAGCAATAAGTAATTTGGTTTCAGCTCCTCAATATATAAAAAGTGTATCAACGATGAAGCAGCCTGGATCCAATAATGTCCATCCGATGAACATGAACAAATATTACCTCTAGATCATATCAACTTATTGTCCTTAGCATTGAGAGTTTTAGAGAACTAGAGCACTTTTATACTTGTTCAAATATAGTCACCCTCAAATGAGTTAAAACTTCCCACATAAGTCCCCTAATAAAATGAAATAAAAAAAGTGTTCATAACACAACTGATTCCCAGCATCATTGACATGTGGTGATCTAACACCCTGCTATTCAAAAATAATTTTGCAAAAAACAAACTCAAGAACAATGAAGAGCAGCATAACCTTTAGATTATCACCTTTCATGCTACCATCTCCCACTCTAAGGGCTCGAATCTACTTCAGCTCTAGATTAGTAGAATTTATAGAAACTTTCACTCCAAGTTAGACGCACTAAGAAAGTCAGCATCAACTATCTAGAGCAATATAAGAAAAGCCAACTTGGCTAAGGTCTAACCATAAGAGTTCAGCTAGACTATCCAAAAGACATCTAGACAAAATATAAGAAGTAAAGCATACACCATAAGTGTCTTCAAAAAATTCATCTAGGTTCACACTTGGAAAACTTAGAAAAGCCATCGTGGTTGACAAGTTCTTCATTCTAACCCTATAAAAACGTTTAGGTCATGCCATTGTATGTCTTATCATCTACGTCCAAAGTACCCAACATCAACTGGGAATCAAAAAGCACCCACCTCTGGATAAGAATCAATAAAAATAATACTACCTAGAGTTCAAGTTCATAGAATTTTTAACTAGAATCAACTGCAACTTCAAGCTTGTACTAGATCAGGAAGGACACATCTTCCCTCTGATTCATACAACAACTCCTACTTGATAAGCACTCGATGCATATCATCCCTCTCTCCTAAATTGGGTCAAAAAGGTCACACATTTTCCAAAAACCATGTATCAATCACTACCATACATGGGCCCGATGCATAACATCACTCGATCCTACATTGAATTATGAAGTTTACACATTCTCCAAAAACTTGCACTTATCACCAATCCACACGAGCTCGACACACATCATCACTCAATCCTACACTAGATCAGAAAGGTCACACCTTCTCATAAAACCATATAGTGATCATGACCCTATCGAGGTTCAATGTACAGTGTTTTTTAGCCATACACCGATGCATGAAGAAAACACTTTCTTTGGAACAACATCATCTATTCCTATTATAATACTTAAGGCGTGTTATATAATGAAAATCATGCTTAAGAATATTAGGATCCCATACCTAGAGTATATCAATGATTAAGTCTTCATAAGAACCAGGCATAATGATTGAGATCGAGGATCCAAATAATAGTGTTAGTGTCTTAATAGACTATGTTTTGTGCAAAAAATAAAGCAAGCAAACAACTTCTTCGATACTCATAATGAAATTAATCTAGGATCCAAAAATTGGCGTGCTATGCTTCCTACACCATTGTCTTAATGGACTATGTCTAGTGTGAAAAGCAAAGTGGGCTCACAACTCATTTAGTGCCCATAGTGACTATTGTCTAGGATCTAGGCAATGGCGTTAATGTCTCAATAGAGTAGGTCTTGTGCAAAAAAATGAAATAGTTACACAACAGTTTTGGCATCCATAATGATGTTGATCTAGGATCCAGACATTGGCATGCTTTGCTCAACCTCATCGTTGTCTCAATAGACTACTTCTATACAAAAAATGAAGTGGGATAAAGCCCATTTAGTGCCTATAGTGACGAAGATCTAGGATCCAAACAATGGTACTAATGTTTTAATGAACTAAATCTTGTATGAAAGATTAAGCGGGTTGTCTACCACAATTATGGTCTAAGATCTATGCATTGAAATTTGGGTAATTTCACCATGGGAAGAAGCAAGGTTTTACCTCGTTTACACCTAAGGAACCCACCAAATATCAAGAACTCACAGGAGATCGCTAATGGTCAAGGGACACTTCCAAAAATGTTGGCTCACTACTAACTGGTCGACTAGGTAACTAGCCTTCAAACTATCTGTCAATTATGTCGTGGATCCTTTGCCATTTTTCTCTACCCATATTGCTTCTACCTTCATCATAACTTGTCCCTCTAGGTGTTGATGAGTGCTCAAAAAATATTAAAATTACCATGATTTTATACACATTAATTGATTAAAAATATATATATTTATATGATTTTATCATATATTTATATAAACTTGTCTTTTCGGAATCACGAGTATTTTTATTGTTTTTCAGGTATTTTTGCTTAAAAACGTAACTTAAAGACTCAAAAAGGAATACTGGAGGCAATACATCACAAATACATTCAAAAATAAATGAGGAAAAGTCAACAAATATGGAAAAATTGGACAAAATGAGTCAAAAAGGTCAAAAATGTCAAAAAAGAGGAAATCGCGCCACAAAGCTACCAAGCCGCGCCGGCCACTACGCGCAGCGTGCCCAACAACGTGCGCGCCAGATCTTCCTTCCGCGCGCGCCTGCGCCCAGCCTGCTCCCATCTGCGCGCGCCTGCGTCCAGTCTGCGCCCATCTACGCGCGCCTACAACCAATCTAAGCACATCTACGAGCGCCACTGCCCATCTGTGTGTACCGCTGCACCCATCTACCCCATCTGCGTGCGCGGCCGCACCCACATCAGCATGACGTCATCAGTATGATGTCATCAATCACTACTCCGCGTTTCCATCATTTTTTTACCCACTTTTTCTCCTCATCCTCACCTATAAATACCCTCATTCTCTTCATAACAAAACAGACCTCAAAACACACTTCTCTCCTCTTTCTTTCTCTCCATTTCTTAGTTTTTTTTTTTAGTTTTTCTTAGTTTTTAGTTAGTTTTTCTTAGTTTTAAAGTTCTTCTCTTTTTTAATTTATTATTCAAGTGCACCAAAGGTGGTATTCATATAAAAAAGAGAGAATCAATAAATATCAATTCATATCTTTAATAACCTAAATAATATGAGCAAGCATAATTAACTTAGTTATTATATCCATAAATACTCCACTATTTTAAATGATAAAATTTGCATAAATATTTATTGAATCTATGTTTATTTTTATGTTATTAGATTAAAAACACAAAACCCCAAAATATCGTTATAGGATGTTTAGGATTTAATTTCGTTTTTAAAAGTTTGAATAGTAAATTAAAAACCACATACATTCCTTCCTTAGATCGACCTTGGGAGTATACTTATCATTTTCTACGAAATGATTCGTGCGTAGAAAGACTAAAAAATAAATGATGGAAACTAAGAGTAGAACCAAAGTAACAGCAGGATCGGCGAGAAGAACTCTAGAACTAAGAAAAATTAAGAAATGGAGAGAAAGAAAGAGGAGATAAGTGTGTTTTGAGGTCTGTTTTGTTATGAAGAGAATGGGGGTATTTATAGGTGAGGATGGGGAGAAAAAGTGGGTAAAAAAATGATAAAAATGATGGAAACCCAAAGTAGTGATTGATGATGTCATGCTGATGTGGGCGTGGCCGCGCGCGCAGATGGGTGTAGCGGCACATGCAGATGTGCGTAGGTGCACGCAGATGGGAGCAGGCTGGGCACAGGCGCACGCATAAGGAAGATCTGGCGCGCACGCAGTGGCCGGCGCGGCAGGGAAGCTGGGTGGTTGGGTGGCATGATTTCCTCTCTTTTGACATTTTTGACCTTTTTGACCCATTTTGTCCAATTTTTCCATATTTGTTGACTTTTCCTCATTTATTTTTTAATGTATTTGTGATGTATTGTCTCCAGTATTCCTTTTTGAGTCTTTAAGTTATGTTTTTAAGCAAAAATACCTGAAAAATAATAAAAATACCCGTGATTCCGAAAAGATAAATTGATATAAATATATATATTTTTAATCAATTAATGTGCATAAAATCATGATAATTTTAGTATTTTTTGAGCACTCATCAGGTGTCACCTAGAATATTCTTGGACCTATATTGTGGGATGATGCAATGTTCATCTTGAGAAATTAAAGTTGACTCTTCCTAGTTTACCATCCAACTCTTAAAAAAAGTTTTTAAAATTTTTCAAATATTCCCTAAGGAATCCCAAGGTCACTAAGTGTGCTAACTTAACACTTACACTCCTAATCTCAACAATATATGGAGGTAAATTTAGTCTTGATTTAGCACTAGGTTAATACAAACATAGTGTGTCCCACATCAACAAAAAAATAATTCTCTATAATAACAAACATGAATGTCCTACATCATCAACAAAAATAAAAGGTGTATCTTGTATCAACAAAAAAAAGGTATGTCTCGCATCAACATAAAAATGATTTTTCAAATCAACACAAACAAAAATGAGTGTTCCACATAAACCAAAAGAAAGAAAAGCCTAATTTCTATAAAGGTCACTCTTATTGACGTGCTCAAACAAAACAACCAAAATAACTTTTATTGCCTCCTAGAGCCTACTAGTCATTGGGCACTTTGTGACGTTCCCAGCATAGATAAAATTATGAGGCAATACTCCAAATGGAGACTTACTTCCCTCAACATATGAGCTATCATAACTATCATACTTAGTTGTAGTCTTTGAAAAATCTAAAAGGAGGTATAGAAGGAGATCTAGCTTGGGGTATATTATCTTGACCCTTTTCTTGGCTGACTAAAAATCATGAATCCAAGTAACACCTGTGTTAGTCAAAAAATCATCTAAGTTCATATACTCATTCAATACATTCTTAATTATTTATTCAAGTTGAGCACACAATCTCTTGTTCTTATTTCTCAAGCTCTCACATTCTGACCTTTTTTGAGTCATCTCTTCTTGTAATCAATCTCTAATAGTCTCAATAATCTCTTAAGCCTTCTCAACAACCTATTGGAGTAGTCTAGCATTATCCAAGGTGTCTATAATTTTTCACTTCTTTTCAAGGGCCCTATTTAGTTCCTCTATAGCTCAACCTCTATCTAACATGGCTACCTGAGCAACATCTACCATGGGTTGAAGATAAGCAAAAACTTTACTAAAATATTCTTCATCTATTGCTCTTAATGTCCAAAACCTAAACTCTAAACTACCAGAATGAACACTTGATGATCCAGTCTCATTAATGTTAGGAAAAGAAGTGAAGAATAGTGTGCAAATAGGACTTAAGGGTATAACATCTTCTTCTATGACAATTTCCTTAGTCTAAAGTAGGATGTGGGCTACGTTGGCACCATTGCTATCATAGTCACCTTAGCTAGGCAAGCTGTAGCATGGCGGGCCTCTTTTCCTTTCTAGCATGTGACCTATATTTTTTTATTCATGAAGTCACTACCTAAGTACTGGGAAATAAACTAGAATGCATTGGCAGTTGGGCTCTTCTAGTAAGTCACTTGATGAAATGACACATTTGTAAGGCATGAACATAAAATATATTGAAATAAATAACAAAGAAATATTCAAATGTATTTTCTAGTTTATAGAAGTGCCAAGTTAAAGTTCCGTTATTAAACTGGATCTTAAGTGTCACCCTGGATGCTTGATGCTTAAGTTTTGTATTTATAAAATAGTTTGCAAGTGTATGAATCACTTTATAGGAAATGATAACTGTACTTTCAAGGTCGGTCTAAAGAAGAATTACATGGTTTAAATAGTTCAATAAATTCTTAAAAACAAAAATTAAACCTAAACATCCTATCACAAAATTTGAGATTTTAAATATCTAAACTAATGACATAAAATTAAAGATAGATTCAACAAATATTAGGCAATATTTAAACAAGAAAGCACTAAAGGAAAGAAAGGCTTTTTAATAACAATAAAATCCTAATTTAAGGGAACATATTTGGATAAACTCTGACTGTACTAATAGCACATGAAATCATAAAACACAACAATATAATATTATAAATCCACATAGGATCTCCACATATATGGTAACATCCAAGAGTTGCTTAAAGCAACCACTCGACATTAAGTAATTTAATAAATAGTAAATCAATATTCTACAACAAAAGAAATATATGCTTCTACCTCTATCAATTAGAGTATCACACTATACTACACCTAAGCTACCTTTATTATTGCCTCCACAACAAATGCAATCCAAGCAAATTTGACAATCCTCTAAAAACCCACCACCATGTGATATGGTGCAATCACCAATGGCTTAATATAGTGATACAGCTTAGAATAAGTTCCGTTGTTCTCGTGTCATATGGAAGAACTTCTGAAAATTTCTATGACTTTGATTGGTGGCCTAAACTCTTGAGCATGTTGCTATGTTGATTTAGAATGAGTTTAAATCTTCCCTCAGAATTGGTACTTATGATCAAGATTTAAATTTTGTGGTTCACACTGTCATGAAGGCTCATACTTATAGCTATTGGTATTTTGATAGTAGTTATGAAAGACACATGATTGGTAATAAGTCCTTTTTCACCAATTTAACTCTCACCAATGATGGATCAATTATGTTTGGTGATGGTAATAAGGCATTAGTTTGTTGTCAAGGACCTATCAGGGTCCATGGTATCCCTAAACTAAAATATTTACTCTATGTGGAAGGACTCAAGGATAACCTTATTGGCATCATCCAAATTTGTGACTATAAATACACCATTAAGCTTACTTACACTAATTGTATTGTGTATGATGAGTCGGGTGGAACTTTAATCAAAGGTGTTAGATCTAATGATAATTTTTGCTGTGTAAAAACTCCTCTTGAAGTTGTTTGTAATGAGCTAAGTTTAAGCACCTAAGAATTAAGACATAAACATCTTGGGGATGTTAATTATAAATTGTTGAAGAAAATCTCAAATCTTAAAGTTGTTTGGGGTCTCCCTTCTATCACCTCCATACCTGAATATGTTTATGATCCATGTCAGATGGGTAAACAAAGTAAAAGTAAAAAAAAAGAATCAATAGTTATCTACCACTAGTTCTCTTCAATTTCTTCATATGGATCTGATGGGTCATGTTCAATTTTTCAATATGAGAGGAAGAAAATATATGTTGGTTATTGTTGATGATTTTTCTAGATATACTTGGGGTGTTGTTTCTTAGAGAAAACATTGAAGCCTTTGATCATTTTAAGGCCTTGTGTATCAAGTTAAAAAATGAGAAATTTGAATCCATTAGTACTATCAACAGAATTAGAAGTGACCATGGTAGAGAATTTAAGAACTCTAAGCTCAGTGATTTCTATGGTAAAATGGGTATTCAACATGAGTTCTCCGCTCTTAAGACCCCCTCAATAAAATGGGATTATTGAAAGAAAAAACAAGGTAATTCAAGAGATGGACAGGTTGATGTTGGAAAGTAAGAATCTGACAAAGAACTTATCGGTAGAGGCAGTTAATACTACTTGTTATACCTTGAATCATTACTTCATGAGACTTGATACTTGTCAATCTTTGTATGAATTGATGTATGAAAAGAGACCAGATATTAAGCATATTCGTGTGTTTGATAGTAGTTGCTATACTTTAAGAGACAAAAAGAACCTGGACAAGTTTGAAGTTAGGAGTGATCTTGGAATATTCATAGGATACTCCAGCAATTTCTATACATTGAATCGTTTCTTTATGAGACCCAATATTTGTTAATCTTTGTATGAACTCATGCCCAAAAAGAGACAAAATTTTAAGCACATTCGTGTGTTTGGTAGCATTTGCTATACTCTAAGAGATAGAGAGAACCTAGACAATTTTGAAGTTAAGAGTGATCTTGGAATATCCATAGGATACTCCAGCAATAGTCGTACATATTGGGTCAATAATTTAAGGATGCCTGCTATCATGGAGTTAATCAATGTTGTGATTGATGACTCTGGTGCTACTAAACTTGTTGAATCAAATGACACAATATTTTTGGTGACTAGAGTTCTTCAAACAATACCACCAATAATGTTGAGACTCATCCAACAATAACTCATGTTGATCCTCTCAAAATTTCTAAGAATGAAAGAGATGTTGATTAAGAAGATTTGTCTCTTACTAAGTGGGAAAAGAAAGATCAATCTACTAATAACATCATTGGTAATGTGGAAAGAGGTGTTAAGACAAGACATCAATTGTAAGAGACTTTGAAGTACATATGTTTCACTTCAACTATTCTTCCCAAATATGCAAAAGAATCCCTATAGGATGTAAATTAGGTCAACTCCATGTAGGAAGAACTTAAGCAATTTAAGAGAAATGATGTTTGGTATCTTGTCCTTAAATTACCGAACAAAAATATTATTTGTACTCGCTAGTTATACAAGAACAAATAAGATGAAAATGGAGTCATTGCTAGAAATAAATCTCGTCTTATTGCACAAGGGTATACCCAGATTGAAGGGATAGACATTGATGAAACCTTCTCTCATGTAACTCGTCTTGAGTCTATCAGACTACTTCTTGGTCTTTCTTGCTTCTTCAAGTTTAAGTTATATCAAATGAACGTCAAAAGTGATTTTCTTCTAGAAACATCAAAAACACAAGTATATTTGGAATAACTAAAAGGTTTTGAAGACCCTCACTTTCTAAATCATGTCATGAGACTAAAGAAAGTTTTTTATGGATTGAAATAAGCTCTAAGTGCTTGGTATGAACGTCTCACCATGTTTCTCCTCAATAACGATTTTCTAAGAAGAGGTGATGACGAAACCTTATTTGTCTCAAGGATTTAAGAAGAGGCTGTTATTGCTCAAGTCTATGTAGATGACATTATTTTTGGTTGCGCTAAATATGAACTAGCTCAAAATTTTCCCCTACCATGCAAAGTGCGTTCAAGATGTGTTTAGTTGGTACACTGAAATTCTTTCTTGGTTTTAAAATCAAACAAATGGTGATGGAATCTTCCTCTCACAAGCAAAATATGCCAAGGATCTAGTTAATAATTTCGGGTTGGATAATGCCTCATCCACTAGAACCCCTATGAGCACAACTCTGAAACTTCATTAAGACTCTTCAAGTAAGAATGTTGATCATACTTTGTATAGGAGTATGATTGGGAGTCTTTGGTATCTAACAGCTAGTCATCTTAACATCTCCTTTAGTGTTGAAATTTTTGTTGGATACTAATCTAACCTTAAAGAATCACATCTACCAGTTGTCAAAAGAATAATTAAATATGTCAAGGATACTTTTGAAGTTGGTATTTGGTACCTTAGGTATACTACTATAGAATTGGTTGGATGCTCTGATGTTGATTGGGCTAGATGTAATTATGATAGAAAAAAATACTCATATTGGTTGTTTCTACTTGGGAAATTCCTTGATCTCCTAGCATAATAAAAAATAAAGTTCAATTTATCTCTCATCTATTGAGATAGAATATATTATTGTTGGATTGTGTTGCTCTCAATTACTTTGGATGAAACAAATGCTATTTGATTACAACATCAAGGTTAAAGATCTTCTCTTATATTGTGACAATACCATTGCTATTTGTATTTCAAAGAATCTAGTCCAACATTCACATACCAAACCCATTGATATGTTTCCCTATTTTACAAGAGATCTTTTTGAATCAAACACTTTAACTCTACAACATATAAGCACTGATTTCTAACTTGATGATATTTTCACTAAACCTCTAGGCTTTCAAAGGTTAGAATCCCTTAGAAAAGATATTGGTGTTTGTCTCTCACATTGAGAGACTTGTTTTTTTTGTTCTTCAAATTTGAAAGATCTTGAAGAATTTTGCTTACTACTTTGCTCTTTTATATTTGTTGTTTTATTTTATAGGTTACTTTCTTATTCTAGGCGTACCTTTTTTCTTCTTGCGTATTGAACTTGTTTTGAAGAACCATTGTTGTTTTATGATTATCTTGCCTTTGAATTAAATTACAATGATTCTACAAACTAAATTATTGTAGTCTTCTCAAAATGAATTGTTTATTACTCCTATCTTAACATTGTGAATTTATATGGATATTTTGAGAAGTTTGTCTATATCCTTGCTTAAATGATTTGTATACCACTAACAAATTTAAGAATCCATAGGTAGTGTCTCTCAAGACAAATCATAAGTCGCTACTTAGATAGAATGATTATTAAGGCTTTTTTGAATCGTTTGATCCTTCTTTCCACACTTGTCTATTTATCATCAGTCTCTCATCCTAAGCCTTTTTGTTATACTTTTATTTCTTTGCACCTACTAACCTAGTTTAAATAATAACTCCTACTTACTTGGCACTCTTTTTGTTTAGTTTCAACTTTGACTAGTTGAGCTTTTTACTTTGGGATTGGTTGTGTTTCTCTCAAGCTTAGAGAAAAGAAAAAGGAGAAAGAAATATATAAAAAAGGGGGAGAAAAAAGAAAGAAAAAAGTGGTTAAATGAATAATTTTTATATTGCATATGAAGAAGTTCCATTGTTTGGAAAATTGAAGTGTTTTAATTTTAGAGGTATAAGAAAAAGATCCTTTGTTTAAAGAATTACCCTTTATAGTTGTGAGCTTTATGCTTAGTAAAAGTTGGTTTATCTAAAGATGTGTCTTTCCTTAAATTTTTCCTCTTTTCTACCCAAAACTCATCCTTTCTTTACAAGCTTTAAAAGAAATTTTGATTTCTTCTGAGCTTGTACTTACATTAGTAGAGAGAGATGCTACTTATAGACTTATAAAGTTTGATTCAATTTGAGTATATATGCCATTTTATAATTTTCACTTAAGCATTTCTTGATGACATATAGAGTAAACATGTTTTACACAACACAGACACTAAGAATGAAATCATTTTTTTAGTCATACTCTTACTTGAATGCATTATGGATTGATAGCCCTATGAATGTTTACTAAAAGTGCATTGTTTAATATAAATTCATTCGTTCTTTGAACTTACTCAGTCTTAAATCTCTTCTCATCTCAATTTTGTATGCATGTTCTTCTTTATATAGTGGTGTTTCTTTGACTTTTTGTGTAAAAAATGGGAGAAGTTTGTGTGCACAACTATATGTTTCAGTGCATAACTATATGTTTGTTGCCATGATGTGTGTTGTATGGGCTGTCAGTGTATTATTGCACTACATTTTTTTATTTGCATGCATCTAGGGGGAATGTTGCATGAAATCAAGGAGAGTTGTGCATATTTACTTGTGTTTGTGCCTATCATTGTGTACCTATGTAGGGGTATCACAATAGTATGTAGTTAGACTACTCACTATGTCTACGTTAAGTTTATTTGTTACATGTGTGCAGGTTATAGGTGTAAAGTGAAGTCATCATACTTCTAGTGTGTAGTGGTGCTAAAACACTTGTGTTTCAGTTTCACAGAGAAAGCATTGATTCATGAAGATGGATGGAGCACTCAAGATGAATTCACTTGGGGTAGTTATGCCTTTTGGATTTTGGTGTGTGTGTCGTTGTGTTATTCTTGGGAATAATAAACTTTAGGACATCTTCGTGATCATCTCATGTTTGATAAGTTGTTTTTTTGTATCTAGTTATGTAGTGTTTTGACATGGAATACTGACGGGTAGAACCGATATCGCCGATCCTACCGATACTTTGGTTTTATATTTATAAAACTCTAGCAAGTGCACGAATCATTTTGTAGAAAATGATAAGTATACTCCCAAGGTCGATCTAAGGAAGATATATGTGTGGTTTTTAATTTATTATTCAAACTTTTAAAAACGAAATTAAATCCTAAACATCCTGTCACGATATTTTGGGGTTTGTGTTTCCAATCTAATAACATAAAAATAAACATGGATACAGATTCAATAAATATTTATGCATATTTTATCATTTATTATAGTGGAGTATTTATGGATATAATAACTAAGTTAATTATGCTTGTTCATATTATTTAGGTTATTAAAGATATGAATTGATATTTATTGATTCTCTCTTTTTTATATGAATATCACCTTTGGTGGGGTTAGATATTCTTTGTTAATTAAACAAATCAATTAACACCTATGGGTGGGGTTGATAACTAATTTGGTTAATTAAATTAATTTATTTTTCTAAGAGATTGAAAATGAACCATTTCAATGCCACCTTTGGTAGGGTTAGACAGTTTAAACTTTATTCAAGGTATCCAAATTAAACCTAAGAATTTAATTATCTGAGTACTAACTTTCAAGTTTTAAAACCACTACTGAAAACATGTTGTCAATACATTTTCAGATAATAATTCTTATAAAAACTTTTGAAATATAGCTTCACTCTAATTACCGGATGATTGTACTAACAAATAAAAGAGCACTACTCTAAATCAGACCGGATAACTAAACCTTAAAATCTAATTTTTAGATTTAAGTTTGTAATGAAAAATATTATATTTCTCTCTAACATTCTTAATATAAAATCTTGAATAAAAATAAAATCAATTCATTTTAGATATTTTTACCTATTTAATATTTCGCAAGCATAACAACGTTATTATTATATCATGTTTACAAATAGCCAGCAAAGTTAAATTTAATCACAGACAAATTAAATATAACATGTAAGAATAAAGCATAAAAATAACTATAAAGAAAATGAAATCCTTACAGTACTTTGATGTTATTCCCGTTGTTGGAAAACCTCCAAACGGAATTTGCACTTCCATTTATTGAATCAAAAAGCAAATAAATTACAAAAACATAATTAGTTCTTCTCAAAAAAGAGAAGAACTCTAAAACTAAGAAAAACTAAAAAACTAAGAAATGAGAGAAATAAAGAGAAGAGAAGATGTGTTTTGAGGTGTGTTTAGTTATGAATAGAATGAGGGTATTTATAGGTGAGGATGGGGAGAAAAAGTGGGTGAAAAAATGATAAAAAATGAAGAAAATGCAGAGTAGTGAAAGATGACGTCATATTGATGACGTCATGCTAGTATGGGCGCGGCAGCGCACGCAGATGGGCGTAGTCTTGGTGCAGGCGTGCGCGGGTGGGCGTGCTACGCGTAATAGGCGGCGCGGTTGGGCGGCGCTATTTCCTCATTTTTGACCCATTTTGTCCAATTTTTCCATATTTGTTGACTTTTCCTCATTTATTTTATGAATATATTTGTGTTGTATTGCCTCCAGTATTCCTTTTTGAGTCTTTAAGTTACGTTTTAAAGAAAAAATACCTAAAAAACAATAAAAATACCCGTGATTCTGAAAAGATAAATTTATATAAATATATGATAAAATCATATAAATATATATATTTTTAATCAATTAATGTGCATAAAATCATGGTAATTTTAGTGCTTTTTGAGACTCATCAAATACCAAAGGGATTGAATGTAAATCCTATTGCACTCTTGTTTGTGTGTTTGCATCTCGTATACAAAACATGATATCTGTTTTATTTCACTTAGTGTTTTTTTCTATGTAACATCGATTAATGTGAATTAGTAATGTACACATGCATATAGTTATGAACACTTTATATATTAAGCACGTTTACGCAGACCATAGGGTTGACTTTCATAGTGTGCATGCTAGATTAAGAATGTTAATTTGTTTGCTCATGAGTGACAATTTTACTCATGTTTTTTTTTTGTTTGTTTTGGGTGTGGGTATTTGTAGATATAACTCATCTTTTTTTGGAAATGAAAATGTAACTTTTTAGTACCTCATCACCACCCTTTCCATGGACCTCACTACCACCCTCACCACCACTCTTAGTGAGGTGGTTAGCAAGGTGGTCGACTACTATAAATACCCCCTCTCATTAATTGCAAATTAATTTGAAAAAACTATTGAAACTCTATCAAAATTATCATTGATTTGAATTGTGTATTCACTAATTATATCTATAATTGTGATGTGTTCGTGTGAGCATAGAATAGTGTGAGTCACTCTTTTACATTGTGAATGAATACTTTTATGTGTGAGTAGTAGTCAAATGTTGTGTTAGTTTATTCTACACATTATTGTTATGTGGTATCATATCACATCTTATCAAGTGGTGTTGGTTGTGGAAGACAGACGGGTTCATGTGTCGAACCAAGTTATTGTAAAAGTAGCAAGTAAATGCAGCATTAGGCAACTAGAATGGAAGTGATGAAACAAGTCATTTTATATTTGTAAAACTCTCATAAGTGCATGAATCATTTTATATAAAATTATAAGTATACTCCTAAGGTCGATCTAAGGAAGGAATATATGTGGTTTTTAATTTATTATTCAAAATCTTAAAAACAAAATCAAATCCTAAACATCCTATCACGATATTTTGGTTTGTGGGTTTTCTAATCTAAAAGCATAAAAAATAAACATAGATATGGATTCAATAAACAATCATGAAATTTTTTATCATTCATAATAATAGAGTATTTAAGGATATAATAATTAAGTTAATTATGCTTGCTAATATTATTTAGGTTATTAAAGATATAAACTTATATGTATTGATTCTCTCTTTTTTATATGAATAACACCTTTGATGGGGTTAGACATTCTTTGTTAATTAAAAAAATCAATTAACACATATGGGTGGGATCGATACCGAATTTGGTTAATTAAATTAATTCCAATTTTTTAAAAGATTGAAAATAAACCATTTAAATGCCACCTTTGGTAATGTTAGACATTTTAAACTTTATTCAAGATGTCCAAATTAAACCTAAGAATTTAATTATCTGAGTACTAACTTTCAAGTTTTAAAACCATTACTAAAAATATGTTGTTAATACATTTTTGAATAATAGTTCTTATAAATGTTTTTGAAATATAGATTTACTCTAACTACTGGGCGATTGTCCCAATAAATAAAAGAGCACTACCCAAAATCAGATCGAATAATTAAACCTTAAAATCTAATTTTCAGATTTAATTTTGTAATGAAAAATAATATATTTTCCTCGAACATCCTTAATATAAAATCTTGAATAAAAACAAAATCAATTTATTTTATAGAGATGTTTTACTTATTTAATATTTTGCAAGCATAATAAAATTATTATTATATCATATTTACAAACAGTCAGTCATGTTAAATTCAATCATAGACAAATTAAACATAAAATATAAGAATAAAACATAAAAAATAACTATAAAGAATTCATTTTAAAATTATACCTCAAATGAATCCTTACAGAACTTTGATGTTAATTCTGTTGCTGGAAAATCTCCAAACGGAATTGCATTTCCGTTTATTAAATCAAAAACTAAAAATCTATAAAAGCATAGCTAGTTCTTCTCAAAAAGAGAAGAACTTTAAAACTAAAAACTAAAAAAACTAAGAAAACTTTCTAGATAGAGAAAGAGTAGAGAAAATTGTTTGTTTTTTTCAATGGGGGATAGGGTCCTTTTATAAGTGAGGAAAATGCCAAAAAAGATGGGAAAATATTTCAATAATTTATTTTGAATGTGTTTGGATAGGCTGGCATGCATGTAGTGTGTAAAATTTATGGCAGATGGGCATTTGGCGGGTGGGACACAACATAGGATTGTGCTAGCGCGCATGAAACACAACGCAGGTGTGTGCTCGTGTGCACAAAACATGGCACAAGCATGTGCTGGTGCACATATGACATGGCATTAGCGTGTGCTGGCACGCTGGACACGGCGTGGGCATATGCTAGTGTGCATGGAAATTGACATTGCGTGTACTGAATGTGCATGGATGTGTGCTGGTTACGTGCACATATGTGCATGTGTTGGGAGTGTGCCAACTGCATACGGGCATGTGTTAGGCCTGTTTTGGGCCTGCGCGTGGGACTTCGACTTGAATGGGTAGTTGCGTGCGAAATTTTGGTGTTGTTACATTTTTTACCGTTTTGATCCATTTTGTCCAATTTTCCCATCTTTTTACTTTTTCTCATTTTTTTCTCCACACATTTGTAATGTATTATCTCCAGTATTTTTCTTTGAGTCTTTAACTTATTTTTGAACAAAAATAACTGAAAAACCATAAAAATACCTATAATTCCGAAAAGATAAATTTATATAAAATTATGATAAAATCATACAAATATAAATCTATTTAATTGATTAAATTACATTAAATCATAGTAATTTTATTGCTTTTTAAGCACTCATCTAGAAGTCCCAACTGTTTGAGGTAATATTGGTTTTATTTCTTTCATAGTTGTAATTTTTATATTGATTAGTGAATTATTTACTACTCAGAGGTTGCATTAAGAAAACTGAGAGTGTTACCACATATATATAGTTTCTATATGAGTTTATCTCATTATATCTTGTGTTATGCATACTCATTTGTGGTGCTAGTATAATCTGAGTTTAAATTATTTATGTTAAAACATATGGGTATTTAAACTCTGATAAAAACACTTTTTATCTTTTTATCTGACTTTTAGTTTACTTGTAATATCTTACTATGAATGGTGTCTACTGTTTAGATATTATACTAGTATTGCATCTGTTGACTATTCTACCTTCAATCTATTATTTTGTTCACTAATTGTGGTGACGAGTCCATTAAGATTCTGTATCTCCTTGTGTGTATTAGGTTATGAACTTTTTCAAATTTTATAATTATCCTAATATTAACTATATTAAATCTAAGTAATTAATAGCTACAACTACAAAATAACAAAAAATAATAACTAATAATATAAATAACTACAAAAAACTTTATATCTAAATATTTTAATAATAAAAATAAAACAAAAAACAAAATAAATATAACTTTAAAAATAAATTAAATTAAAAAATAAGGTAATGGGTTATCTCTCATCTAGGACTATATTTATCATTTTAGTGGGACATTATTTGGGAGATTTTATCATTTTAGTAAATTCAATGTCCCCTCGTCTTTGAATTCAATTGTTGTTTGTCTTTGAATTCAATTGTTGTTTTGACATGGAAACTACTCTTTGCCTTGCTTTTGTAAGTGCTCATCTAGTTTCTCAACTTGTACCTCCACCATTTTAATGGAAGCCTTTACTAAGTCCAATCCCTAATTTTTTTTAGATTGGTTGTTTTTACTTATTTGAATAAAAGCATTCAAGTTATCCTTAAGAGTTAGCATGTTCAGAGGATTTTGAGGCATTTATGTAGTGGTATTGTTGGCCCTGTTGGTTAGATTTTTGGGTGAATGGAAGATTTTTTTTTTCTAGAAGAAATTGGGATGACTTATCTACCCAAGATTATAGGTATTTGGATTGGGGTCAAATCTGGGTCTTTGTTGGCACCCTTCTAATGCATTGACCTTTTAAGGTTCAACAACTGCTTCTTCTTTACAGAGATAGGCACCAACATCGTGTACCAATCCATATTTTTTTCTATTGGTTATGGCATGTGTTATGAGAAGCGCGACTTGCTTAGTTAGTTTTTCAAGTTGCGTTTATATCGTAGCACCCAACATCTTAAAGAGATTTTAAGTATTTGAGGCTATTTTTTCTCCCATCGTTCCTCTCATAGCATTTTCTACTATGAACTATCATTATTATGTCAATCCATCATAGAAAAATGGGTTCTATAATTGCAAAGGGTAGCTATGATTGGGGCACTATGTGAGAAAGATTTGAACCCATCACAAGCTTTGTGGAAAGGTTATCCCTTTATCTGAGAGAAAGTAGGAATCTTTACTCTCAATTTTGATGTTTTCTGATGGGAAAAGAATTTTTTTATGAATTTATTGTATACATCCTCCCAGGTTATCAAGGAATCTGGGGGGAGTGATATCAACCAATCATTGGCTCTGTCTTTGAGGGTGTAAGAGAAACACTATATTTTGAGCAGGTCCTCAGTGAGTACACAGAGAGGAAATGTTTGAAATATGGAATACAAATCTCTAATGAAAGACAAAATCTCCATTAGGTAGTCCATTAAAAGATGGTAACATGAAAAAATGAATATTTTTTAATTCATAAATTTGGGAGATCTCACTTAGTTGGATTGAGGCAGTAGCAGTACCAATGACTTACCTTGCATACTCTTTTATCGTTATCTCCCTAATTTGTAAATATTTCCTATATTTATTGGTTCAAAGGAAAGGTCAAGGTTTGGTTTTACGTGTTGCTCAACTAAAGGCCGTTGGATCTCAAAATCCATCATTTTTTATAGTTTATCTAATCTATTAATATCATACATGTACGGTGTGAGATTGTATCTTAAATACCTCCTACCTTGCATAAACTATTTTAAAAAAATTAAAATTATCTCTCAAGTTAAAAAATAAAAAGATGAATAAATATACAACTATATTAAATATTACATGATCGAACGCATAAATACTAAACACATAGTAATTAAAATAAATAAAATAAAAGAATTAGTAAATAAAGTAAATAAAAGAAAATAAAAGAAAATTTAAATTTAAAATAAAAGAAAATAATTTATTATTATTATTATTATTATATTAGAAGATTTAAAATTTAAAATATCTAAAGTTATTTAATAATCTAGATATTTTAAGATTTTAAATAAAAATCACAATATTTACAAAAAAAAAAAGTTTTTAAGATTTTGATAATAAAAATTTAAAAAAAATATTCCACCTAACAACAGCTCCAAAAACTTGATATCGAGTTTTGTACTTATAAAATAGCTCGTAAGTGAACGAATTACTTTATAAGAAATGATAAATATATTTCAAAGATCAGTTTAAAGAGAAATTACATGATTTTTAAATAATTCAACAAATTTTTAAAAATAAAAATTAAACCTAAACATCCTATCACAAAGTTTGGGTTTTTAAATATCTAAACTAATGATATAAAATTAGAAATAGATTCAACAAACATTAGGTAAATAAAAAATTAAATTCAATGAAGTATTCATGAGATAGATTAGTTAGTTAATAGTGTTTGCTTAATATTAATTAGATTATTGAAGATATATATGAATTAAGATTTATTGATTTTCTTTTATATATAAAAATAATGCATTTGATTGAATTTATTATTTGTTATTAATTAAAATCACTTCACGCCTTCTGTCGGGTCTATCAATTAATTTTAATCAAATTATGTTTTTTTCTAAGAGATTAACAAATCTATTAATTTTTTTCCTACTCTAACAATTTAAACTTTATTCAATATGTCAAAGTTGGATTTAAAATTTCAATATCTAGGAAATAACTTTCAAATTTTAAAACTACCGTTAAAAATATGTTGTTAATATATTTTTAAATAGTAATTCTTAAAAAATAAATTGAAATAGATTTTTTACTCCAACTATAAAATTAATATAAATCAAAGATAAAAGAGTGATACTCTAAATCAAACCCAGATAATCAAATCTTAAATCTAACTTTCATATTTTAAGTTTACTACAAAAATTCTAACATTACTATATTTTCTGTAATAAACTTTGTACAATTGTTGAATAGAAAATAATACTTAATTTTATAAAAATATTTACCTACTTTAATATTTAACAAGCATAACAACATTACTAATATCCCATAGTATTTTTAGATATACATGTTTAATTTAATAAATGATCAATAAATTAAACATAACATTTATAACAACACATAAAATTAATGTAAAAATAAAAGAATATATTTAAATTATAACTTAAGTATATCCTTTCAAGTACATAAATTGAGTATTGTTTCTATATCTGGAAAACCTCAAAACGAAATTACTAATATTGTTTATTGAATTGAAAGAAAACTATTACATAAACTAAACTATGTTCAACTCTCAAAATTGGGAGAAGAACTTTGCAGAATTAGAAAACTAAGAAACTAGAAAGTAGAGAAACTAAGAGGGTTAGGGATGAAAGTGATGATTTTTACAATAAAGTACGAGGGTTTATATATGGTAGAAAACACCTTAGATTTAATGCTTTAAAGCACTCATCAAAGCTACATAAAATAACAATGCTATAACAACCTAAAAGTCTCTTCTATGCATTACCCCTTATTTGTCCCTAGTGAGCCAAGAAATAAGTCCAAACCTAGATGCATGATTCCAACATTTGTTACGACAAACTTAGATCCATATGACCAAGAGGCGTTGATGATTGTCTACCACATGATTGTTGGCCTCTACCTGCTCTTGTATTTCCTATTCTCTAGCAATTACGAGACTCACAAACGATATCAAGATTTCTACTCTTTTATTCATTGGATTCGATATCAAGATTTCTACTCTTTTATTCATTGGATTCGATATCAAGATTTCTACTCTTTTATTCATTGGATCATTTCTTGTTAGCAGTGATCTCTCGTGACTCAGAGTAACTTGGCTACATTGTTGGTTCTTCTAATGGCATTTCTGGATCTCTTCAAAGTCTCTTTAACAACCTTCCTAACTGAAGATCCTTCATGATATTATGCAATTCTCAAAGAAAAATCTAGGTAGACACATGAGTTATATTAGGAAAGTTCATATAAAAAATACAAAATTCATGAAGTCATTCTTAATTTATGGTTCCATTAAAGCTACACCGACAATTTCTCTTGGTTCTTTAGTTCCATCAAAATAGCATAAACAATTACTTATGGTCTTCTAGTTCAGTCACTCAGGAGTTTACATCCAGAATTTCTGGTTATCCATTTAGATTTTGGTCATCTAAAAATCCTAGCCATAAAACACTTACCAAGCCTTGGTTGAAGTAGAAATATGTTGTCAAGTTCCTCCACCACAAAGCTTTATCATTTGATTGAATGAATGTGATAGGCAAAGTTGAAAGTGACCAAGTTTGTGCATAGACTAGCAGGTTCATTCTCAACCTATTATCCAACCAACGACCCAAAGGTTTAGGCAGATAGGGGATCTAATAGAATCAAGCCAAGAAAGTTTCAAATTTGAGAAGTCAAGTTTGCAACCCGTGTTGACTTCCCCCCAAACATTGACCATTCATAACTTCTTAACCGTGAATCTGATTCAAACACAAAAATAAGGATAATAATTACGTGGTACAATTAGGACATCCCAAGACCAACTGCATTTGCATCGCTATACCCAAGTGATCAGCTTGACCACCTACCCTACCAACGACGACACAAGAGGTCGGGGGACTTATGTTGGATGAAAAAATCACCTATTATTTATGGTCATATTTGATTGGTCAATATCACCATTGAAAAATTAAATAAATACAATTAGTACACATTTATCTCAATTTGAATTACGAGAAGTCTTTTAAAATAAGTTTCTTAGATTTAATATAAAATATATATTAATGATTCAAATTCATATTTATACAAAGTTCATAAATATATTAAATAATTTATATATTATTTAATAATATTTAAATTAATATAAATAATTTTAATAGATAAATAATTTTATATATTATTTATTAATATAAATAATTTTAATGATTAAAATTTATTTAAATATGTAAAATGTTAAGTTTAAATTTTAATTGCTTATATATGGATAAATAAATAAAATACTACGTTAAAGACTACATACAGGTAACGATGATTCAAACCATCGTCAAATTCATTATGTGTGATCAAAAAAAGGGCTACGAGCCAACGAGGAAAATTTGCACCTCATAAAAAAAAAGATTCTCTGAAAATTAAATTCACTATGTCTAGGAAACACAATACACTATCATTAATTCAAGTCATACGGCACCCACAATTAATGGTGAATGAGTGGAGGCATGCTCTTGTGCTGTTCCTCGTGCGCGTGTATTTATGAAACTAATTTAATATAATCATTTGAGATCAGATTAATTGATGAAATTTTAATTCCTACAATCCAATTAAAACTCAAATAATTATAATATATATTTTCTTTTTTATACCAATTTTCCTTCTCCCTTTTTTCTTTTTAATTTTATATGTATATACATATATAAACTAACATAATACCTACTCCTTGACCTACTTGCGTAACATTGTTAACTATTTTTTTTAACTCTACTATGCTACGTTATACGTGAACGTAACGTCAGTTGACGTAATAATCGATACAATTCACGTAACATAACGTCGGTTGATACTTGAAATCGACGTTATTCATGTAATAACACTTGAAATTGATATTACGTTTACGTGTAGTGTTGGTTCGACACGACGTTACGTTCTACGTGGATAGCGTCGATTCTATACCGAATCGACTTTAAATTCATTATAAGACGAGTTTTAAAAAAAATCAACTTTATAGATCGACTTAAATATTTTTTTTGTAGTAGTAATGAGCACCGTTAATTTTCTATATCTACAAATAAATTTTACTTATTTAAATGAACCAATATATCCTTTTAATTTCTAAACTGATCATACACCCTTATAGGGAATGGGTGTTTAAATTACTTTAAAAAAAAAGTTCTATAAATTATTATAATTTAACGTTGCAGACTCACACATCTGTTTCGTCTAACATAATATCTATATGTGCCCACACCTTCACAACTGAGTTTGTAAGATTGTGGTGTCCTTTGATTATGTTCTAAAGTTCAAATCTCACGCTCAAAAATAAATATTTATCGATTTAACTGAAGAAAACTCAATATTTACATTTTATAAATAGCAATAAATTTAAAGTATCTCAACAATATACACATACAATTTCCTATTTATCTCATGAAAAGTGATATGTGAAAAATACCTAAATCTTATGATTCTCAAATTTCCATCACCCGGTAATTATTGCTATCATCATCATCATTATTATTATTATTATTATTATTATGTTGTGTATGGAAAGCAATATTTTCAACAAAAGCCATTTTCCCCACTACATAAATTTTTAGTCCTGATGGAATTTCTTGATTTGATGAACTTATTATTTATTTTAATTTATGATTAATTATATATTTTTTATTTATTTGAAACATGTCGATTTCTTTCCACCAATACATTCTTGTCCTTATTGAAGATCGATCACATTCTACATGAACCACTAATCCATATTGTCTTACAATATCTATGAAAGGTTAATGCATGATAATTAATATCGATATATGTGTCCCAGCTAAGAGATATATATGTAATTATAATATATCTTTCAATCAATTTATTCCAAATTTTTATCTCCAAGATACGTCTACTGATCTCTATACTGGTCCTATCATATATTTATGGTTTTAATTTCTTTGGTAAATTTTATAAATCCTTCCTGGGTTTTATTTTAATTTTCACAAAATACATACCCACATCTATGAGAAAATGTATTTACTATAATCCGGAAAAGAAATTATCAGGATAATCTTGGGCAATATATTAATATATATATATATATATATATATATATATATAAAGTAAACTAAGAAATATATCAGGAAAACTTAGAATATTTGTATAAATTTATAACTTAACTTTGAACTGTTATGATAAATTTATCACAAAATTTTTTAAGTTTTATAAATCTACCACCATCATTATATTTTAATGATATTTTGTACAATTAATAATGAGTTTTATGGTAGACTTATACTATTAATAAATAATTCGATGATATATTTGTCACAAAATATTAATAATATATTTATCAATTTATAAAAAATTTAAGCAGTAGAATTCTGATTACAATTTAGTTGTATAATAATTTTTTTTTGTTTATTCTAACATATATATACGTAGACTGATAGAAACCCCCTTAAAAATTAATGATAAACTTGACTGTCAGTGTCTATTTCTTAACAGTATTGTTGTATATATCTTAATTTAATATGGTAATTATTGGAGCTAACTTGAAAGTAATGTAAATATGATAACTTTTGAAAAATGAGTATTTTAACCGTGCATTTACCTCTCATCATGGATTTATAAAAATATCAATTTAAGTCATAAATATATATAAAAATAATTAAAAGTACATATTATAAAATATTTAAAAGTTATGAAACTGTTGGTTCCTTCCTTAAAAAATATGAAGCTGGCCAATTGGCATATCTTATCATGTCCTTATTGGTAAAATTAACCATCAAGTAAAAGCCAAAAAGAATTAACTAATAAAAAAAAACACAGATAAAATTGTGTAGAGGGGAGAGACTAGCTAGAGAAGAAATGTAAGAGATCATAAACAAGTGTAGTGTCTTAATCAGGGGAAGAAGCGAGTGCACATGTTAGATTAACCAAATATATACATACTACTCAACCTATAGGGGTGATCATTACTTTGAGTCCCCATATAAATAGATATATAACATCAGCTATATGTAAATACACAGATTCAACTACATTAAACATAATCAGCTAATGATCCAAATTACTAGCTTTTCCGAGCCTCTCCAGCTATATAGGTCACTATCCATATATGCCTCGCACGTCTATATCATATGCCTAAATTTTCCTGTTTTAATTGCATATAAGTATTGGGTATCTATACCTTTCCTTTTTTTAATTAGCATTTGAAGTTATAGTAATTTTTATCAAATTAGTAGATTAATTGCATAATTATTAAATTAAGTATTAAAAATTTGGTAATTTTTTAAAATAAATACTTTTGTTCTGTGATTTATAAGTTAGGTACTACCAGTCCTGTTTTTATGAAAAATAAATAATTTTAATCTTTTAATTTATTAAAATAAGTATTTTTAGTCCATCAAAAGTATTAAAAATAAGTATTTATAATGCCTAACTTTCATAAATAATACAAATATAAATATACAATCTAACAATTATAAAACGAAAGTGCTCATTTGTACATAATAATAAGGTTATTGTGATATTTTTTTCAAATTAAGAGATCTCTCATACTCAATACAATAATTATAAAATTAAACTACTTAAATTAAATAATTATTATATATCTCGACTATATTTCATTTTTTTAATTATGCCTTCTTTTATATATCACTAGTATTATACATAAAAATAAAAATAAACATGAATCAAGGGTAGAGAGGGTCTATTATTCTCCTCAAAGGCATTTGTTTTTACCTTATTGGTATATAATTAATGCATTATCTTTTTTATGTTCATTGTTATTTAAATATTTTATTTTAGTATTTTAATTCAAGTATCGGTACCTCCTATTAACAATTTTGAATAATATGTATTCATTTTTTGTTAAAATTGACCACATGTGTCTTACTTGTCAAATTGAACAAGGGAAAATGAAAATTTCAAAACAAAGGAAAAGGCCAATAATGAAAAATAATAATTTAATGGATAAAAATGTATCAATAATTAAATTTAGATAATAAACACCATTTAATAACATAAGGCATGAAAAATATCAATAGATTAACCTTGGCATCAAAACTCATATAATAATAACTAAAATAGTTTAAATTTATTGATTTTTTTGTGTTAAGACATTATTAATATCATTAATAATCAAAGTTTAGAAAAAATTAACAAAATAACATAAAAAATTCAAATATAAAAATTATATCATTATTATTATTTTTTTATTTTGCAAGAAATATAATTGTGTTTCCTTTTTTGTATTTTTTCTTTCTAAAAATTTCATAAATACCCTTTTTGATTTACTATATAGGAGGCATGTATCCAACTTTAATTAAAAATGATAAAATATTATTCAAAATTATTAAAATAAATACCTATACTTAAATTAAAATACTAAAATAAAATCGTTTATTTCACACCTATTAGCAATCTCTTTTTTACTTTGGGTGTAGTTCCACATTCTTTATAAATACTTAATATTCTTTATGATTGAATTAATTCAAAATAAATATATTAGCTTATACATATTTAGTTTATATACACTTACGATAAATAAAATAAATAGATTTTTCTACTATCAAAATTTTAAAAACTATTATAAAATTAACATCGAATTTTATAATTATTATAAAAATACCATCAATATTTTTTGTTATTTTCATATCATTAAAATTTGTAAAATATTACAAAAATACAATCAATGTTGATCAGTTAGAAGTATGTTATACTTATATCAATAATATTTTTATTACATTTAAAGTTTAATAATATGAAAGTAAAAAAATTCAACGATATTTTTATAATATTTGTTAAGTTTTAATTATATGAAAGTAACAAAATAAATTTCAATGATATTTTTGTAACAACTTCCAAAATTTTGTAGTAAAAAAATCTATTTATTCAAATAAATAAATATAAATTATGTATAATGTGTGTATATATAATATTTATACATATTATGTACAAATGAAATAATATTTTTGGACCATTCAATTATATACAATCGAAGATACTATTTAAGACCCCAACTAAATATCCAATAACTGCTAAATGCTTATAAATTTAATCAAGTACATTTACACTTATATGAATTATGATGTACGGATTGATGTAGAAAATTTCTTGAAAAATTAATATATCATTTTTAAAATTATCTAAACACACAACACATTTTAATTAATATTAATGCAAATGTAAGTAAATTTGTGTAGTAGATGACATGAAGACATCTTTTGCGAATTTGGACTTTCTATAATTTGTTTTTTAAATTTATTATATGCACAGTTGTTTTCGCATAAACTATGAATTTTTGTTAATTATAAGTTATTTTAAATATTTGAAATTTTTTGCTTACCCAAAGACGAAACCTAGTAGCTCCGATTTTTTCCGGCAAGAAAACGGATAAACAGGAAAAAAGAAGCTTCGAGTTCAACACCAAGCAGAAAGCGTATTTAATAAAGCCTTGATAAGAAAATCCAAAAATATATATAAATATATATATATATATATATATAAAGGAACAAATATCTAAATGATTTTCTAAATTGATAATTGAAAGATATCGATTAGATCAAAATGATAGAAATTGTTCTTAACAAGGTAAATCTGAATCGAAATTCGAAATAAAACAACAACCAATTAACATCTCATATCATCTTCTTCATTCCTACCTATTCTTCCCCTATCCCTAGCTAGCTAATACACAGCACAGAACAATAAGACAATAATGTTATTAAATAATTCTAAATTAGAGTCGATGTTAATTTCCAAATTACAATTAAGACCTTGGTGATGGGAAGAAATGCGTACCGGACATAAATGCATTGAAAGAAGTCGGGTAGAGTGAAGTAGGGTCAAGAATCGAAGCAGAAGGATTTCCAGTACCAGTAGTTGTTGTAGCTGTTGTAAGATTAAGATGTTGATCTGCACGGTCTGAACAACCCTCACCACCACCACCACCACCACTCGTACTTGTGTAATTACTATCAGGCCCTTGATCGTAGAGAACTCCTTTGAAAACATGGCCTCCTATATTCACAGCCGTTTGATAAGCGTATTGTTCACTTGATTCCTCTATTGAGTTCATTTTTATGCAACGAAACAAAGCTGGAGAGTTTAGCTCTGGTGGAAATGCATCCCCAATTTCCAACCCTAATATTCAACTCCAACAAAATTAAAATCATGGATTACAGTGTAACTAAATTTATGGAAATTTTCGTCAGTTTTACTAGAAAACAGTAGCAGTACAGAAGAAAATTGATACCAAACTTTTTTGTACCCGATACAGTATATTGAAAATTATTTGATGGTGGTAGTGCTCTTATGATTTTAATTTACTTTTTGATTAAAGATACTTTATCGTGATTCAAATCTGTAACTTAAAACCATAAAGTAGTGGTGATTCTTAGGGCGAAAGCACTAATAGTAGTTTACCTGAAGTGTTAGTGGGAATACGAAGAGAAGTAGAAGCTTGACGGTCTCTCTGTCTTTTAGTATGCTCAACGCGAAACTGTTGATTTTGTTGTTGTTCTTGAATTTGAAGTTGTTGTTGTTGCAAAGCAGTAAGTTGTTGCTGACGTTCACGGCGTCTAGCAGCAGGAACCCAAGTGCTCTTAACATGAGTGGGGCAAGGAAACCCTCGGCTTTTACAACAAGTTCTACATCTAAGATGAGCACAATCTTTCTTTGCTTGATTTCCACAATCTTGACAATTCATTCCTCCTCCTCCACTTCCTAAACTTCCTTGTCTCATCATTGTAAAATCCAACCTCGTCCCTGATTCACCAGAAACGTCGTCGTTGTCGTTGTTGATAGAGATTCTACTAGTACTACGGTTGCTAGGAACCACTCCAAACGAGTAATAGTTGTTCAAATTCTGTTGTTGGTTTTGATGATACTGAGGCCATATCTCGAAACCCTTGCTGTTGTTGTTGTTGTAGATCTCTTCGTTTCTGAACAAAAACAAACTATTATTGTTACCTTGATTTCTTTGATGATGATTATGATGATGATAATGATTTTCGCTACCACCACCAGCCTCTTGTTGTTTGTTTGATGTTGTTGGTGGTGTTTCTAATTCACTCCCACTTAAACAAAAGAACCCTGCCATTTTTCACAACTGATCAAATCTGAGACTAATCTCAATTTGGGGTTCAAATCCATATCAGATATTAAAAAAAAGCCTTACTATATTCTCTAGTAATACTACTACTAGTTCAGTGCAGACTTACAAATCCCAAAAAAAAAAAAAAAATCCTTTTTTTCGTGATTAGTAAATACAAGTATAATAAGGAGATGTTGGTTTTTGGGTAATCTCTCTTTCTCTGATCACTTTCTGACTAGTCTCTGTGGGGATGTTGTACTGGGGAAGAATTAATTAATTTGGGAAATTTTTTTAAAAATAAAATAAAATAAAAGAGAGGATCGATGATTAATCTTAACTTGGGTTTCAGTTCTCCTTATTCATTCCTAACAATTATGGTTTGGATTTAGAGCTCTGCTACGCCGCCATGGCAATTGCTATCTCTCTCTATCTCTCTTTCTTTGATACACATAACTAGCTACTAGTACTACCCTCTTTCACCATCTTTTATTTTCTCTCTCTTATTTAACACAACACGCCAACTTTGTTTCCACTTTCTCTATTTTGCCTCTCACTTTCAATATACAACTGGGTCTTTGTATGATTTTGTTTGCGAGGAGAAGACAAAGAACGAGAGAGAGATAGAGAGAGAGAGAGAGATCAGTGAGTGAAAGAGAAGGGGAACAACAAAATCTATCACTCTCCCACTCGACACTTCTCTACAGTTCTCTTCCAGTTTCAATGAATCTCTCAATACAAATATCATTGAATCTCATTCGTTTCTTGACCATCGTGTGGTTATTATCCATCCACGTGTCATTTCATCAGCTTTTGCTTATTCGTCCTTGGTCCGAAAAACCCGGCAGTACTTTTTTTGACCGTCCCAGCAATCAAAGATTATTTTCTCAACCCCCCCTTCCCTCCCCCTATTTTTAATATTAAAATCAAATCACTTGCCATCCCAAATTTAGGGGTGTTAATAGTGTATTTTTGTGTTTTTATTGGCGTCTTGTCTTTATCTTTTTTTTTTAATATCCAAATTCATGTATTTATTTATTTTTTAAAAAATTTAATATTTATAAATACAAAAAAAAAATTAATTGTTAATAATTTATATTGATCCAATATGTGTTCGTATAGAGTATTACTTTTAAGTTTTTATATTACAAATATTTATATATTAAAATTCAGAAGAAAAAAAATTAAAATCAATGATCACAAAAAATGTAGTTGAGTTTTAACGGTTATTATATATATATATATATATATTCTTCTTTATTGCATACATACATCTCTTGTAAATTTCATGAATGATGTGTCTATTAAAATATCTTTTTACTAAGAAAATACTCAATTGAACATTTAAAATCAAATAAAATTAAAATAGCATATAAGAGAATTAAAAGTATTTTTATATATACACAATTTACGTGACATATATATTATTCACATCAATCACACACACACAACTCACATATTAGAATAAGCTAAATCTTTTTTTTTTCTTTTTGAGAGAAAACAATTAAGATCTTATTACCCTAAAATAACTAATTAAAGAGTAATATTATGTGCCCATGTTAAGATCAAATTTTAATTTATGTGTAAAAAACAATATTGATTTAATTAGTGATTAAGTGATATATGTATTAATTTTTATGTTTAGAGAATTTGAGATTAATTTTGTCTTAAAACATATTTGTAGTAGTTGCCTTTAAATCTCATTCTCAATTCTCCATTAAGCCTAGCTAGGCTAGATAGATCATAATTATATACGTATAACTACTATTACTACACTAGTTATCATTTTAATGACCTATAAGCTAGCTAGATCATAATTATATATACGTATAACTACACTTGTCCATTAAGTAATGCCTCGTATCCCACTTGAAATTGTTGTCGTTGTAATCATTTTAAGATTGACAAAAGAATTGTTGAAAAGAATAATTTATAGAAAAATGAGAAAATTGGATGGTTCGTTCAATGCATGAGAGGTCAATAACTTTGATGTGGAGTGAGGGAGGGAGATGTAGGGTTTGATTGGATGCTGTATAGAGTAGAGGTCACGTGACAGACTGTTGGTGAATAAGGCAGCAAAATCAAGCTTGTTTTCTGAAAGTGATTTGGATTAATTGGTCAAATGGAATTTCAAAAACCCATGTTCCTGGTGTTGACATGAATTTGGAGAGTATTAGGCAAAAGTTAGCAAATATTAGGTGATCAAAGTGTTTTTTTTTTCCTTGTGATTTCACACTATTTTTCTAACTCTTGTTTGAAAATATTGTTAACATAATTAAATGACGGTGCTAACACTTTTGCTTTGAACACTATTCCTACTATCACTACACAACTTAATATTGTTTCTCCTGTAAATTAATTATTTTTCATATTTTTTATTTTAATTTAATACTTATATTATTAAAATATCTTTTAATAAATTGTTTTTGCAAAAACAAATTGATAAATTTTATAGAAAAATTTACATTATTTGCACGACACGTGAAATTATAATTTTATTATCTTATTTACGGTATACCGTGTAACTTCATGTATAATATATGTAACTTAAATATTTCGATTAAATTTAATCAATTTTATATGATTTTAAGGTTTGCTCTTACACATCTATTTACATTTTTTTAATCAAAATTAAATGAATGACAAAAACAAAACTATTGATGTAAGTGGTTTAATTGCCTTACTGGTGCTATTTATATATAGTTACTATTTTTGCTTGAGTCCTTGCCACTACCCACATCACTTTCTTCACCTTCTTGCTACCTCGTTTGCCCTCTAGCACGATTGGTTCAATGATATTTCGATTAGCTCTCGGGTTTAAACATTTTTGTTGTTAAAAATATTATTTCTTTTTCCTTTCTTTTTTTTTAATTGGTTTGATTTGTTTTTTATATTTTTGAAATAAGAAAAACTCTAAACATTATAGTTTTATGGTGTATCTCAAAAAATATTGTGTTAAAATACTATTGATTTATAAATTGAGTTTATAGAGTTGTGTGTAATAAACTTTTGTCATGTTAAAAAGTATATTCATTACAAATTTGTAGTAAATATGATTAGCCAAATAAAATTTTGTAGTAAATAGTAGTGCTTTTGAAATAAGTTGTTTCTGTTCAAACACTTTTATAGACACATTCATTTGAAACCAAGTAATTTAAATTTACTTCAAAAAAATATGTTTTACATGTTCTACAACGTATTAATGTTCCCGTTGTATGCATGAATCTTTCTAGACAATTAATAATGGATTAGATCTATTTTTATATTCTAATTTGGATGCAAATACTTTGTCCTTTGATGATAGCTTGCCTTACAAAAGGCTCATCTTTGTATAAATTACCTTAATTTATTATCTTTTTTTTGCACCACTTATATCTTTAAAATTGTGATTTAAAATAATAATTTTTATCTTTTGTTTTTATAAATCTCAACCGTTAAAATATAATAGTATAAAAAATTAAATAATAAATTACAACTAATGATCAAGTCATTGTATATTTTGAATTAATTTCCCCAAAACTGTCCGAATGAAATAAATAATTTAATTAACTTTGCTCCAAGTCCTATGAGTATAGATCGCATAGGCTACTCAATTAATATGGAAGATTCTAAATATAATCTACCCCCAATGACACTACAAAATAAAATTCGACCAATACCTATCTGCCTTTTTGGATCCAAGAGGAATGCTATTTGATGGTTTCCTAACTTAAATTCATGACGGTGGTAACTAGACCCGTGAATTAAAAATTGCTACATTTTTAGATATTTGGGTTATATATTTTATGAAATTTAGAAAAAGGTCCTTAAACCATGTTAAAATTTTAGAAAGTCTATTTTCATATCATTTTAGAATTTTGGGAGACTCAATGACAAGGTGGAATTTGATATATATTTTGCGGAGATGAGATTGTTTAAGTGATATATATTGATTTGTCATGTAAATAAAACACATGGAGTTTGCAGGAGTCATAAGAAAATTTATGAAAATTTTGTTGGTACTAGATTGAAGTTCCAAGTTTTAAAGCTCAGGGCTTAATGTTACAAAGACTCATACAACTGGAAAAAAAACCATATATATAAGGAATTGATGTGTGATTGAGGTGGTATATTTTTCAATCCTATCACGGTGAAACCAAGTTCATATATATATAAATAAATAAATGAATATCATTTATTTGATATTATTCAAAATAAAGAAAAGAGATAATGAAAAATAAAGAAAAATAATTATATACCACGGTATAAGAAGGTTTGAACTTATCAAAAATCTAGTTGTGATCCGATCACGCCGCGGTAAAAATATAAGTTTTTATCACATTCTTTCCTATAAATAAGACCCTCTATATATCAAGAAAATAAGCTTACAAGTTGCATTTTCAGCAACTTTCTCTTCTACTTTTCTGTATATTTTAAGAATTTATTTATTTCTTCCCTCAAGAGAAAGAAAATGTTTATGTTTTAATAGTTTCTAGTTTTTGATTTAACAAATTTTGGAATGAAATTACTATCGGAGTTTTTCCAATTTCAGAATCAACTCTTCAAAGTTTTGTAAAGATATTGTTAAGGTATTAATTATATTTCTTTTATAGTCCATATATTTATGTTGCTTTTTTGTGTCATTTTTAATTTATATGTGATCAATTATAACATGTTTGGCTAATAGTGAATATGATATAATAATAATATTGTTATCCTTGCAAAATATTAAATAGGTAAAATATTTTCGTAAAATAAATTGATTTTATTTTTATTCAAGATTTTTATAAAAAATGTTATTTGAAGGAGTACATTACTCTTAATAACAAGAGTTAAAATTAAGATTTAATTATTACTTGAACTTAATTTGGAGTAATGTTTTTTTTATTTTAGATTTAATTATTTGGATATTTAGAGTGAAGCTCTATTTTAAAGGTTTTTTTACAAATAATTATTATTTGAAAATGTATTGACAACAATTTTTCTTAAATAGTTATAAAACCTTAAAGTTATTTTTCAGATAGTTAAATTCTTAAGTTTAATTTGAACATCTTGAATAAAGTCTAATTAATTAACTATATCTAAGGCTGTGATTAGATGGTTTGTTATTTTGTTATAAATAAAGCTAAAATTTATTACTTAATTAACTAATAGGCTCTACCTAAAGATATTAATTAATTAACAGAAAATAAAAGAATTCGGACCGTATCTAAGGAAATTTTAATACCAAAAGTATAAAATTAATAAATTTCAATTTATATATTTAATAACTTAAATAATATGAGTAAACATAATTACTAAATTATTATATCCATTATTTTTTACTATTTATAAATGTATTAAATTACATTAGTATTTGTTGAATTCTTGTCTATCTTTATCTTTATGCATTAGATTAGTTTTTCCAAAAACCAAATCATTATAACAGAATGTTTAGGTTTAATTTTGTTTTTAAAATTTGAATAATATTTAAAAACTATACGATCCTACTTCCTTGAATTGACCTTGGGAGTATACTTATCATTTCTATAAATGATTTGTACATTTAGAAAATTAATAAAATTTAAAATAGATAAGTATTTACAAAATCAGTATTATCTCCGATTTCGTTCATCATCAATTAAAAAAATAATATTATTCTTTCCTATCAAGTTATTAAAACATGATTAAAACTCGGTCATTTAATAATGATAAAATAACATCTAATATAAAGAAAAAATTCACAAAATATTCGTTTTAATATTTGGTTAATATCTATACTTTTATTTTTAAATGAAATAAAAATATATATTTGAATAATTTTATGTTATAATATTGTTATTATTTATTTATTCTTAAATAATGTCATACTAAATTTCTTTTTTACCCTTGTTAATGACTTGTATTTTTTTCTTTTTTTAATCACTATAGAGTAAAAAATAATGCTTTAATAGATAAACAATTAAAATAATATTATTTGTCATTAATTAATCTTTTTTCTTAAAGTTGATAGACTAGTTTTTTAGAATCTTAAGGACTAAACGACAAAACTTCATAATTTGAGGAAATTCTATGATCCATCGCCCTATAAGTTGTTAAAACTTGATCTCACCTTCCAATTCACTTAACTTTTCCCTCAACATTTCTTGATTTGAAAATTTTAGTCCAAATTATAATTTTATAAAATTAATTAACAACGTTATACTTAACTATCATTTGATCGTAAAATTGAGGAATAAATTATAAATTTTGACATAATTTAACAACTAAATTATATATTATGAAATAAGTTGGAAACCAAATGAATTAAAAGTCAATTCATATCATAGTCAAGTATAACACCATTAAATCAATTTGATCGAAATTAACATTTTGAATTAAAATTATCAATTAAAAATATTAGGAATTAATTCATGTGATTCAAAAGCTAAGAATAAACTTGTAATATTTTAAATATGTTAAAAATAATATGGTTAAATATGCCCATAGCTAACAAAATCAAGACTAGCTTCTCGATAGGTTGGATAATGTTTTCTCAAGTAGGATAATGTTTTCTCAAGTTTAATAATCACGAGTGTTCTTACTCCTTGATCAAATGATTTTGGAAATTTTGATTTTTATAGACTTGATCAGCCTCTCAAACAAGTGGGTTTGATAATCCATTTATAGCCTAACTTTGTTAACCTCAATCCCAATCCAACACATTTAAAAAATAAGTCAAGATGAATTGACCCGATTATGAACCAACTTATTTAAACTCAACCTAAATTTCATTCAAAAGTCTCGAGATTATGTTTGATTTGTGGGTTATAGTAAAAATTTTGTTAATGTATCATATACAAATCGACCTGTTATGACCTATTTAATCCAAATTCGAACTCAACCCATAGAATAAATGGGTCAGATAGATCAACTCATTCATCAATAAACCCATTTACTCTTAAGTCAAATTCATTTAAAATATTTGAGTTTATTTTGGTTTCACATATCATTTTAAGAATCGACGATTTTAGGACTTAATGAGGTGAATGTGTGTCTAATTTTACAGTTGTATTTACTAATATATAATTCAAATTAAGTTATAAGCGATTATTCTTTTTCACTTGTATATTTAAAAAAAAATTAAAAATAAAAAAAAAAATATTTCAAGTGGTCCAGGCCCCACATAAATGTAGGATTTTTTTGTCCAAACGATAAGCATTCGATTGGATGTGACCTACTTAGCCAATTCTACTATATTTTAGAGCGTGTTCACTAATATGTAAATAGAATTAAGTTACAAGCAATGATTATTTTTCACTTGTAAAAAACAAAAACAAAAAAAAAAGCCTTCAAGTAATCAATTACACAAAAATATAAGGATTTTTTTGTCCAAACAATAAGCATCCAATTGGATGTGACCGAACTAACTTTACAATTGGGGATGAGAAGACTCGGACCTCACTCACTCATTAGGAGGAACACCCACTTAACCACTTCTTTTAGAGGGGTATGTGTTATAAGAAATTAAGTTACTAATTTTTCAACAACTTGATTAACATGAGAGAGTCTTGGATTAAATTTATAAAAAAATTTGTTAATCTTATCTTCCCAAATGATGTAAATAAAGATATAGTAATTATTTAATTAGAATTTATTAAGATTAAGATTATTATCTCTTAATTAGAATTTTATTTGTTTATTTTTAAATTTTATATTTATATTTATCATTTAATTATTTAAATTATTATAATTATCTAACTAGTTTGTTATTTTAATCCTATAAATAGAACATTGTATTGTATTTATTTCTCGAACCATAATAAATTGAATACAATTATTAATTTTCATTAATTATCCATATTGTTTTCTCCTTTCTATTCGTCTAAATATCTAATCTATAATTCTTTTGATTATTCTTCTAATTCATCTATTATCTTTATTATTTACCTCTCGTTTTACATTAGTTTGATATTAAAACCAATAAAATTTCATTTCATTTCATTTTCTCAAACAACTTTACTGTCCCTAATTTTTTTTAAATTCTGATCTAAAAAAAATCAAAAAACCAACACAACAACCATCCCCATCGACCACCCGCCTCCAACATAAAAAAGAAAACGAAGAAGTCAAAATGACAAGAACCAACTATCACCTTAAACCACTACTTAAAATGGTTCAGCCTAGTTGTGACACCAATGCTATTTTTTGCCTCATCCTTTCTCAATTACGAGAATCTTCTACGATGATCTAATATGAAATAGACCAAAAATTCTTTAACAATATAATAACTACAGTTCAAGAGATGCAAAAAATCGAAGATAGGATTCAAAAAAATTAAATGATGTGAAGGAAAACATAAATAAAATTAGAGACATTCTTCATTAAAGTCGTGAGGTGTATCAATCCTCACGTGCAAAAAAAAAAAAAACTCTGAGCAAAGATATTAGCAGTGCACCCTTCATCAAGGCTTATTCAACCATCCTACAAATTTTGGGATGTCAACATATTACTCTTATGTTATCATTAGTTTTTGTCCGATGTCATAGTGTTTTTAAGCATTAACTTGAATTTATGCTTCAATTTTTAACCAACTACTCAACCATTGAAGTTGCACATGTAGCTTGTATTCTTGTGTCATGGCTTTATCAAGAACCCTAAGGATGGTCTATCATTATATCTCAAGTTTTGATTATTAATCTATAGATCTATAACTCATTAGGTGCCTGGTTTTCATCACCAGATGATAATGATGTAAATAAAGAGATAATAATTATTTAAAATATGATTTATTTAGATTGAAATTGAGAATTTCATACATAAAAATAATTACACAAAAGTCAATCATTTTTTCAACCCAACTAGACAATTGAGACCTAAATGAGGGGTGAAAACATCAACTCATAGAATCTTTTTGCAAACTGCATTCAAAGTTGACTAAGTAGGCATCATAACATGAATTAAGCGAATAGCACAGTGGAAAACCAAAACAACAAACTTGATTCAATACATAACTAAAACAACCAGCAGATAAATAAGAACAATATGCGATAAACACACTACTAATGGTAGGCCTCATAGGCTTCTGCCTAGACTTGCAACATGTAGGAACAAGGTAAATATCACACAATATGTGAAACATGACTATATATTGAAAAGAAATAAAGGATCTTCAATCACTTCAAAACCTCATATATGAGAATATATTCTTTAAATAATGATTGTGCTCGTACAATATGCAATCATACATAACATTACAAATCTGCAAACAGGTAGACTAAATCAACAAAAGTTATAAATAGAAAGCTATAGCCATGCTACAAGGAAACAAATAAGCATGTGACTACATAAATCAAAAAGATTTCTAATCAAAGTCTAAATCTAGCATATTGGTACACATACACAATAGAAATTCATATTATACTAACACAATAAATGATCATACAAACACATTCATGTAACAAAGTAAACCCATATAGAACTCCTACATATGGGGTAACATCTGTTCGGTAACAAATAATCCACTAAACACAATATATAAATATAACTCAATAGAAATATAAATGCAAATACCTCTATCAGCTAGGACCTCTACCCTAATTACCTATTACTATCCTCACTTGCTACCTCTATAACCACTTGATCCAACACACAAAGCCGACTCTCCTTCAAATCCAACACCACACAAAGTAGTGTGATCGATAACCAAAGATTAGTAAAGTGAACTAGAAATTGAACTACCAATCATAGGAAATATATTCAACTATGAACCATCAACAACCAATTGAGGAAAATACACTTAACCATAAATAATCAACAACTAGCGTGGGAAATACACTCAACCATGACCATCCAATAACAAACACCACCTCAAGTACTCACTACTTAAGAGCAAGATTTTACTTACTCAGGCATGCATCACTAATACCAAGCAACACTCAAGATAATAGTGATCTATAATCAGAAATATGAGATGTCAATTTGATAAAACTTTGCTATAATTTTTCTCATTATAGAACACAAAGAGAGGGGATATTTAGCCAAAACACAAATTCAAGGGGTACCTTACCTAGGGTCTCGCCAACTACCCTCATCAATCGTCGAGCAAAAGGTCCATCAAGGCACACAAAAATTCTATTTTTTATTTCAAAAATTATCGAGTAATTTTTCATAAATATCCACAAACGCAATGAAAAAAAAGAGCAACAACATCGATTCACTCGCAAGATCGCTCGCTAAAAACCACAACTCTTCACCTAGCATACACACTGCGAAAATCATCTTCGTGGTCTGTGTAAACATGCTCATATACAAAGAGTACCTTACTGTGTGCGTATGTACATTACTAATCGATAATAACCAACCTCACATAGAGAAAGATAAATACATTAAGTAAAATAAACAGACTTCATGTTTTGTACATGGGAAACCAACAAAGATACAAAAGACTATAGGACTTATAGAGATTATTATTTTATAATTAGGATATTATTTTTTATCTTTAAATTTCATATTTATATTTTGATTTATCATTTAGTTATTTAAATTATTATTAAAGTTTTATTATGATTATCTATTTTGTTATTTCACTGCTAGTATTATATTTATTTCTTAGATCAAAATGCTTGAATACATTTATTAGTTTCTCTACTAATAATGTGTTTTTTTTCTCCCATTTCTATTTGTCTAAATCGTTAATCCTTAATTTGTCTAATTATTCTCCATTTTCATCTATTCTCTCATCTTTTTCTCTTATATTCTACCTCACCAAATTAACCCCTTAAAAATATATTTTTTTGAATAAACATCTTTAAAAATAATTATTTTTGCATTCATAAGGCATTTTAACAAAATAATAATTTTATTTCAATTCCACGATAAAATAAACAACCACAATCTAAACTAATTTAGTTTCAATTCATATTTTTTCCAATTCCTTCTATTTTCTATTCATATGTTTTCAAGTTCTTTCAAATTTCATTACACATAAACATGCTCATATTGTGTAAATACATGTATCGTTAATTGTCAATATACATATGAACAATGGTGGTTAGAAAATTTGATAAAATACAATAAAAAGTGTGAATACAAATTAAAATTAATTTCTTGTTTGTTAAAATCTTATTATTAAGACATAAAATAATAATTAAAAATAAATTATGAATCTGATCACATTATCAATCAGTCAATTTATTTTAGGGACACCTTGAATCCCTATTTAAAGGATTAAAATGTTTCTATAAAAAAAGTAAACCCTCTTAAAAATTAACCATTAGTAGTGTAATTTTGTGAAGGTAAAAATAATGATGTGATATTTTTCCTTCATAAGTTCATTTAATCAAGTAACGAACTTGACTCTTCTTGAGACTTACATAGAAATATATGTTCAAAGAATGATACATTTTTTTATTCCATTAGCGTGCTCTTATGTTTGGGACCTTTGACTCATGCACAAGAAAGCGATAACTTGGGAAGCACCACTGTTATGTACATATCCAATAAAAATGCAATATACTGTTTTTGGACATATTTTTACCGTCTTAGGTGTAGGTACGAGCACTTTAGCAAGAGACCCCACACTCGTAAGTATTCATAGGAAGGTACATTGATGTAAGTTATGTAATTTTAGTATTAGCATTTTCATGTACAAAACACAATGTCTGTATTTTTTTGATGTTTATGTCTACCCTTCTTTAGGTTGGTTACTGGTAGCTCACTATCATTTAGGACATAGTCTTTTGTTTGCTTGTTACACACACTCACTTTTCTTAATTTGTATATTTTTTGCATTGTTGGGTGTTTGTTATCGAGGTGTCCTGTTGGGGAATTTTTTTTATGTTGGGTTGTCCCATTTGGGACTAGGCATTTCTCCTTATTAAATATGTTGTTCATTGTGGTTTTTAGCGAGTGAGTTTGTGAGCAAACTGACATTATCTCCATTGAATTTATATTTCCTCCAGGATACTCATGCCCCTTATCGAGGGGGTCGATTAGTGTGTAATGGATAGCTTTCTCATCGACCCTAGGTAGGCAAGGGGTTAAATATGTGAGGTTAGCGAGCTTCCAAGAGGCTGAATTTTTCTATCAATTTTCCTCTCCCCTTCTTGTTTTCTTGGCTAGATTGTGGGAATACTCTACTCATTTAGCACTTAACGTCCCCTGTTAATTCTTAGTTTATTTTACTTCTAAGTCTCAATTTTAGGAAATAGATAGCATTTGTGTGATATATGGTATCATAGAGGAGTCTATCTCAATTTTCTCAAATAGTGGGTTAAGTGTAAAAAATATGAGATTGAGAGAGGCTTTCATGAGAGGTAAGATATATGGCTGTCTAGTGTAAATTCACGTCATTTTGATAAGTTACTTCATTTTAAGGTGCTTACCTCATTTCATTTCACAATTATCTTGAGTGTTTGTTCAGTATTTGTGAATCGTGTTTGTGAGAGCAAAATAGTGTTCTTGAGTTGTGTGTACTCAAGTTGGTTTTTTCAAGTAGATTTTAAAGTTGTGGTAATGTGTCATGTGTTAGCTTAGTGTTGCAAGGTCACAACGTGGTATATAGAAGAAAAACATGTGTATTTGTGTGCCATGTGTCGGTTTGGTGTTGTAGGTCACAATGTATATGATGTTAGGTGGTAGAGCCATTAGTATTCAATCACATCATATTATGATGAAGCTCTAGGAATGATCTTGGATCTACATGGATCATTTGTAACAGAGGCAACAAACGAGGTAAGCAATAGGTAGTTAGGGTAGGTGTTCCCAAATAATAGAGATATTTGTGTTTATAATTATCTATCGAGTTGTATATGTTTATTCTATTTTAGTGGATTATTTTCTATTGAGTAGTTGCTATAAGAAATCAAAAGATATTATTGTATAGGTAGGGATTATATATGGGTTTACCTCGGTACATGTTGTGTAATGTATGATCTCATGCTATGAGAGTACAAACATCATTTACTAAATATGTTCCCATTTATGAGGTCCTGAAGTGATTGAAAATCTTTTATAGTTTTTCCATTATGTATGCCTAATTCACATATTGTGTTATGTTTTCCATGTTTATACATATTGCTAGTCTGAATAGGAGTCTATGAGGCACACCTTCACTATTATTTTTACTATAGATTGTTCTTTCTTTTATGCTCATTGTTTTTGTTGTGTGTTGAATTAAGCATGTTATTTTGTTCTTTTGTTGTGATATTTTCTTAATTCATGTTGTGAGGCATGCTTGGTCGAGAGGGAATAGAGCTCCTAAAACGATTTCATGGGTTAGCGTTTTCATCCCTCATCTAGGCTTTAGATGCCAATTTGGGTTGAAACAATAATTAAACTTTGTGCAATTATTCCGACATTTGAAACCCTCAACTTCCTTTGAATAACTCATTTAGTGTCTTTTTTTACCTTATTTTGGGATACCTTATTTAAAAGTTAGTTAGCTAAAAATGGCTTCCTTCACATGTTCTATGGTAACCCATAACTTAATATCATTACACTCATAATTTCTTTCAAGTTATGATTCTTACCCTCAACAACACCATTTTGTTGAAGTGAATAAGATGATATGGTTCCATGCATGATTCTATAATGTGCACAAAATTCACCAAATGATGCTTCATACTTACCACCACATTGCTTCGTAGAACCTTGATTTTTCTATTGAGTTGATTCTTAACTTAAGCTTTATATAAAGGATAAATTTCTATATGGCTTCATTTTTGCTTTTAAGCAAATACATATTGTAGTATTTTGTGCTATCATAAACAAAGGTAATAAAAAACTTATTGTCACCCTTTGTTTTAAGAAATTTTAAATCACATAGATCAATATGAATTAAGTCAAGGTGTTTAATATTCCTTTTAATTGAGTAGAATGATGACCTAGTCATTTTCCCATCAACACAAGTCTTGCACTTGTGTTTGGAATCAATTTAAAAAGAAAATATATGTTCCAAATTAATTAATCTACGCAATGTATCATAATTAATATGACCTAGTTTACTATGTCGTAAATTGGAAGACTCAAGCAAGTAAGTAGAATAATTAACTTCATTAATTTTCTTAGGTATTACAACCATAACATTAAGTTTAAAAGTCTCATTACAAGTATATACATTGCCTACAAACATACATCGTTTGGTCAATACAACCTTGCCATACTCAATGAAAATTCTAGAGCAATGTTTATTCAACAATGAACCAAACACAAGGCTCTTGCAAATCTCAGGCATATACAACACATTGTTCAAAGTTAGATCCTCCATAAAAGTCATCTTTAGTATTATTCTTTCTTTCCTTTAATAGTAGAAGTAGCCGAGTTTCCTATGAGTAGCTTATCCCCATACTTGATAGGTTCAAATGTGGTAAGTAGTTCCTTGTCAAAGCAAACATGTTTGATTATAGTAGTATAAATCCACCAGTCCTTTGGGTTTGATCCGATCAAATTGATTCTAAAATGATAGCCCAAATATCGATATCCTAGAAACATCCTAAGTGATGTCATCAACCATATTTGTCTCATGATTTCTGCTCCTCCTTACAAGCTTGTAGTTTAAGGCCTTATGTCCAAAAACTTTGATAATTGTGACACTTTACTTTGAATCCTTTCGTTTTAAAAGCACAAGCTTTAGGTCCCAACTTAGACCTTTTTCCTTACTTGATCTTATTCACATTATTATTCTTGGAGCTCTGATCATGCTCCACAATATTAGCCTTTGGCCTAGTAGGATTGTACCCTTTCTTTGTAGAATCCCTGTTGTCTCCTTCAACTTTAAACTTGATGATCAAATCCTTCAAATTTACCTCCTTTCACTTGTGCTTATGGTAGGACTTGAATTCCCTCCATGAAATGAGTAGCTTCTTAATAATAACAGTTACTTGGAATGTCTCACTAAGAATCATCCCTTAATCATGAATCTCAATCATTATGTCTTGAAATTATCTCATTTTACTGGTTACTAACTTGGAATATAACATCTGGTACTCTAAAATGTGACTCATTGTGAATTTCTTGGCATTGAAGTTTTTCAGTTTGACATTTCTGGTCCAAAGAATCCAAAGTTGAGATAAGGGAAAATATCGTTCAAAGTCCTATGGTCCAAAAGAAAACATGAAATGCTACTTATATAACAAGAATGGACATTTCAATAGTGTCTATCTAGAGAATGGTAAATCCACCAAGGGAGATACTAGTAATACATATGCACCAATGGAGATTAATGAGACGGGTTATGATAGTGCTAAGGCATTATCAATTTCTTCAAGAAATAATGATGGTACTTGGTTCTTGGACTCGGGGTGTACATTTCACTTGACATCTTAAAAGGAGTGGTTTATTGATTACAATAAGATGAACAGTGGTATAGTTCATAAGGGAAATAACCATCCATGTAATATGACTAGATTTGGGTCGATAAGGCTTTGCCTTAATGATGATTTAACATTTGTAATAAAGGATGTGAGGCATGTGCCAACATTAAAGAAGAAAATGATTTCATTAGGTATATTGGACAACATGGGATGTAGCTACAAAAGGGGATCATGGTCAATTAAAGGTGAGTAAAGGTTCTTTGTTATACTTCAAAGGCATACTAAGAAATGGGCTCTATTATTTAGATTCTACGATAGAGGCCAATATTGCCACAGTTAGCCATCAAGAAGAGAATGTCAACTTTTGGCATAAAAGATCAGGTCATATTATAGAGAAAGGATTGGAGGAACTTTCCAAGAGGAATATTCTTAGTGATGGTGAGTTTGAAAAGCTTTCATTTCGTGATCATTATATTTTCACCAAGATGAAAAAGGTGAAGTTTACACCAACAAAGCTAAAGGGATGTAACATACTCAATTATATGTATTCGGATTTATAGGGGCTGGAGAGAATACCACTAATGGGTGGTGTAAGGTACATTCTTACTATTATTAATGATTTCTCTATAAGGCTATGGGTTTACTTGTTAAAATGTAAAGATTAATCATTTGTGAAATTTATGGAGTGGAAGAAACTTGTAGACAATCAAACTGGAAAGAAGGTTAAGTGTTTAAGAATTGATTAAGTTTTACAATAATAATTTCATAAGCTTCTATAGGGAGAATGGTATCACAAGGCACAAGACCATTCTTGAAAATCCCTAACAAAATGGTTTGGTGGAGTAAATGAATATAATGCTCTTAGAAAGAGTGAGGTGTATGCTTTTCAATGTAAACATTCCAAAAGATTTTAGGGAGAAGCCATTGTTATGGCAAGATACCTTATCAATAGGTGTCCTAGTAACGCTTAACTTGAAGATGCTGGGAGAAGTATGATTTGGAAAACCTATTAAATATGACCATTTATGTGTTTTTGGTTGTATTGCATATTTACATGTGAGGCAAGGGAAGTTGGAGTGAAGAGTATTAAAGGGTATATTTTAGGGTATCTTAGTGATGTGATGGGGTACAAGCTATGGAATGGTGATGCTAGGAAGTGTATTATTAGTACATATGTAACCTTCAAGGATGATGAGATGTATATGGATGGAGTTTTCAAAGAAGTAAATGACTCATCACAAGGGTCGAGATGTAGACATGTTAGTATTAAGGTAGAGCCGTTGACTCATCACAAGGGTCGAGATGTAGACATGTTAGTATTAAGGTAGAGCCGTTGGTGTTTAATAATCAACCTATGGATGAACATAGGCAACTGGAAGAGTCCACTATATAAAAACCTTCTAATGATGATAATCATGGACATAGAAGAAGATTCTAATGATGATAATCATGGACGTAGAAGAAGAAGAAGAAGAAGAAGAAGAAGACACAACTGAACCTGAACCATTTAGACTGGCTAATGACTACTTGTTGGCACTAGATAGTAGTTAATGTATGATTGGAGCTCTTAAGAGGTTGAACCTCATAACCTATGCATTGAGTGTGGAGTCAAAGATCTCAGAACTTGAGCTATGGTCCTATAAAGATTCCATGATTGGAAAGGATGTCGTTAAATAAAGGAAAGCCATGGAAGAAGAAATAAATTCTCTATACAAGAACAAGAAATGGACACCAATTCATCACCTGAAGGGTCAAAAAATTATAAGCAACAAATGGGCTACAAAGTGAAAGAAGGTGTATTGAATGTCGAGCTAGGCCATTAAAGTGCTAGAGTTATTGTAAAGAGGTTTTCCCTAAGAGAAGATATTTATTTTACCAAAACTTCCTCACATGTTGTGAATCATAGTTCCATTATATTATTGTTGTCTATAGTTGTGCATAGTAATATGAAACTTGACAAATTAGATGCGAAAACTACTTTTTTGCATGGTTACCTTGAGGAAGAAATTTTCATGGAGCAATCCAAGGGTATGTTGAAAATTACAAAAGTGACATGGTATGCCTTTTGAAAAATTCATTGTATGGCTTAAAAGAATCTCCAAGATATTGGTATAAAAGATTTGATGATTTTGTTTTGAAGATCGAATTCAAAAAGAGAAAGCATGATAATTGTATGTATTTGAGAGGTACAACTAGCTGTACCATATTGTACTTATTACTATATGTTGATTATATTTTGATAGCTAGTTGTGACCGATTATAAATTACCAAGTTGAAGAGTCAATTTAGCTCAGGATTTGAGATAAAAGATCTAAGATGTGCCAAGAAAATCTTGGCGATGGAGATTAGAAAAGATAGAGAAAAAGGTAAGATGTTCCTTTAACAAGAGGGATATTGTGAGAAGGTTCTTAAATGGTTTAACATTATCAATAATTAATTGACTACAACTCCTATAGCATCACATTTTAAGTTTTTGGCCTTAGTATCTCCTTCCACTGATGAGAAGAAGAAAGAAATTGAAAAGGTGCTCTATCCAAGTGCAATTGGTAGCATGATATATTTGATGATTTTACAAGATTGGATATTTCATTTGGTGCAAGTTTGGTTAGCCGCTATATGGGTAACTTGGGTAAAAATCATTAGGAGGTGATGAAACGGGTGGTGAGATATCTATAGGGTACAATTGGAGTTGGTATTCTCTATGATGTTCCAAGGAGTTAACTATTGGTGTTATGGTTTATATGGATTTTTATTTTACTGATGATTATGATAAGAGGCATCCTATCACGGGATACTTGTTTGGATTTGGAGGAAACTTGGTGAGTTAGAATGCCAATTTATAATCAATAGTAAATATTTCTTGTATTGAGGCATAATTTGTTGATGCATGAAAAGCTATAAAGGAAGCTATGTGGTTGAAGGGTTTGACAAATGAACTCAATTTTAAGTGAAATAGAGTCATGCTTCATTGTAATAGTTCAGGTGCAATTAGCTACATCAAGAATCCTCAATTTCATGACCGTACGAAAGATATTGAAGTGAAGCTTCACTTTGTACGAGAGATGAAGGGACAAGGTGAGGTGTAGTTGGTGAAAATTTATACGAATGATAACTTGATGGACATAGAAACAAAGCCAGTTCCTGTGGTAAAGTTTGTTAAAGGCCAAACTTTGGTTAAGTTGACCACCCTATCTAAATAATGTTCAAATGGTGGCTCTTCATCCAAGAGAATGAATTCCAAGAATTAGTGTCAAGGTGGAGAATTGAAATATAGTGATGCAAATTCATAGGAAATGGTTGAAAACAATTATAGCTGATAAAGCTTCAAAGATTGAACTATGGGCATTACAAGGAATGGAAAAAAATGGTTTCAGGTGAAAGATGATAGATTAAAACAAGGGTATATCGATCAGGATTTGATAATGTTTTACTCAAGAAGTTTTTGCCCAAATTTTGGCACCATGATTTAATAGCTTCATTGATCGAGAAAGGGAATAATTGATCGAGCCTGAAAAATTTACAAATAAAATGATGAAAAAAAGGCAAGGGATTTAAATAATGGGGATTTAGAACAGATTGGGCATTTTCGTAAATACCTATCTAGGCTTAGAAATTCAAGAGATTATTTGTGTATTTTAGAGAGGCTAGAGAAAAGAGAAGAGAAATGGTTTCCACCATTGTTGAGTATGAATACTTTCAGAGGTCTCTTAGAGTGCTTTGTCCCTAAAATGAGTGTTTTCTCTTCAATATTTATCCATTATAATTGTAATCTCCATCTTTGAAGCTAGTGAAACTCATCTTCACTAGATGGATGAATAAGTGGATTAGACTAACCACACTAGTTGAGTTGAGCCACTATAATTATTGGTGCGTTGTTTCCTTTATGTTTACCTTGATTATTATTTCCATTATCTTTGATATCCATTTCTATGATTTGTTGTGTGATTATTGAAATATTTTCATTCAGTAATTTATTTTGGATATTTGTATTGTTCTTAGATTAGTCAATATTGATAATATCTATGAGGTTCACTTTTAAAACAATCAAAATATTGAATTAGAAAACTGTAATCCCTAAAAAATTATGATAATAATTAAAAAAATGCATCTTTAAGATTGTAGGAAAATATGTAACTCATAACAAGTTATGAATAGATATTATATAATTCTAAATCAAAATTACTTAAGAAATTATTCAAACAAACTTGTAAGTACAAAGATTAAATAACATAATATAGAGATTAAGTAAAGCAAAGATCAAGGCCCCTATATCACACAATATTATTCTTAAGATAAAAATTTTCCATTCCTAGTTGGTGTATGAACGAAAAAATATCTCTCAATATATAATGATAAAAAGAAGCAAAGTTTCATCACTATTGAATGCCCCAACAAATTGTAAGTGTTTGAACTTTATAAGAATGAATCTAACTCTACAACACAAAAAATTCTCTCTTTTTTTCCTTTCTTTCTTTCGATTATCTGCCCATTTCTCAATTGTAACTTCTATCAATATATAGATAGAGATATAAAAAATAAAAAATAAATAATAAAAAAACTCAACAAAAGAGTTAAATAGGAATGAGAAATCTTGTGATAAGTTAAAGGTAACAGTTTCAAGTCTTACTTGTGGATAAAAAGTCCACTTAGTAGCAAAAACGAAAAAAAGAAAAGAATGAAGAGAAACGACAAAACCAAAATCAAAACAAAAAAAATATCAGCTTAAAACGGTTTATAAGATAGACAAAATTAACCACACTATTCATTTTTTGCAATAATCCACAATTTTTTAACAAATTCCAATAGTTATTACTAAACCAAAGTGAAGAGATCTGTAAAATTTTCTCAGCATTATATTAATATTGGTAAAATTGGTACCTATAGACAATCCCTATTCTTAATTTGTTGCTCTTTTTACCCCTATTTTTAACAGGGACATATGAAATACCCTTTTTAGGTTATTAGAACATTTTTTTGTCAAATTCAACAGTAATCTTAATGAATTGAGATAACTCAGAGGTATCATAACTATTGATTACTATTAAAATTGACCAAAATGTGTATCAGTAACTTAAATTGGGGTATTTGATGTGTCTTAGTTGAGAATAAGGGTCAAAAAGGGTATCAAAATGAGAATAAAGGTCGTCCAAATGTACCAATATTGTAGTGTATGATGTACTTGAGTCACTTTTCATTTAGAAATTCTTGAAAACCCATCAAGTGATCATCATACACACAACTATATTGGATTTTAGAAGAAAGATTTTTCTATTATGTATTGTACCGTCGGTGCATAATTCACCCAAATTCATAATGCTCTGGTGAACCACAGAAGTTGTAATCAAATTCATAAGAATGAAGAGCAAGAGATAGTGATCTCCTAGAACTACTCCTAGAGTACCTAAGACATTATCTAGTAAGGTGGCCAACAGTACTACATATGCGATAAGAACGTGGAAAATAGTGAGAGAATCAAGGACATCACTTTTGGGGAGCAACACATCGAAGGGATGAAGAGGAAGAAACACTAATATTAACTTTCACACGAGAGTAAGTAGTTAATTTCTCACATGGAAATTTCAAATGTCCATTTTCACAACAATGGGGACAAATTGAAAAAAATGAAATGGGTAGAAAAGGTCAAGAGACTATCACTCACACAATAAGACGGAATAAAAAAAGGTAAATTATTCACCTTACTAGACCAGCATAGCTAGGACAAAGCCACTAACTTACCTTTGAGAGTGGTTGCAATATTTTTTAGTTTGTATCTACAGCCACTGGCTTGATGAACTTTGAAACATCATTAGTAGTGGCAGAATGTTCCCAAAATGAGCTATTTCATAGTGTTATTGGAGTGTTCCAACTTCTCTTCTAGCTTATATTGTTTATCATTCAAGGCTTTAATGAGATCTTTCTTTTTTCTTCATGGAAACTTCCATGAATTCGACAGTTCAACCAAGATCCTTAAGTTTCTCATGGAGTTTAGCTAACTTCTCATCTTTTTTGGATTGAGTATGTACCAATTTGATCTTCAGATAAGTTAGAGTTAATAATCCTTTGAATTACTTGGCTTGATTCAAGTTTATTTATTTCTTCATCCAAATGCTACATTCTTGAGCAATTTGAATTGCACTCAACCTATAGGACATTATACCATTTCTAAATGACTAATCACTTCTTTTAAAGATCATTTCATATAATGACTTCTTTTCCTCAAGAGATGCTTTCCGCATGCTCAACTATTTTTCCTTTTCCTTAAGGCTTTCCAAAGCCTTTTTTCAAGCTTTTTCTAATATGATATACTCTCTCAAGTGCTCATTGTAGGTATCTAGAAGCTTTTCCTTATGTTCCTCATCTTCTTTAACAAACTTTCTTGACTTTAAGGTTGTAATGGAAGAGCCCCCAATAGACTTTGAAGCCATAAAGGAAATAAATTTGATTTCTTCTTTATCAGTATTGAAGCTACTAACTAAAATAATAATCTCAACATTCATCGCTCTTTTCCCTGAGCAATTATGGTAAGAAAAACACTAGAAAGTTATGTGCCTGAGCTTTCCACACTCGAAATACTTAATCTAATTTATGTGACCTATACTCTAATGATTCACCTTCATTATCAAATTCTTATATTTTTTCCCTTTCCTTGAGTCTCTTATACTCGAGCTTCTTCTACTCAAGCTTTCTCTCTTAGTACCACCAAAAGATATTCTCTTACTATTGGAAAACATGGTAAATTTCTCAACAAGTGGTTCCATCTCTTCTTCATCTTGCATAGAATTTCCATCACTAGCCATAAAGTTGTACTTTCTTTGCTGCTTCCACTACTCTTTGTGGACTTAAGAGCAAGGATCTTTATCTTTTCAGCAACATCCTTCCCAATCTTAGGCAAAATTTGGTGAATATTGAAAGTTTGATGATCACCAATTAGCTTATGTATCTTAAGATCCTCGAGCTTATGGAAAGTTTTAATGGTAATCACTTTCTCCTTGAATCAAGGAAGAAAACAAAAAATAACTTTTCAACCTACCTCTCTTCGTCGATAGGTTATGGGAAATTGTAAGATGTGCGAACTAGATAAAAAATCTTGCCTAGAAACTGTCAAAAGTTTCATCTTCTTCTATCAATAGAAGTTCATATTATTTACTTAGAAAAATCAACCTTGATCTCTTAACCACATAGGTATCTCATTTGTAACTTCCAATATGTCCTAACCTTTCTTTGACGTCATATAAGCTTGGATTCTTCTGTTAGCACTGACTCCTCTCTTGATGGAATACAACCATATACTATTACAAAAATATTCTTTGCACTCTTCTTTGGTCCATTCAATCGTAGGTTTGGAAATGACAAAGCCATTATCAAGGGTTTTGGTGGGATATATCCAACCATTTTTGACTTGGAACTAGACACGATCTTCTAGAGACTATAAAAAGGCACACTTTTTTGGACTTCTAATAGGCATAGTTTAGCCCATTGAATAATAGAGATCTACCTACATTTTCTCTTTCATCATAATCCATCCACTTGAAGATGAGTCTGTGTAAAATGTGACATAGAAATAATTAACATTGGAGTAGTTAAGCCTAAAAGGGTGTACTCACTTTGATACCAATTAAAATAATTCAAGACCCGGTGTACAATCGTGGCAAGGAGATATTGACTCTTTGGGACTTACCCCAATCTCATAAATAACATAAACATGTAAATAATAAAACAATACAACAAGATAAACAAGAAGAAAGAAATAGTCATATGTATTAAACAACATAGTAGATAGTTTAATATTTTACACACATCATAACATCAACATTATTAGAAATATAGATAAAAATGATTAGCATACGATAGATAGAAAGCAGTAAGGAAAGTACAAAGAAAGAAAAAATTTCAATCACAATTAGATCCTCTTATGCTGGAAAATATTTGGATGTAATCTTGATTGTACTCACGCAACATGCGATTACCAAAGGCAATAATATAACGTGATAAATCTATATAGAATCCACATCTATATGGTAAAATCCATAAGTTTCTTAAGGCAACTACCCTGAAGCAATAATTCACTATCTAAAGCAAATCAACAATTCTCAACCTAAAGAAAGTATTAGATAATATTTTTTTTAGTTGGAACACCACACTCAACTTCACCTAAGCCGCTTCCACTATTGTTTGCACAACAACTGTGATATGATCATCAAATATGGCTCTCCTCTAGAGCTTAACCACCACGTGATATGATGAAATCACTAATGAGTCAATATTTGTGAAATACTAAGGTAATTGCAATGCACATCTACCTACTTTGCAACTGTCTTGGTGTAAATTTAGATTTTAATTAATTCACCTAAAAATTGTTTTGCAAAAAAACTCAATGAATCATCAATACTGAAAAACCATTCAAAGTATTGATGATACGAAATTCAAAAAATGTTTCACTAAAAAATCTAGAGTTTGCAAACTGCAAGAGCTTTCCCACATTTTAAAACTAATTTCTAACCATTGAGATGTTAGACACTTTATCGACCATGTCAGCGAGACCTTGTTGGCCACCTCAACGAGGGTAATATCTATTATGGTGAGGATAATTTCCATAATACCTAGCTAACCTTTCGTTGACCTCTTCGTCGATCACATCAATGAGCACATGATGAACTCAAAAAAACTAGTCATTTTGTTTCAAAAATTTACCAAGTACTTTTTCACAAATACACACACAACAACAAAAATAATCCAATATATAAACACAACCTAACACATCAATTGCATGCTTCCAACCCCTAGTAGTGTGTGTCATATGCAAGTATATAAATGTTTCAATTATATGAGTGTGTGTAATATTAAACCGTCATTAACTTAACTTACCTTATTAGAGAAAGATAAAACAATATGTAAAATTATATAGATTGCATATTTAACGCATGAGAATGTCAATAAATTAAGATACAAAAGAAATTACAACACTTACACATTACTCAAAAAAAAATTAGAACTTTTGTTTAGTGCATATGAGTTCTCATCTTCTTCGCCATATTTTGTTTTTTAGCTTTTTAATCTATAGAATAGTAATTTACCAACAATTTCAAAAAAGATAGCAAGTTCTAAATGATTTTTGGTATATTTGTACGTTGTTGTTTGTTTATTTTAATAGAGTTTTTATATAATATAGTACTTAACAATTAACATGCATTTTTATGATAAGATATAAGGTGTCGATGACAATATAAGACTTATGTAAAGAATATGTATTTGTTAATTTTTATTTCAGTTTAATTTTTTTGTTTTAAAAAAGTGATAGTATAATGATATATTTTTATTTTTATTTTTATTTTTCTCATATTTTTAATTATTAATGATATCAATTTTATACATTATCTTTAATGAGAGATAATAATAACTATAAAATTGATTAAAAATTAAAAATAAATAAAAATAAAAATTTTAAAATTTTATTATTTTGTCTTTATATTATCATTTTTCTATAACCAAGTGACTAAATTACTATAAAAAAATAAAAAAAATAAATTTCTCTGACTTAAATAATTTGGGTATACTAGCTAAATTTTTCTCAAATATATATATATAATCTTCTATAAACTTAATATTAAATTCTTATTTATCTCATTAATGAAAGGAATTTTATAAACTAAATTAAAAACATGGGTTAGTTTGAATCGTGGATGAACATATCATAATATTTTTCGATAGTTTTATCAAAAAATTTGTAAAGTGAAGATGCCAATATGAATATATTGTTCTAAAAATATATTTCACAGTAATCACAAATTTCTCAATATTTTTGTGAAAATATCAAAAAATGTGAAATTTCCCAATATTTTCATAATATTTACGTAACTTCTCTCATAATTTTATAAAGTTTTGATGAAATTTTTAAAAATATCAAAAATATTGATATATATAAATCACATATTATAAAGTTTTATATTTTTAAATTTTTTGTAATTAAAATATATACATAAATTATTGTTTGTATTATAAATTAAGTTAACTTTTATGAAAAAGTACAGTATTTTAATTTTTATAAATTTTAACATTTACTTAATTATTAAATATTTAACTTTAAGTTAATACCATTAAATTATTATTCTATTTATAGAAAATTAGTTACATGATTTTTTAAGTTATCTTTCTCTTATGTTATTTTATTTTTAAATTACATAATTCTTCTTTTTAAAATAATTTTCTACTTATATTATTTATTTTTTATTAATTTTAATATAATTTATATAGATATCATAAAATTAAAAATAATTATTTTTTTCTTAATATAAAAATAATATTAATCTAATACCATAGCATTATGTATGTTATTTGATATCATATTTGAATCACACATATAAAATTTTTATATAAAAACATTAATTTAATTAATCTATTATTATTACTCTTTATTATTTTTAAAATTTATATAAAATTTTAAAAATAATAATGAATTTCATAATTTTCTTTAAATATCAACTAATATGTATAATATCATTAATGTTTTATAAAATTAAATTCATCATATTTTTATATATTTTTATTAATGATTTCGGTAAATAAAATTCTTATTTATTCTAAACAATCACTTTAGCAGTGCGCTTTGAAGAAAAGAGAGAAAAAGAGTAAAACTTAGATAATCGTAAATACTTTCAATAATCCTATATATAAAGAGAAAAATATTGCTACAAAATATTTTTGTATTTTCTTAAATTATAAACAATATTATTTAATCTTTTTATTGTGTAAAAGATTAATATTTTTTTAATAAAAATATTATTATTATTATTTTTATTATTATGTTAAGTAATTAAAAATAATGATAAAATAAAAATTAATATTAAAAAACCACAAAATATTTATTAATTATCAATATTTTATTATAATATATTTTTTAATTTTATTAAAAATTAAAATATATTTTTAAAATAATATTATATTAAATTTTGTTTAGTTAAATATTCGTATTTAAATAAGTTTTAATTATTTTATAAATAATAATAGTAATATTTTAAATTAAAAATTATTAAAATAATATAATTTATTTTTATTAAATTATAAGATGAAGTAATATATTTTTATTATGATGTAATAAACCACACAAATTACTTATTTACTAATCACCTCATCCCTTTAAAGAAAATGATGCGATTGAGACCTCATGGTTTAATTAGGGACCACTAATAGGATCTAGCTAGTAGATATACTCATTTAGCAAACCCTGCTATCATTGGCTCGCATTTATTTTTATGTATAAAAAGATACACCTTTTTCAGTGTTTATTAGATTTTTTTTTTTTTTTACATTGTCTGATGTGCAATTTAATGCAGCAATTACTTTCTTAATATATATTTATATCCATTTAATTAAGATTATAACAAGAATTGAATAAGTAATTGATAAGATATTGTGAGAATTTTTTAAAATTATATGCTGCCCAAAAGTAAATTCTTTTTTGGTGTTTTTGTTGAGCAATTAATTGTACAACTTTCATACATGTTTCTCATATATAGGATGTTGATTTTCAAGTAAAATTTAATATTTCATTACTAATATATTTAATATTTAAATCAAAAACATCTTATTCAGAAAGAAAAAAAAAAGAAAATGCATAGAAAATTTACTTTTAAATTTAGGAAAAGAAAAGTCACCCTAAATCTTAATTTCAGTGTAATATGTTTATTGAAATTAACCGTGGTCCAAATGATCTCACTTTCTACTCATATTATTATAAAATCAAATTTAAATTCTATTAATTTAATATTTTATTATTATTTAATGAAAAAGTACATAAGAATCATTTTTAAAAAATAAAAAAATCATATGTTTATTGAAAAAAAAATAATAAGAGGTTTACTCTCTTGTTACAAGCAATAATTAAAAGAGGGAGATTAGTTATGAGAAAATAATTATTTATTATTTTGGAATATGTTAAAGAATATTCTAAATAATTTAAATTTTTAATTTTTTTGAAAAAGTAAGAAATAAATTAAGTTTTGAAGAAAATTAATATATATAATAATTTAATAATAATAAATAATTTTTGATGAAGAGAAAGACACCGTCCAAATGATACATTAATAGGACGGTAAAATAGGTTTTAGAGGACCTATTATTATTCTTATTATTCTGCTTACATTATAAGAGAAAGCTGAACCTTTATTTGTCAATACAATCACGTGAAAGTGAAAACCTCTTTTGTGAAATTATTGCCGTCTAATTATTGGATTAGATTTCCCAAAATATTAATTATTCAATTTCAAACAGTACGGATAAATAATCCGGCCTCCATTGTCCCGCCGTACAATTGCTCCCTCACTGACTCTACCTAGACTACCCGCATAAACCAAAAAGTTCGTTGATTTCGTTTTATATAATTTCTCAGCTATATTTTGATGACAAAACCCATAAAACAATGTTTTCTTCTTCTTTCTTTTTTAGTCAAGCATTTTAGAATATAGTTTTTTTTTAATCAATCCTATACAACACACATATATCTATTATTCTTTCTAAAGATAAATATTTATAATAAATAATATTAATAAATCTTTTTAATCATATAATGATTTAAATACTATTATGTTTTAAATTTTAAATTTAATAATTAATTATTAAATCAAGAAAAAAATCAAATTAAAAGAAACAAGAAAAAACCATATTCATCAAACCTAAATCAATAATTAAAAATAATTTATTAAAATTATTTGTATTAAAAATGATAATTTAATTAAATTTCAAACCTTAATATATAAAAATTAAAAATAATAATAGTTTGGCGAGAATTTTATGTGTTGGATTTTAATGATTATTAAAGAAAAGTAAAAATATAAATATATATAAATATATGAATTGAATATTTGATGTATGTCATAGGTTATGTGCTCTGCGACCTGTATACATGATTGCATGATTTAATAAATATTTTATACGAACTAGTAAGCATAAAGTAGGTTATCATAGACGTTTACATTGACATGTCGTTGTATACAAATAAAAACATGTCGTTATATACAGATTGTTCTAGATTCTCAACTACATTTTTCGAGTTATTCACAGACGGGGAGGACCAAGGTCACATTAGAATCTTAAAATTTCATCATATCTTGATCTTTAAGCCCTCACGTATCAATAATGAAGTGTTCTGGTTGATTGAGTTATGCGTTTTATTGAACTCGTCGGGTCCAAATTATTGTTAATTCATTTTTATAATTTTGTTATCCCATAACAAGGTACTTATATTCATTAGATCGTATAACTGTTACACATTTAATATCAAACAATAATAAATATTTTGGTTATATATAACTTAAAATGAATGAACCTGTGGTCAAATTAAAAGGTTCACGCATTGTGTTTAAAACTAGCTTTGTAGTGAGGGCAAAACAATTACACAGTGCAATCTTCCTAACTTAAAAGGTCCATCCAATACTTATTTTATAGTTTTTAAAATACAATATTAATATTAAAGTTAAGTTTTATTTTATTTCTACTATATATATATATAGGGATAGCATACCTGTTCTAGTAAATATTTTGGATATATATAACATAAAATGAATGAACCTGTACTTAAATTAGAAGGTCCACACATTGTGTTTAAAACTAGCTTTGTAGTGAGGGCATCCGGTACTTGTTTTATAGTTTTTAAAATTAAATATTTATATTAAAATTTAAGTTTTATTTCATTTCTAATATATATATATATATATATATCATTGTCTTTGATTGTTTTTTTTATTAAATTTAATTTGACTCTTTTATTTTTAATTTATTTCATACATTTTTAACGAATAAAATGTATATATTAATAATAATAAGATTAAATTTATATTTATATAATTGTATATAATACTCTATATTTATCAATTGATTATAAAGTTATGAATACGTTATTTATCTAATTTTTATACTAATAAAGTTATGATTATGTTATTTATCTAATTTTTATACCAATGGAATTACATTTATCACTTGTTTTTAACATAATGATTAAAACATGTATAATGATAATATTAAATTAAAATTAAACAACTTACACTTATTATCTTATTATTTGAATATAGCACTCTACACCTATTATTTGATTATGAAATTAAGATATTTTTTAAGTTAATAAATTTGATTTTTAAAGCATCATTTGTAAATAAATAGCAAGACTCTTAAATTTTATAAAATTAGATTTTTAAATGTAACATTTATAATGACAATAATAAGACTTGAACTGAAGGAGTCTATGACCCGGTATAGTACTAGGATAAGGAGATACAAACTCCTTGACGACTCAACCCTAATTCGTACAAACACAAAAAAATACACAAATAGATAATATAATATAAGATAAGTAAATAAATTTTCACAACATATATTATATAATCAACAAATAAATTTTCACAACATATATTATATAATCAATATAGAGCAAGAAAACAATTAACATTTTCTAATAAAAATTTAAGCTTCATATCTTGTAATATACACATCCTAAAATCTGATTATATTAATACAATAAGAGATCATGCATAACAAGTGATGTAACAACGTAAATCCACATAGAGATCGTATCTATGTGGTAACGTCCTCGTGTTGCTCAAGGAAACCACTCAACAATAAACATTTCACTAATTAATAAAATAGTTACAACTTTAAAATAAATAAAATCACTATTACCTCTACAAGTTGAGACCTTTGTTCAAACTGTTTATTGCTACTCTTGCTTACTACTTTCGCAACGACCTGGCTTGACACACGAACCCAGCTCTTCTCCACAGCCAACACCACCCAATATAGTGTGATCAATAGACACAGATCAATAATGTGAAATAATTATAGACAACAAAACTTGGATTACTCTCAATCTCAAGGCACTAAAGGACATATTGTTCTCAATAGATTTTAAATTGTGTATGAGACATACAATCAAGCCACGTACACATAGAGACTAATTTTGATAACAAAACTCACGAAACAACCCACACTCAAATGTAAGCTCTCCAAAAATATTTTCAAAGTAGATATAAATCTCAGTATAAATTTTTGCAAAGTTTTGATACTAAACACATGGGTAAAGAAAAGAAAGAAATTGGGATATTTATAGAACTCGACTGACCACCTAGCCATGGACTTTGCCAAGGGTGTTGGAAAGGGTGGTGAAAAGGTGCTAAAAAGTTATATTTTTTTGTTCCAAAAATTATCAAATATTTTTCATAAATAACTGTACCCAAAATAAACTAAAAATACAAGCAATAATATCAGCTCAATCACACGCTTACTATCCAAAAACAACAACTCTTAACCTAGTATTCACACTATGAAAACCAATCCCTAATGTCTGTAAACATACTTTCAATCACATTGTTTCTAACTATGTATGTGTATGTATTAATAGCCTATAGTAACCAATCTTATACAGAGGAAAACAGAACATAGAGTAAACTAAACCGACATCGTGTTACATGGGAAGCCAACACATAGATACAAAGTATAAAAGGACTTACATTCTCAACCTTTAGTTTTCTGTGTCAAAACACTATACAACTAAATACATACTCACATATGTCATGGGATGATCATGAAGATGACCTAAATATATTTTTTCCCATAAACAAAACATCAACTCACACCTAAACTCAAAAAACACACCAAAATCAAGTGCATCCATCTTATATGCTCCATCCATCTTTGATATAGACCCTCTAGGCGAATAACCCTTGGAACCCACGAACTAAAAGGAATAGGAACGATTGAATTAGTAAGAATGTGTTGAAAAATGCCCACAACTAAATAAAAGACTAAAGACTTAAAATGAAAAACCAACAATTAATTAAAACAAAAATTGTTAAACATAAAAGACCTATAATTAATTTAAACAAAAATTGGTTCCTAAGGTAAACCTTGCACCCAACTTGATCTTCCAAATCTATCCCTAGTCATTACAAAATATCTTGAGCATATTTGTAACCATTAACTTGATTAGAGCTTAGGAACATCAACTTGATCAGCACCTCAATCTCCATTAACCTTTATGTAACAACTCATCTGCACTGTCACTCTGAAACAAAAGGGTCTCAACACAATTTCACAAACAATATATAAAGCTCGAAGACTTCAATCTCCACCTATAACCTACACACACCCCATGAACATATCATGCAAAAACAACATGTAGTCTAACCATATACTATCGAGTTAGCCCTACACATGTAAACATTAATAGGTAATCAACATAAGAAAGGAACACAACTCCCCTTGACTTCATACAATAGCTTTAATTGTATGCAAGTTAGGTAAAAATATACAGTGTAATCCTACACTCACCACTCATACATCACATAATATGGCAATCAAACACTTAGTTATGCACAAAAACTTCTCCCTTTTTTGACATTGAAAGTCAAAGCAACCAAACTATATGAGGGGAAAAAGGCATATAAACATGCAATAATTCTAACAATAATGCAAAACTACATATAGACGCACACCTTTCCTCCAAAACAGGAGTAACTACACATAATAGAAGGTATGAAATAGAAAAAGAGAAGCAAATTGAGCAAGTTCAAAGAACAAGAGTGTCCTTAGATTAAACAATGCACTCAACGTAAATATTTACATTGTCATCAATCCATGATACATTCATGCAAGGGTATGACTAAATATGTAATTACATGTTCAATGTGTGTTATGCTAAACTTGTTTACTCTATATGTCAGCAAGATATGCTTATGTGAACCAAGCAAATAGAAATATATACTCAAGTGGAACCAAACTTCATAAGTCCACATTTAGCATCCCTCTCCACTAATGTAAGTGCCAACCTAGAAGAAGTCAATAAGTCTTTCAAAGCTTGTAATGATAAACTGAGGTACGGGTAGGATAGAGATAATATTTAGGCTCAAACACACCTTTGACCATCCAAAAACTATCAAGTTTATGTCTATGATATTTACACTCTTAAACATGAGTTTTTTCTCTTTACATCTCAAAATTCATTCATAAACAACGATGTTGTGAGCATAATACATAAAATTCAATAATTTATACACCCCTTCTTTTTCATATATATCATCATTTCACTTTCCTTTTCTTTTCTTTCCTCCCCTCCCTTGTAAAAAGGTTCTCAACACTTCATTTTCATTTTCTTTACACCATATCTTCTTTTTCTTTTTTTGGTATTTATCATTTAGTTACAATCTTATTCTTTTTGTTGATTGAAACTAAGAGAGTAAAATAGACATTCCCAGAGCATACATGCTCCACAAAAGGGTGTACAAGGTAAGTGAAAATAATCATTTGAGCTAGGCTAATAAATATAGGTACAAAGAATAGAAGGATTAACATAGAGGCTTAAAGAGATGTAAAGAATGACAAGTAAATATTGGTGGCTTGAAATGTTCAAACGATCCAAAGATGACCAAAATCATCTCTCTATCCAAGCAACACCTAGGATTTAGCCTCAAGATACACTAAAGTGGATTCTAGAGCTTGTTAGAGACATACAAATCATCTAAGCATAAAATTCACACAAACATCTCAAAATATCCATACAAATTCATAGAATAATGGCATTTTCATTTCATATAAAATACAAAAATTAGTTATACATATGCTCATGAAATACACATGTCAAAATAGCCACACTTTAATTCAAGTTAAAGGCATGCCAATCATAAAACATCAATGATCCCTCAAATAAGTTCATTTCATATGCAAAAAGTTAGATGGGTAGAAAAACTTACAGAACTGTCCCAAATAGAGAGAGAAAAGAGGAAATGAGAGTGTAAAGCACTAAATAATTCAATAAATGACAAAATAACAACCAAAAAAACATAGAATTAATGTACAAAAGAACTACAAAAAAGGGAGAAGAGAAATAGAAAAAACAACCCCAACAGATCACCTGAAAATAGTGATCAAATAGTATCCCCTAGTCTAAAGAATTTGTGAGGGGGAACTAAGCTAGGAGATAGTCTTTAAGATATATGAGCATGAGGAGTATATAGAACTCACGGTTTGTTTTGTTTATAATTTCTAGGAAATTTGATCAAGTCATCCATATAAACGAGGCTAGGTTAAATTTTTGAAGATGTTTTATTTCTTTCCATATTGTGCTTAAGTTGCATTATACAACTAGCTTACAGATGCTCAGATGGGCCATAGTAGCTACATTCAGACAAATAAGAAAGATGAGAGTGAGGTGGAGAACTCTAAGATATACTTCTCATATATCTATGACATTATCTAGAAATATGGACAACACTGCCACACAGATAACAAACACAAATAGTGGATTTAGAGAATCTTCATCCTTGACTCTGTGGATTAGAATGTGGAGAAAAAGAAGAAGAAGCACTCACATTGACTTTCATACAAGGTTAAGAATTCAATTTTCTGCAATGTGGTCTCAAATGCCAAAGTTCACCACAATGGTGACATGTAGGAGTAAGAGTAGGTAGAGGCACCACGACCAAAGCGAAGGGAAGAACTAACCTTAGGTAAAGTGTTCCCCTTGCTAGAGGAAAATGGTTGAAATGATACATTATACTTACATCTTAGGTTAGTGGCAATAGACTTAAACTTTGGATCTTGATCGAAAGCTTTTGCAAACTTAGTACAACCTATTTTAAATGTTGAAACCCTTTCACTATAACCAATGTCATGCTTGTTATCACTTTACATTGTTGAGGATTTCATTTAAATTCTTGGAACAAGTCATCATATTGTTGACTACAATTGTAGAAACGGCTAGTTGCTCTCATTAACACTTACTTTATCCTTCAAAGCTTTAATCACCTATTCTTTTTCCTTAAGAAAGAATTCAAGATATGTAGCAAAATTATTAAGAATTCCAAAAAACATTTTGTGCTCTAAAGGATAATAATTACCTTTTTAACTATTAAACTCCATTCTTCTAATCAAGTGGGGGTTCATGATTGACGAAAAGCTAAATAACTTTACCTAAAGTAGGAACTTTCAATTTTCCTTAAGCTTCTTCACTTTCTTATGATATGTATTAAACTTTTCAAGCAAACCATTATATCTCTTTTAAATGACCTCACCTCTCCTTGTGAGATCATGTTATTGATCGTTAATTGAGGAGCTCCTTTCCTCAAGAGTTTCCATCAATGCATTAATCTCGCATTCTTTTTCATCAAGGCTCTCTATAGCATTTTTCTTAACTTTTTTGGACTTAAAATTCTCCAGCAATAAAGCATTATAGGAATCAAGCAATTCATCTTTTTTGCCTCCATCACTATTAGTTGTAACCTCTTGAACATCTGATGTGGCATTTGGAGGATCAATGACATTGCTTAAGGAAAAAAAAGTCAGGAAATTATTTTCATCCTTATCATCATTGCTAGTACTATCCAAAGTAGTAACGCCATCTTTCATCACACTCTTATTCGTGCACTTTTATTTTTGAAAACAATTTGCTGCATTGTGACTAGGCTACCCATATTCGAAACATCTGATCTTATTTAAATGCTTTTTGTTTAGTTTCTCATATTCATTATCTGAGTCATCATCAACTTTTACAGATTTTAAGCCTTTAGAGCTTGAAATACCTTTTACAATACCCCTAGAGGAGGGTTTATTCTTTTTTAAAAATTTAGTAAACCTCTAGAAAAGCAGAGCCATTTTCTTCTCATTGGGACTAGAGTCATCATTACCAACAACTGTGGAAAAAACATCTTTGCTCGAACTTATTTCCTTGGTTGTCTTGAGAGCCAATCTCTTTCCCTTCTCGAAAGTAGATTGCTCTTGTCTTGGTAATAGGTGATGTAGTTCAAAAACTTGTAGGTCACAGACTATCTCATTCATTGTAAGCTCACTAGGTTTGTACAAAGATTTAAGTACTGTAACTTTAGCATGAAACTTATAAGATAGACTAACAATAATCTTCTTAATTTTTTTCTTCATTGATAAGTCTACCATGTTATATGAACAATTGACAATGTTTGAGAACCTTGCATAAAACTTATCAAAGTCTCATCTTCTTGCAAAATGCATAGTTGAAAGTCTCTATTTAACATTAGAATTCTAGACCTCTTAACAATAGATGTACCTTTATAAGTTGTCTCGATAATATGCCAAGCCTGTTCTAACATTGCACAACTCTAAATCCTTCTATACTTATCAGGCATCACAACCTTGATGATAGCATATAAACCCTTATAGTTCCATACAAACTCTTTAAATTCTTCCTTATTTCACTTAATCATTGGTTTGGGAATCATAGTACTATTAGGTAGGGTTTTAGTTGGATAAATCCAACCATTCTCAACAAGGAACCACACATATTCTCCTTGGGACCACAAAAGGACCTTATTTGTGATTTTCATAGGCATAATTTAGCCCATTGAATAGTAGAGATCTACCTACCTACATTACCTTCTTCTCCTAAATCCATTAGGGAGAAAGTAAGTATATGAAAAGAAAGTTATCAGAATTAACACCGGAAGGATTAAGCTTTAAAGGGTGTAGCTACTTTAATACCAATTGAAAGAGTCTACAACCCGGTATAGTACCAAGGTAAGGAGATACAGACTCCTTCATAAATCAACCCTAACTCACATAAATAGAAAATAGTACACTTAAAGAGATAATGTAGAAGAAGCAAAGATAATATAATATCAGATAAATAGATAACTTTTCAACACATATATTATATAATCAACAAAAAGTATAAAAACAATTAATGTTTTCTAATTAGATTTTTAAGCTATAATATGTTGTAACATACACATCTTAAATATTGATTGTATTAACACAATAAGTGATCATGCATAACAAGTAATATAACGAGATAAATTCACATAGAGACTATATTTATAACATCTTTAGGTATCTTAAGGAAACCACTTAGCCTCAAATAATTCACTAATCAATAAAATAGTTACAATTCTTAAAAAAATAAAACTACTAGTACTCTATTAGCTGGGATCTCTGCCTGAACTACCTATTGCTGGTCTTGCTTACTACTTCCACAACGGCTTAGCTTGATACATGAATCTGGTTCTTCTCCACAACCAACACCACCAAATGTGGTATGATTAGTAGACACAAATCAGTAACATGAACTAATTATAAAACGAGAAACCTTGAGGATCACTCTCAATCTTAAGGCATCAAAGGACACACTATCCTCCATAGATATCAAATCGTATATGGGAGACACATAGATAAGCCACGTACACATAGAAACTATGATTTGATAACAAAACTCACTTAATGACCTACAATCAATGTAAGTTTTCCAAAATGATTTTAAAAAAGATATAAATCTTAGTGTAAATTTTCGCAGAATTTTGATACAAAAATATGGGAAAAGAAGAGAAAAGTAGGGGTATTTATAGAATTCAATTGGCCATTCTGCTAACCACCTTGCGATATACCTCACCAAGGGTGGTGACGAGGTGCTAAAAAATCATATTTTTTTGTTCCAAAAATTGTCAAGTCATTTTCATAAATACCCACACCCAAAATAAACCAAAAACACGAGCAACAACTTTAACTTGCTTGTCAAAAAACATAACTCTTACCTAGCATTCACACTACGAAAATCAATCTTGTGATTTTTGTAAACATGCTTACAATCACAATGTTCTTAAATAAATATGTGTGTGTATTACTAATCCGTAATAACTAACTTTATTCAGAAGAAAAAAGAACACTAAGTAAATTATATAGACATCGTGCTTTGTTTACGGAAAGCCAACACACAAATATAGAGTACAACATAACTTACATGAACTTATGCTTTTGAATGATACACTCTAGACTTGTCATTTGACTATAAAATTATGACTAAGTCTTTACCTAACTCATGTATAGATTGAATTTTTTCTTTCAAAATAAGTCTTATTTTATTATGTTTGTTGATTTCCTTTCATTTTTTTCTTTTTCACATATCTTTTGTATGAATAAAATAAGTATAATGATAATACTAACTTAAACTTACCATTTATATAGAGTATTATACAGTTATCATATCACTATGAAATTATGATTATAATTTTTTTCGCATTACTATGAAATTATGATTATTTTTTGTTTAACTCAAGTATAAATTAAAATACATTTAAATAAGTTTTTTTTATCATAATCGTTGTTTTTATTTTTTTACAATTTAAATTGATGCTATAAATTTTAAAAATTAGATTTTTCATGTAGGTTGCAAATACAATAATAATATTAAGGCTCTTAAATTTATATTATAAATTTTAAAAATTAAATTTTTAAATATAATGGTTAAGTTTCGTCATCATCATCCCTTTTAAAAAATATATAAAAAGTTAATAAATTTAGGAAATTAAATATTTAAAGCACTATTTGTACTAATGATAATATCATAACTCTTAAATTTATAATATGATTTTAAAAAAATTAAATTTTTAAATATAATACATATAATGATAATATCAAGCCTTAAATTTTCTTTTTATATAGAACACCCCCACATTTATCACCGGTAATGAAGTTAGAATTATGTTTTTTTATATATAATTTATACGTGAATTAAATTAAAATTAAATTTATTTTTATAATATTATTATTTAAATTAGTAGTTATTTTTTATAGACAAGTGATTTAATTTTTTAATATTTTTTTAAACAATTAAATAATTACATACATAAACACGCACTTTATAGATATAATAGAAAAACAAATTATACTTAAGAAAAATTTATAATATGATTTTTTCTTTAAATTATTTATAATGTTATTTTATAAAACATGACCATCATGTGGTATCTTATACATACCGATCAACCTAGTTCATTAAAGTATAATCGTAAATTTTGATATTTTGATATGAAATTAGCACGATTATTACACGAATAAATAATAATTTATCGTTAATTAGTTTTAAAATTTAAAAATTATATTATTTTTTACTATTATAAATAATTTAATAATTTTTTATTTTTTTCAATCATCAGTCAAACACAAACATGATATAAACAAACACGAGCACTACATGGCACACTTACCGAGCCTAATTCATCTACTTGGACAAAAAAATTGTGTATTTTACGGGTTCATATGAGATATAACTTATATACTATTAACAAATTTTTACCTCTCTTTCTAACTGAATTCACGATCATTTAAATATGAGATACTTTTTTTATCTATCATATATGTCTACCATTATTATTTATTTTTTAATTGATAAAATTTCAATTATATTTCCTACAGTTATCTAAACTATAATGTCTTTTTATTATATATCTATAGTAAAATGTGTGTATAGTATCTGCTAGAAAATATATTATTTCATTATGTAATAATAAATTTATTACTTGTTAAAAATATTAAAATATAATAAATTTATTAAATTATTTGAAATAATTATTTCCTACATGAAAGTAAATACATATTTAATAACTATATTTTACTTTCTCTCGAATATTTTAAAATTGTAAATTTATTAAATATTAAAAAAATACTTACGTTTCCAAAAGTATATAGTCAGGCGAGATAATAAGAGCCAACTCTTTTTCTAAATTAAGTGAATTCAACTTCCGAACCTGGCCAATTTTAAAAAATTTCACAATTTATGTTAATTTTTTAATATTTTAGCTATGTAAATTTTGAAACAAAATTCTTGAATGATCTATAAAATAATTTTTATTAATAATACTAAATTTAATAATTTATGTAACTAATTACGTTAATAAAAAATATTTTTATCGTTGTTAATAAAAAAAATCAAATATTATTTGTTTTTATAATAATTTTTAAATAAAGTAACCTATAAATTAATTGCTCCCAAAAATTAGCAACAATGTATGCTTGTACTTTTTATTCAATATCATAATATTTATATTTTAAAATTCTTAAAATTCATATATTTAAAATTTAATTGCAAGAAAAATTATTAAATATAATATGAAAATGATCATGGATGCAACAAGTTTCACATATGACGTACAATTTCTTGGACCGGTCCTACAGTGTTTTTTTTTTGTACAGTATTATATAAATAAGATGAATACTTTGTTATAAAAAGATTAATTTTTAAAAAATAAATTTTATATTACTTAAAAATAATATATTAATATATATTTGTAATAAAATGATACTATTTTATACACTAATATCGTCTCAAATTAAGTGTCACTTGTTTAACTTAACATTTTACATTTTAATTAATTTTTATTATAATTTAATTATATTTAATTTACTTTTTTTTTGTACAAACTTGTGGTTTTTTTGTATAAGTGACTGAAAATTTGATTTGATATTAATTTTATATAATATATAAATAATATAAATCATTAAATTTAAAAAATTTAACTCTAAAGAAATACGAGTAATATATATTACTTATAAAATTATATTAATATTTTTTTTAATTAAATTTAGATATTTTTTATATATATTAACTCATAAAAATACATATATAAATGTTAAAAATTGAAATAAATAAGTATTATTTTGGAACCAATTAACAAGCTATATTTATGAAACAGATTCTTATAAGATAGGATGTGACACCTGAATAATCTCTCAATCAGTTTCACTAAAAATCACTTTAATCTTATTATTTAAACTTACGCACTATCGATCCTATAAATTTTATTAACTGTGGAAATGATGAAATATCTTGTAGAACATGCAAGCAAACTTTATATATGTTTTCAGAAAATATCTTATTATTTTTAACAATGTCATTTAATTATTAATATTTATAATCAATATTTTTATAAATAATCATATATTAGGGGCCCGAGGCAGGAAATTAAGTTCGGCAGTCTGTTTCTTGACTGAAATAATATAATAGAGTGTGATGATGAAAAATTATTAATTGATCTCAAGTACGTGATGAAAAGAAGTTAAAAAATAATATTTTTAAGTTTATAATAATAATTTTTTTAATTAAACGATGGTAAATATTAAATATATTTAAATATTTATAATTTAATTTAAATAACATTTAAATTAAAATGATGTATTATAATATTTTTAATTATAAAAATTTATGAAATGAATATAATGTATTTTATAATATAAAATAATTTATTATAAAAATAAAAAATAATTCACAGGTAATGATTATAGTATTTGATGGTTTTCAGCAGTAATCATGGCAGATTATGGTTGCATAAACTGTACTAGAAGCCAAATTGAACTTTTGACATTCAAAAAGAGTCAGATCATTATCATTATTAGCCCACCACTAATTGTTTTTAAACTCTCATCTTTTAGAGCACCTGTCTTAAAATTTGTTTAAAAACCGATTCCTTAAAGCACCAAGACAAAAGAATCGTACAAGTTTTTTTATATTAAATAAAGTGGATTATTTATTTCTCTAAAAAAATATCATTTAATTTTAAAAAATAAAAAATAAAAAATAAAAAATATTTTAAATAAAATAATATTAGTTTTTTATTACTTTATTTTATTAATAAATAAGAAAATTATGAAAATAATTTTTTACTATAATATTTAAACATAAAAACTATTAAAATATTAAATTTTCATAATAAAATTATTAAAATATCAAATAAATATTAAAATTTATATTTTTTTATCTTTTTTATATGATGTAAAAAATTAAATAATTTATTATATAATATAAGGAATCAATTGAAACAAATCTCACAAAGAACTTTACAACATCTCATTTATATTTTTATATTTTTTATTGAGTTTGGTATCAAAGTTAAAATATATACTCTTTATGTACATATATTTCTTGTTTTGTATTCTAATTCAAATATTTTTACTTTTTAAATCACATGTTATTAAAAAAAATTCGTTTTAATACCTTCATTCAAATATTAGTATCTTTTTTTGTAAAATTAGATCAGGGCATTTTTGAAAATTTGAGAAAAAGCAAAAGCCTAATAGCAAAAAATTAATAATGTAACTGTTACATAACATCAATAATTAAATTATGATATTAAAATAAAATATTTTAATAATATATTGTATGAAAAAAACTAATACATTAATTAAAATAATGAATATCATATAATAGGTTAAACTTACTCTTTTTTATTTTTGTCAATGACTTTGTAGCTTAACAGTACATGTAATCGTCGTATAAGGTGAAAGTCTCGATCCGAGACTCAAAAATATGAATGTTAAAAATTTACTTGAAAAAGAAAAGATAAAACTTATTGTTAATTTATTTTTGTTAATATATTGTTATTATCATTAGTAATCTAATTTTAAAAATTTAATAAAATAACATAAAAATTTAGAATTAAAAAATCGTAGTGTAATTTTTTTAATCTTATGGGAAATATATTATAACTCTTTTTTTTTATTTTTTTCTTAATTTTTTATAAATATCTTTGGCTAATTTATTATTTGATAAAAAAAATATTAACTTTCAATTTATTTATTAAAACTGATTACCTAACATAAATCTTTATTTATTTTAGATAGGTACCAACAACTTTAATTGTTACTCTAGACCTTCTGTGGACGAGTGCAAAATAAATTTTTTTTAATCAAAAATATATATCTTAGGGATTTGAATCCGAATATTATTTAGAAAAATCACCAAAATTCCTAAATTATAGTAGTGCAAAGGTGGACCAAGTCACGCGGGCATGCGTCTCTACTCATTATGGAAAAAAAAATTTATATGTAATTTGAAGTAAACGAATAAAGGTTTATTCAATTATTTATATTATGTATAAAACTTAATTTTTTATTTTTTATATTAATTAATTATTTGTATTATTATAAATTCTTTTAATTAATTATTTTGATTAGAAATTGTTTAATTTGATGAAAATATTATGTTACGGTACGACATGTGAAGTTAATTTCGTTATCTTATTTATTGTATACCATTATTGTTATCTTATTCATTGTATACCATTATAGTTTCTAAGTTTTAGCAAATAATTTAATTAATTCATTTAAATCGTGAAATTTGATTTGTTCAATAGGTTAGATGATTTTTTTTATAATCAATCGAATTTAAATTAAAAAGGATACAATTTAGTTAGATTTGGATTGTATTCGAATTGAGGGATTTTATAATTTACTGTAGTCTAAATCGAACCAAATTATTATTAAAATTATAATAAATATATATTTTATTTTATAATATTTTTATTTAAATATCGTACATATCGTAATTACATTAAATTATTATTTTAGTTTTAAAATAAATATAGATAATTTAATAACTATCCAAACACACTTCTTATTCTTCTGATTTTATTAATTGTGATTATACAATTTTAAAATTAAAATGTTGTGTATATCGTGTTTTATATATAAAAATAATTTATAAACAAATTTCAACATTAATTCAATTTTATTCTATCCGAAAAATCTAATCTATTTGAATTCAAATTAGCTCAGATTAAATATATCATTAAAATGAATTTGGATAGAATTTTTTTAAATATAATTCGGATTTGATAGGATTCAAATTGGTAAAAATAGCCGCTACTCATATGTGCTATATATGTATTAAATTTTTTGATCAAATTAATCAACTTTTTTTTTAAAATAGTTAATTGAAAGTTATTTCAATAATAAATGTCATCAATTAAAAAACAAATATTAAAAATACTAAATTAAATTTTAAATCAACATTGAACCGAAATAAAAATATATTTATGTGTTAAAAATTAGGTTAACTCTGTTTGTGTCAAGTCAGGAATAAAAAAGGATATTTTTCTCGTTATTCTCCCATACCATGAAGCTAGAGAGAAAAGAATAATATAGCTCATTACATTGTAATTAAGATTAAGAAGAATTCATCATCATTTTATTGTTTCTTGTTGTAATTATAAAACAAGCCTAACAACCTCTAGATTATTATATCAATAACTATAGTAACTACAGTTATGGCATAACCACCTTTCACTCAATTATAACAACCTTAAACCTCCAATTTGGTATGAGTATACACAATTACATTGTCTAAGATCATCTCATAAACTCATGTTCTAAGCCATATAATGAGCTTAGTTCTTAACTTTTGAAATTTTTGAGTTCACAAAGGCTTTGTCATGATGTTAGACACATGCTCTTAAGGTGTATATTCTACATAGAGTTCTTTATTGAGGACTTACTCTCTAGTGAAAAAAATCTATATCCATATGTTTCACCTATGAATGTAAAATAGGATTTCATGCCAAATATCCATCATTAATGTTGTCACAATGCACTTTATGAATAGAAATCAATTTAATATTCACTTATGCATTAATCATTTTAATCCATATTACTTCAAATACAATCTATGTTAAAGACCTGTATTCAGCCTCAATGAGGAATCTTGAAACCATCCTATACTTTCTAGACTTCCAAGACATCAATGAATGACTTAAATATATACACCACTCATCAATACTTCTCTTGTCATCAGTACAAGTTGTCCAATCAACATCAGTATATGTTGTTAAATTGAGACTATCAGATCTTTGAAAATACAAGCCATAAGATGTTGTTCCCCTTAGTTTTCATAGTAACCTCTTTACTAAACATTAATGTACATTTGTTGGTGTATGAAAGAACTAACACAGTTTATTTATAGAATAAGTTATCTCAGGTCTTATGATAGTGCAATAATTTAAGGCACCCCACTACTAACCATTTTTGAGAGATAACACCTTCATTGAATTGAAAGGAGTAGTTACAAGTCTAGCTTTGCCCAATTGTACTTTTTATAATAACTCTTGTATATATTTCTATTGACACAAGTGAAAGGATTTATGACTCTTTCTTGCATCCATCCCAAGGAAAATATTCAAGTGCCCTAGGTCTTTGAGAGCAAAAGTAGAATTAAGTTTGGTAATAGTATGTGTATCAACATTAGGTCATTACATGTAACAATAATGTCATCTACATAGATGAGCATAATCAAGATAGTGGTGGAAGTGGAGTAAACCATCATAGAATAATCAGCATAATAGCATCTAAACCATTATTTCATTAGACATGTACTTAACTTGGTAAACCAAGCTATTGGAGTTTTTTTAAGACCATACAAAACCTTCTTCAACTTATAAACATGCTAAGGAAATTTAGAATAAACAAAGCCCTAAGGTTGAACCATATCAACCTTTTCTTTTAGCTCTTCAATTAAAAAAGTATTATTCTTGTCTAATTGTCTCACCACCCATCCCTTTGCAATGTCAAAGTTGGCACAATTCTAATGGTAACTTGCTTTACCATTGTACTAAATATCTCAGTGTAATCCAATCTTTCTACTTAGTCATACCCTCTTGCTACCAATTTGGATTTATATCTCTTTAAGGATCTATCTAGGTTGAGCTTTATAGTAAAAACTCATTTTTTCCAATCACTTTCTTACTTTTAGGAGGAGGTACCAAATCACATGTACCATTGGCTAAAAGAGTTTTAACTATTTATCCATTGCTTCTAGCCATTCTAAATGTTGAAGTGCCATTGAAACAAAACTTAGAATTAGGGGTGTCCATAAACCGGATCGAACCGGACCAAATCGTAAAACGGGACCGAATCAGACCGAATGGTTTTACAAATCAAACGGTCCGGTCCGGTTTGTACTAATTTTAAACCATTCGGACCGGACCGGACTGGTTTAATAATTTATTAAAAATTTCACATTATTCTTCATTAAATGTATAAAAAATCGAACCAAACCGGACCAAACCATTTTATAAATCAAACGGTCCGGTCCGGTCCGGTTTTTATTACTTATAACCGTTTCAAATGGTCTAGTCCGGTCCTTGTAATATAAACGGTCCGGTCCGGTTAAAGTTTTTTGACCAAAACCGGACCAGACCGGACCGTTGGACACCCCTACTTAGAATAGGCAAGATGGCATTAATAGTAAGTGGAATGAGAAGTGGTTTATGTATACCAGAGATACAAGTTATATCAATGATAATATTAATATCATATGGATCAAATACCATGGGACCAATTGTCAAAAAATCAGATGTAGGCTCAATGAGTCGTACTACATTCGTGTATGTAGGTAAAATGGAAAAATATAGAGTTTTCAATATCACTATGAGTATTATTTATGATTATATTAGCTTGAGTTACAATTAGGACAAGATTAGGAGATTGAGGTATTAAAGAAGGAGAGATAGAAGTTGTAGATGGTACATTGTTTGCAAGTGATTTATATAATGTAGGAGTATTGATAATATAAGAATAGGCAATGGTGGTAACTAAGAACTAGAGAAAACATTAAGAGTAGGTCTAGGCTTATTAGTAGCAAGTATGTAAATAAAGTGTATAGGATTATGAGTACTTATACCATATTTTGATAAAGGAGACTGAGACACTAGAAAGGTAAAAAAAATGGAAATTATTATTCATGACAAGAAACATGAGTAGTAATATAAAATTTACCATAAGCAAGATCAAGGAATTGTAACCTCTATAATGATTGTCATAATCAATAAATAGACATGGAATTGATCTCAATTCCAACTTATTCTGAGCATATAGCCTAAGGTGTGGATAACATTAAGAGCCAAATACTTTTAACATACTATAATCAGGCTTGCAAGTCCTTTTCTCTTAGTGTTAGCATTCCAATGTGCATAATATGGTGTTTATATTTTATTTGATGTTTATATCTATCCTTTGTAAGGTTGAATATTGGTGGCTCAATTTCACTTGAGATAAAATTTTATGTTTTCTTGTTACATACACCCACTTTCTTAGTTTTCATATAGTATGCATTGTTGAGTGTTTGTTATTGTATTATCCCATTGGAAACTTTGTTTGTTGTCGTGGTATCCCATAAAGGACTTTGTTTGTGTTGGTTTGTCCCGTTGAGGATTGGGCATTTCTCTTTATTATAAATGCTATTCATTATGGTTTTTGATGAGCGAGCCGATGTTGTTTCCATTGGATTCCCATTACGTTGCCAGCATTCTTACTGACCTTAGCGACGAATGTCTAATAACTATTTTAAAGGCTAGTTTTCTCACCAACCTTGGACAATGAGGGGTCGTTATAAGTGGCTGGCAAAGGTACAAGGGTTTGGATTTTTCTATAAATTCATCTATCTTTCTTCCTTTTTTGGCCACAATTAAGGGAAAGCTCTGTTTATTTACCATAAAAATTTCCGGATGCATTTTCCTTCTTTGTGTTTGATTCGAAAAATAGTATAGTATTAGTGTGATCTAGGACATCAAACTCTTATATTTCTTAAACATTTTGTATGTGTAAAAGTGTGAGATTGAATGAGGTTTTAATGAGAGGTAAAATGTATAATTGGCTAGTGGAGAGCCATATCATTTTGAGAAGTTGTTTTTAGTATTAAGCTATTGTGTTTCAACTTGTGGTTACAAGAGTGCAAAAGTTCCTATAGGAGAAGATCCTATGTGGTGATGTGTCGTGTGTCGGTAGGTAGTTTCAAGGATGTAATAGTTCTTATAGGTGATAAGCCTATGTGGTAGTATGTTGTGTGTTGGTTGGGTTTGAAAGGTTATAATGTGGTGCATAAGTAAGGAGCTTATGTGCTTATGACTTGTATGTTAGTTAGGTGGTGCAGTTCGTAATGTGAATGTATGTTAGGAGTTTGTGGCATCAGTAGCTGATCACATCATGTGGTGATGGAGCTCTAAGGACAAGCTTGATCTACATAGATCAAATGTAGTGTGGATAGCAAGCAAGGGCATCATATAGAATTAGGACAAGTATCCCAATTGATAGAGATATTAACAATGGTATACTTCTTATTTTGTTTAGTAGATTATCCGCTACATAGTGGTTTCCATAAGAATCCAAGGATGTTACCACATTGGTAAGGATTATATGTGTATTTATTTCATTACATGTTGTGTTATGTATGATAGCATGATGTGAGAGTACAATTATCATTTATCAAATATGTTTCCATAATATAAGGTCTTGAAGAGATTGAAAATTCTTTATAACTTTTACAGTATGTTTTCCTAATTCACATGTTGTGTGATTTTTTCCATGTATATGCATGTTGATAGCTTAGATTGAGCCTATGAGGTACGCTATTACTAGTGTATTTACCATAGATTTTTCTTTCTTATTTATTGGTTACTTTTATGGTGTGTTAAATTAAGCATATTTTTTTTATTGTTCTTCCACTGTACTATTTACTTAGTTCATATTGTGAGGCCTACTTGATCAAGTTGGAATAGAGCTCGTGAAAATATTTCATAAGTTGGCATTTACCCCTTATCTAAGTCTCATATGTTTATTTGGGTTGAAGGTTTAAGACTTTGGTGTAACTGTTCTGACGTATGGAACTCTTAAGGTTTAACGTTGAACATAAGTTCATAAGGACTTATAGAGTTAAGGTTCTTGAGGGTAATATATTTTTGAGAAATATAGCAATTTTGAATCCATTTTCCCAATAAACCCCAGCTTGTATCATTATAAACAATTCTAACTCTACCATATGTCTATTTTTACTTTCAAATTCACCGTTCTATTATGGAGTGTGGGGATGATAAATCCTCCACAAATAACTCCTTGAAACAAATATAGTTCCAAGCTTTTAAACTCAGTACCTTTATTACTATGCATTTTTTAATCTTTGAGTTAAATTGCCTCTCCACTTTAGCATCAAAATGGAGGAAAATTTATGCTACTTGATTCTTAGAGTGTAAAATAAATAACCAATGAAATCTTGTGCAATCATCCACAAACAACAAAAAATGCTTCATTCCATTTATAGTAGTAATAGGAGTAAAATCCCAAACATCTACATATATTATATCAAAAGGATTCATAGTTCTAGTATGTGTACAATAGGAAGTCCATGTAACATTCCTAGTTGACATGCACCAAGAAGAACCAGACTTCATTGACACACCACCAATATCATTAAGCACTTTTTTTAACTACAATGAGATAGGGATGCCACAAGTTATCATCTACTATATTATTACTATTACAATGAAAACTAGCCATACCATCTTGAGTCAAAGTTGCAAAGTTGCATGTCCTTCCTTTGAGTTCTTCCAAAGTACTTGGTGAGGATAGTTTATACAATCCTTACTCAACTCTACCTAACAGTAGAGGAGTTTTATTGTCCAAATCCTTCACACAAAAGTGAAAGGGATAAAATTCAATAGAAATATTATTATTTGTACAAAGTTATCTAACATATATTAAATTTTTGGCAAGATGAGGTACATGTAAAAAGCTATTCAGTTTTAGTGTTAAAGTTTAAGATGTAATTATAGTGTTTCCAAAGTGTGTAATTAGTAATTTTTTTCCATTACCTAGCATCCTTTTTCATTTCTAGGATAAGGAAAGGCATTAGAGATGTTATTCCTATCAATTGTTAAATGATGATTGACTCCACTATCTATATACCAAGCAGGATCACCAAGAACACCAAGTTGGAAAATAGGTGATGGTGATGATGCACACTTGCAAAAAAAAAATAGTGGGATTAGAAGAGAATGTTTGTTGAGTAGGAAAAGAAGGTTGTGTAAGAAATGATGGTTTAGACTATAATAGTGGTTGAGGCAAAATATATTATGGTAAAGAAGGAAGAAAATTGGTCTATGTAGGAACTTGATTATTTGTATTGCATGTTTGTGTGGACTGAGGAAATATAGGTTATTAAGATGTAGGTGGAGGAGGTTGCATCTAAGACAAGTGTATTTGTGGTTTTAAGGATAAGCCTTTGGCCTAGGTCTCTTAGGATTTCCATCATTATTGCCACCATTTTTATTGGACTCCATAGACCACCAATAATAACATATTGTAGTACTATAGTCAACTCTTTTACAAATTTGACATGTCTTTGATGCACAAATTTTGTTTTAAAAGCTCACAAGTGCTTGAGTCACATATAATAAATTGTAAGTATACTCCCAATATTGGTCTCTCAAGGAATTGTATGGGTTTTATATAATGTTTTGCTTTTCTTAAATACTTAAGCAAACAACTAATGAAAAATGAAACCTAAACATTCGATCATAATGGTTGGTTTTAAAATCCTAAATCAATAAGAAATAATTAAATAAGTAAATATAGGCTCAATTAAAAATGAAATCAAGATTTTCATTAAAATCAATGGAGAATTTATGGAAAGTTTAGCTAGTTAATTATACTTGTTTAGATAGATTATGTTAATTAAAATATAAACTCAGATTATTAGTTTTTTTCCTTTTAAATATGAAAAGTTCTAAGATTGGGATTATTTTCTTTGTTAATAGAAACAATTAATGTCCTATGATCAAGATGTTTAACTAATTGATTAAATTGTATTCAAGGAAAATACAACCATTTAAGTCAATGTAATTGATCAAGTCATCAATTTAAATTCTTGTTCAAGTTATCCAAATTAGATGTAGATGATGTATCTAAAACCTTATTCTTAAATTTTTAATCTATTATGAAGAATAAATGGCCAATAAATTATTCATAAATAAATCTTGTAACAAACCTTGAATCAAGAAATAATCTTTATTTAGTTAACTATAAAAATGTTCACCTAAATAATCTAAACAACTATGATATCAAAGCTAAATTTTTATAGTTCAAATTAGCCAAATGATGACTCTATGAAAGTAAAGTCATTAACTCATTTTTTCACTTAATATTTACTTGTTTTATTCAATAAATAGTATTTTTGGTGTTAAAAATATTAAAATATAAAAATTTTAATGAAAAGGGGTGAAAATATAATTTTTGAAATTTTTAGAGATTTTTTAATGAACTTTTAATGTGAAACCAATCATGTTCTACTGCGTGGCCTGTCACGTAAGAAAATGAGCTGGCTGGGCAAGCCATGTGGCCTGACATGCAAGCAGGGACAACGAATCGTAGATCACCGCATGTGAGGAGTGATGCAGTACATGACACGTGCCAGCACGACATTTAATATGAGTTCAGAGCATGATCAAACAATACTACCACATGTCATCAAGCGATTGCTCCCCATGATCCACCAGTGTGCCACTCTATTTGCATCCATGAATCACATTGCGCTGCGTTACAATGACTTAGTATGTGTTGACTCGAACCGGTCTCCCCTACTATGCATCATTCTCTGATTCACCCAATAAATTTTGTGTGCCATGTGTCGCATTGTGACTAGCTAGCGCTTTCAATTTTGCTTGTTTTGATCTCAGCTTTTGATTTGAAGCTGATCTGATGGTATAAATTGCACTTGAGCTATATTTAAGCCCTTAATCACTCCATGAAACGCTAAGAGCCATCATTAGCATAATTTTGATTAGTTTTTGGAGCTAAGAAGAGAGAAAAACATAGAAAAATTCAAAAGGAGATACAATTGTTTCGGAGATTCAAGAGGAGATTATTATTACAATTCAGGAGATTAGTATTACAATTCAAGAGATTGATTGTATTTTTTTTATACTCATTTCTTTATCAATTTTATGTCTTTCTTTATGAAAAATATGAGCTTTATGAATACAATTGTATGTAATTAATTTATTAATCTAGGGATCTTATGAACCCAATTTTTACCATGTGATGATCTAATATTTTATCCCAATTATAATTATAATTTAATTATATTATTTAATTTAATTTTTATGTTAATAATTGTTTGGCCAACAATTTATCCATAGAGGAAATTAAATAGATTTGAGAGAATTATTTAATTATTTGTCTTGATTAAATAACATGCATAGTTTTTAGGTAGAGATGTATGATTGTTATGTATATGATCCATAATTGATTAACTTAATGAGTAGTATGCAATTTAATTGGCATTAGAGTATGATTAAATTAATTACTATATAATGTGTATTTTACTTGAGAGAGGAACATATGCTAAGTTAGATTCAATTGATCATGTAATTAATTGATAAATGTATTGAGGAGATTTACTTATTCACATGTTTAGAAAATTGAGAGATTAAGTCTTCCTAGATATTTTTTCATATATCTTCTTAGTTACCAAATCTAATTTAATTAATTATTGTTATTTATTTTTATTTATTTTAATTTTGCTTCCTTAAAATATAAAAACTCAAAAAATTGATTTTTATTTTTTAGTTTTGAAAATTAGTTTCCAATAAAATAATCTTCGTGAGAGCGATCTTTGTTTATCATTATATTACTTGTTGTAATACATATACTTTCGTATTCATTGCACACACAATTTGTGTGATGATCACTAGACATACTTAAATTAAAATCCATGATTAGGTAAAAATAAGCATTCATTCAAGAAAATAAGAAGAAGATAAATATATAAATAAAACACTCAAAAGCATATCTAAATACCAACAATAGATGGATGATGTTTCTTGCTCCAAAAGTTATAATCTTGATCTTCAAATGGCTCTTGAATCTTCAGAGATCTTTTATTCTCTTCTTGGATTTGTACAAAACTCCCAAAAGAGCTACCTCAATTTTTTTTATAAGTTTAATCTATGTATCTATGAATAATATGAAAAACTCTAATCTTTATATGTCTAACTACTAGAAAGGTTGATCTATCTGACATAATGAAGTATTAGAAACGTTTTAAAAGAAAATTGCTACCTCTAATTTGTTTATAAGTTTAGTCTATGTATTTATGAATAATATGAAAAACTCTAATCTTTATATGTTCAATTACTAGAAAGGTTGATCTATCTGACCTAATGAAGTATTAGAAACTTTTTAAAAGAAAATTGATGTACAAAGGATGGGGGCCCAGATTTACAACATGCATCATAACATAATATTTGCTCTGTTGTGACACAAAGCTAAAACTCACTCACACAATGTAGCCTAAGAGGATCGTGCCATAACACACTTTTTATCTCACTACGACATGCAAATTAAGTTTAATTTCTCCTATGGAAAATCTTGAGAGGTATCCGTCATGACGTACTGTTTTCTTCTTTATTGCACACATTGTATGTTTACATTTGTTTTGTGCCCCTTATGTAGTGGTTAATTCTTGATATAAGACTTGCATGCATTAGTCATTTTAGCTCTTATGATGTTATTTGAGTGCTTCATGTGTCGTGTCTTTGTGTGTTGATATGTTTATCTCTTTTGAAATTAAAAATACCTAAAATACATCAAAAATTTTAATAATTTTGAAAAGATAGATTTGATTAAATAATCAAGTAAAATGTTGTATCTTTTGTTAGTATATTTTAATTTTAAGTCCATTTAAAGTTAGTTTTTAACTTGAATCAACTTTAAATTTTAAGTTAGTTTATAAATATACCGATTTTAAGTTCCGACTTAAATACTCTTTATTATAGTAGTAAATATATGAAAACTTGATTTTACCAACTTAATTCATAGGTACCAAACATTTTATCAATTATAAAGTAATAATATTTCTATTTGTATAAGAGTAAATAAATTTTTTTAAGATTGAACTTTAAAAGTTGTTACAAAATCTTATCAAACATTTTTTATTACTTCGATACAATTAAACTTTACAAGTGTTATAAAAATATCATCAAATTTTGTTTAGTTACTTACATATCATTAAAATCTATAATTGTTATAAAAACACATCAATGATAGTTTTTTAACATCTATAAAGTTTACTCGTATAATATATATATATATATTCGATGAAATTTTTGTAACAACTCCTAAAATTCAGTGAAAAAAATCTATTTACTCTTTTTATAATCATATTTATAAAAAAATTAGAAAATAAAATTTTATTAATAAAAAATAATTAATCTAAATATATCATTAACCAAAATTTGTAAACAAAATCTAAAACATTTTGTGAGCATATGAAGAAAAACACAAGCAATCATCTTTTGCTCTTTGTAAAGTTTTCTAATAATTTATTTGATTTTTTTTATATTAATATTTCATTTGTTATTTAAAAAATTATTAATCAAAATTGGTAAACTAAAACTAAAATTTGTTGTGAGCATGGAAAAAAAAAACATGAATTTTCATATTTAGTTCTTTTGTAAACTTCTTCATCTATTATTATTTGGTTGTTTTAAATTAATATATTGATATTTTTTAAAATATATTATTAATATCATATTATAATTTTCGTTAACTTCGATACAATGAATTTAGATGAAAATCTAGATTAATAATAAAATACTAACTTAATAAATATAAACATGACATATGTCCTCATAAATAAATACATAAATAAACTAAAAATTATTATATATTAATTTCTAAGGAAAAAAATAATATATAAATATATGTTTTTATTTTAAAAAAATATAAATAAATAAATAAAATAAACAAGAAGAAGGCTCCTGTATACAAATATCCCTCGCCATAGAAATCAAATTAAACGCTTCTATTTAGAAAATTTTAACATGACACGCGCAATAAGTGCATATATGGGTAAAAAAAGTAGATTCACTGATTCACAGCTTTAGTTATATTTACATTATAGTTTAAATTATCATTATTTGAAAAAATAATTTGGTCATTATTTATATATTTTTTGTCCTCGATCTTTATATTATTACGTGTAAAGAAGTTACCTCTAAGTGTAAATTTTTTACATATTTATACTAAAATTATACGTATCAACATAATTTTTTATTTTTTTTCATTTTTACAAACCATAGAACTTACGTTTAAAAATAAAGTGGAGTCATTGTTTTATAACGATTTTATTTTATGATTAAATAATTAATTATATATTTTATAATTTTTTTAAAATAATCATTAATATATTTGATAATAATTTTAATTTAATAATTTTAAAAAAATAAAAAATCACTCTTGATTTATTTAATTATTATTTACAAATTTTAATATTTTGATTTTTTTAAAATATTTATAAATAAAAAAATCGTAAGACTTGATTTATTTTTTAAAATAATATTTGATAAAAATAAAAAAATCAAAAATCAAAAATCAAAAATTTAATAGTAAATCATCCTATATTTTAATATTAATTATTTAAAATTTTTTTAATTAAAAATCAATTATAAAAATTTAAAATCAATTATCAAATAAACCGAGCATATTTCATGCTATTCTCGTAAAAAATACCATAATATTTAATGCGCGCTGCTATCATTCCTATTATTTAAAAGTTCATTTATCAATGCATGGCAAAAAAATATTAAACTTATACTAATACTTACATATGGGTTATACACCTCAATTATTATCATTTTATTTTTAATATATTTTTTTATCTAAATTTTAGATACAATATCTTAATAGTAATCATTTAAAAAAATATAATTTATTATAATTTATCATTTATTTTGTAATTTTTTTATATGTATAATTAATATACATGTAATATTTAAATAATATTTTTAGAAAATAAATAAATTAAATAATATTTAAAAATTATTTTGAAATAATTAATTAATTATTTAACTAAAAATATCTTTTAAATATTATATTTATATTAATATATCAATTAAATGATAAATTATATTAAATTAATATATTTTTTAAATAAAATATTATCTCTAAAGATGATTGAAGAATAAAATGATAATACTAATAAAATAACGAAGCAAAGAGAATCCTAAAAATCATAATGTGAGTGCACAATTTAGGATTCCTATTTGTCTGAAATATTGAGGAATATATGGCCGGAGATTAATTAATTAATTAACAAAAGATAATGAGAAGAACATGCAGAAGTTTTTATTTCTTTTTATTTTCTTTTTCTAAGAACTGAGAAAAACAAAAGGCTTTAGGAAGATAAAAAGGGAAACCAATAATTGTGTCGCCTTTTGTCGATAACTCTCGAGCCCAGTGCAAGGCCGCTTCAAGTTGACCTCACCTTTTCTCTTTCTGTCTCTAATCTCCCAACAGTAAATAGCTAATTTTTACTGAGGAAAATGATACTTTAAAATAATAAAGTATAATTTTTTTTAAAAAACATTATTTTTTGAAAGGAAAAACTAATTTTAAAAAATTTAAAATTTTACAATATAAATTAATATGTTTAAAAAATATTATGCTAAATTCCTAATATTAACAAAACTTAATTTAAAAACAGAAGTATTATTTTTTTAAAAAAAAATAACAGGAATTATTCAATACTTTAATAAAAATAATAGGCTCAAATACTAATAAAAGTGAGGTTAAAAGTTGTCAAGATGATTGAATTAATTAATTTACTCATATGATTCGTTTATTATAAAAAATAATAAATTAATAAATAATGTTTTTTATGAAAAAAATTAATAAATAATGCTAAAAAATAAGGAATAATGCTAAAAAATAATGAATTTGTTGTTCCTAAAGCAACAAGTTAAGTCCAAGATAGAAAAATTAATTTATTTATTTTTTACAATTTTATGCTAAAATATTTTTAAGAATAAAAACTAACTTTGTTTTGATATTAGTAAAAATATTTTTAATAATAAATTTTAAAAAAATAAATATACTATTTAATTTGTATTAATCTATGTTTTTTGGTTTATGATAATGATATCATAATTAAATCTTTTATCATTACAATTATGTATTTTTATTAAGCTAAATTTTATTCAATAATAATGAAAATATAATATAATTAATTATAAAAATAAAAATAATATAAATAATTTTAATATGATAATATATGATTATCCTTATTTAACCTTTACATATTTTCATTTAACTTTTTAATTTTTACAAATATATTCAAAATAGGATTAAACGCTTAAATTTAAAAAGTAATATGTAAATAAATCTGACTACTAGAGCAACATTTCAACATAACTTTTGAAAATTTAGGATATCACATTTTAAAAGAAAAAAAAAATTGAAATTAACATGTAGTAGAATTGATAAAAATCAAGATAACATTCCACCGATAAATAAATAACTCCTATGACTCAAATGCCTAACTCTTAATGGTGTTCTATATTGCAACGGTTATAATAATAATTATTATTATTAGAAGATGTTAAGAAATTAATTTTTTTAAAATTTAAGTTATTTTATATATGATATAAGTTAAATACTTGTAATCAATAATTAAGATTATTTGAATAAAATATAAAATCTTTATTTTTGATACAATATTAAAAGATGTTGGCAAAATAATTCTACCAATATATAATAATATTTTTATATATTTTATAAATTATTATAATAATAATTTTTTATTTAATGATAATTTTGTTTAATAATAATGATATTTAAATATAATTAATTATAATAACATAATAAATAATTTATACGTTTTTATTTTAATAATAATAAAAATTATTGTGTTAATATTATTATATAATTTATCATCAAAATATATTTTGAGTGTTCATGTACGAAGATGATGAATTCTCTCAAATCATTACCCTGCTTTCAGGTTTAAAGTTCAAAAATTGCTTCAACATATGAGTACTTAATTCAATAAGCATTATTAAAAAAAAGTGGAAATTACAGCACACTATCAATCACTTTCTCTAGCTTTTTCTTAATAATAATTTTGTCTGTACAGTGATTTATTTAATGATACATAACATTTATTCTTTATTTATTTTAAGTTATAAATTTAAATATCATTTAATAAAAAAATTATATCTTTGTTACTAACACCTCTTCTTTTATTTTATGTACACATACTTGCGTGAATACATTTAGTATATATGTAAAATTAAGGGTCAATTGCTACGAGTGCCAGTCTACATCTTATATTCTTATATATGCTACCCTTTTATTAATTCAAATAATGTGGGGTCTCTAAGTTCCAATCAACTTGGCAAGGGATGCGTTATCTAACTTACACTTGCATGTGCACAGCATGATAGGCAAAGTAGTGTTATAGACTATATTTTATAGAGCAAAGTAGCTGCAGGTTTCTGATATTTATAAAGTAGATACTAAATCACGACCATATTCTGCTCATAACTTTTTTTTTTTTTTGCCCAGATATCATATCATAATATTTTCGGTGGAAATTTTTTTTTTTATGTAATTTGAATATTTTAAATACTTAATTTTTACAAAAATTATACAAATTATTCTATTTTGTAAAATTATGATAATTTAGTTATATAACTTTATAATTATGTGATTAATATGTTTTTTAAATTTAAAATGAATTATTTTTATTTTATAATTATGAATTTATGTGATTAACGTGTAATAATTTTAAAAATTAATTGATTTTTATATATTTTTTATAAAAATTATATAATAAAAATATTTTAATAATATAAATAAAATTAATTACTTAAAAACAATATCCTCAAAAATATGAGATTGTGAGTAGATAATTGTTATTTAAAAATAACCAAATTAATAATTCAAGATAAACGAAATCAATTAAGAAAGACAAATATGAAGGATTTAAAAGGGCAAAATATTCATTATTTGCATAGGGATATGTGATATCGAGTTTTCTTTTACTTTTCATAAAAATTTATAAAATATATAAACATATATTAAGTAAAAAAGTAATTATTATAGTATTTTATTTTATTTCAATTTTCACCAACAAATTAGAAATCTTTTAAAAATATAATATTCAACTAATGGTCAAGCATATGATTTTCGCCATATTATTTCAATTTTCTCGGGCAGATTGATATTACGTTGAACTTTAGAGAAATTCATTCATAAAAACCCAAACTTGAATATTATTGTCAAGCCTTGTATTAGTTATTATTATTTTTTGGCTAGGTAAAATAAAAAGAACTGCAACTCTGCAACTTCCCATTCTTGTTATAAACATGATAAAAGAAAAGATGGAAGATGAGATTCATAAAAAGTGCCTATATTGTTCACTTAATGAGGGATCCAATTGACCTCATTTGAATCAAAATTTTATAAAATCGTTGAAATTTGATTGATGAGTAATTGATAATCAACTGAGTTTATGAAATTGAATTCTTAAATGGCTAAAATCATTTCACAATTATTATTTTTTATTATAATACTATAAATTTGAGTTAAATGGGTAATTTAAACTGTCAAAAGGATTGACTTTAATTCTAAGTGGTAAAACCTTTAGCAGAAAAAATAAACTACGTAGATCATAGTCTCAAGAATTCATCAATTTATTTTAATAAAATACTTTTGATTTTTTTTATTAAATCAAATGATATTATACCTTTTTTTTAATATCTTTGTTTTATAAGTCCGTAAGGATTACAAATCCTAGGATTTGTAAAACTTACTAATTTAAGATTTTTTTCTTCTTCTTTTAAATATTCTTTATTTTTATTAATTTCACAATTTTCATATCAAATAATTTTTTACTTTGAGTATAATTTCGATTTAACATAAAAATATTCTTGTTAGAAGACTCACCTTTTAAATTAGGAGTAATAGTCTTTTGCCTATAACAAAAGATATTAGCAGTATTTTTATTTAAGATATAAGAAAGATAATGAATTCTGAAGAAAAATAAATTTTTATTTTTGAAGGAAAATAAGACTATTATAACCCTAGTTTTCTACTAATTTACTCGATAGGAGTTTGCCTAATTATTATTCAAGAAAATGGATGTTTAGGTTCTATGATTAGAGCTTGATATGCCTCTTCTCTCTATACAAAATCCCTTTTATATTTATAAGAGCAATTATTTTACATACTTATCTTAAAGACACATGGAAGGATAAAGACTATATCTTATATTTATCTTTTCTTTCATTTTTTAAAATAAAGACACGTGAAAAGATAAATATTATATTCTATTTTATATCTTCATTCCTTTTTAAAAATTTATGCCGACATTTATTTAATAAAAACTACTTGTTGACATGTTTCCTCTTGATACTGAAGATGTAGATCCATCTTTGTTCTTTATATAATAAAGGCACTTGCGGTTTTCAATTTACTTTTTTGCTAGTTGGTAAAATTCTTGTTTGGTTTCTTCAGCTATATCCAACTGATTGTGGTTAAATTGTGCTTCATAATTGACAATTTTATCAATATTTTCTTGAATTATATTCAAGTTATTATGTGAAATCATTATGACCTTACTTTTGGAGTAATTTACCCTAATTTTAAAGCATGTTCTTTTTTTTTCTAGTTTCATGATATATTTGACTCAATATGACTGCTCTTTTTAGGTTAGAGCTTCTTCATCAAAAATCTTATTATGGTAGAACCCTAGGTTACTTTACTATTCTTCTTGAAGATGTCATTCATATTTTAATAAAATAATAAAGATTGATAGGCTTTTCTTTGTGCTAATCTATTATGGAATTGAAAAATCTTAAAAAGATTGGATGATTATTTACTTTTACTCTTTTTCTAAAAAATTTAATATCCTTTTTAAAATTTTAGGAAAATAATTTAATTATATTAAATTGTTGTTTGGGTAAATATTTATTAATCAATTCATAATAAAATAATTAGTAAACTAGCTTTAGATATGCTCCTTCATTTATGTTGAACCTGGTACATGCGATCAATTTTCTTCTTGATGTATGAAATTTTTTTGTTGTGAAAAATTTCATGGTTTAAAGTTGATTTTTTCCTTACTTATCTATCCTTTTCTTCCTTGGAAATAAGAAATGTATCATTTATTTTTCTGAAGATTATTTGCCTTGGTATTTTTCCTAGTATTGTCATATTTTCTTTTGTAGCTGCTTGGTTTTTGAGCGTTTGTGCATAGTTGCCTTCTAAGTTGGATACTACATCACTGGGTTTGAGAAGCATAGGGACTTTAAAATTAACAAAACTTCATTTTGCTTCAATCTTATTAGTTAATGCTTTATGTATTACATCGGAGAATCGAGTTATTGCTTTATTTTTTCTGGCTATATCTTATATATTCCTAAGGTTGGTTCATTATAGACAATATAATACTTTTATTTTTCTTCTTCTTCTTCTTCTTCTACTACTACTACTACTATTTTGGACCATAAAGTTTTTGAGGAATCATCTTTTTTTATTAATTCTAAGGTTTTATCCTCTTCTTTTGAGATTTTAATCTCTTTCTTTGTTAGAGTACTAGCCTCTTGAAGAGTGCTCTAAAATACTCAATTTATCATGATTTTATGTATGATTTATGATTAAAAATATTTGTATTTACTTAATTTTATTATTATTTTATACAAATATGTCCTTTTAAAATCACAAATATATTTTGTTATTTTTCAAGTATTTTAGTTTAAAAAGATGAAATTGATCAATATTTGAAGAAATACATTTGAGGCACTCCATTGCAATGCTCCAAACTAATAAAAAATGATACAAGAAAATAAGGGAACAAAGTCACACAGAACAATGGAATTATTGTGTGTCATAAGGCGGTACTTTTAGATTCAGTACAACTGTCCATAATCCTTTGCGGGCCACGATGTGAAAAACATACTTGGTGTGGCATGAGATGCTTAGACTGTGTATAATACGTGTGTCAATTATGTGCATGCCACGACATGAATTATTGTGTGCCGCGACGCCAACCTATCTGAGTAGATTTCCTGAACCTATAAATAAGACCCCTATTCTATTGTATCAATCATTCCTTATCCCATCATTCTCATTCATTTTATTTCTTTAGTCTTTTTTAGTTTTTTAGCTTTTCATTTTTTAGTTTAAAGTTCTTCTCTCAATTGAGGGTTGAATAAATTTTAGTTTATGTAATATTTATAAATCAAATTCAATAAAAGTTTGTCAATTCTTTTGAAGATTTTTTAGAAATAATTTAAGAAGACTCTGTTGAGGTATACTTATGTATTATTTTCATTTATTTTTTATGTGTTATTTTTACATGTTGGGTTTAATTTTATGATCAATTATTATATTAAATACATATGGTTGAAATTATAATGTGATATTAATAATGTTGTTATGCTTGTGATTTATTAATTGGTAAAATATTTTTACAAAATTAAGTATTGTTTTATATTAAAGAATTCAATAAAATTTATTTAAGAAGATATAGTGATGTCAGAATTTTTGTTATAAACCTAAAATATGAAAGTTAGATTTAAGATTTAATTATCTAAATTTGATATAGAGTACTACTATTTTATCAATGATTTAGTTCACATGTATAAGTGCAGTATAAACTATATTTCAAAGATTTTTATAAGAATTTTTATTGAAATATATATTGGTTACATATCTTTCATAGTAGTTTTAAAATCTAAAAATTATTTATTAGATAGTTAAATTCTTGAACCTAGTTTTGATACCTTGAATGAAGTTAAATTTTCAAGCCCTATATAAGGAAGACAATTAAATGATTTATTATTTTCTTTGAGAAGAAGCAAAATTTAATAGTAAAATTAATTAATAGGCCCTACCTTAGGGTTTTAATGGATATATTATTGAAAATGAAAACGATTCATGCCTTAAGATATTTTTGTATGAAAAAGAGAGAATCAATAATCTTAATTCAAATCTTTAATAATATATTTAATATTGACCAAATATAACTAACTGTCTAATATATCTCATAAATTTTCCATGCCATAATAAATGTCTAAATGTCTAAATATTTATTGAGTCTATCTTTATTTTAATGTTATTGATTAAATTTTTAAAACCAAACTTTGTGACATAATATTTAGGTTTTATTTTCATTTTTAAGAATTTATTGAAACTTTAAAACCACATGATTACTTTTTAAACTGACCTTGAAAGTATACTTATCATTTTTTATAAGTGATTTGTATACTAATGAGTATTTTATAAATTTTATAAAATTTGTAGACAATCAAGTTTTTGGCATTATTATTGAAGAAAAATAACATTTTTAAAATTTTTAGTATCAAAATCTTAAAAGCTTTTTATGTTGTAAATATTATGATTTATTTTATTTTATTAAAACAATTTGTAAAATTCAAAAATTAATTTTTTTTGTCACATTTGTTAGTTGACTATTAGATATTATAAATAAAAAAACCAAAAATCTAAAAAACTTAGAAAATATTCTTAAAAAATGTAATAAAGGGATCTCAAATTCAAACAAATGCTGAAAATAAAAAAAAATTAAAAGTCTTATTTATTATTTGACTTTAAATAAAAAAATAAAATATCTATTAGTTGTCTAATTTCAAAAATTCAAAAAAGTAAAAATAAAAACTTAAAAAATTATTTCAGATGTCATATTTATTATTTGATTTTTCAAAAAATATCGAAAAAATTCAAAAATATAGTTGTCATTTTTAATAGTTGACTTAAATGTTTTTCAAAAAAAAAAAAAGTTAAAATCTATGTCACCATTATTAGTCGTTTAATAATAATTAAAAAAATTTGAAACTGTTTGAAAAATTAAAAAAAAAATTGAAAAAAATCTTTAAGTATGTTAGTTTTTTTCTAATTATTATTTTTAGTTGACTTACACATTAATTATTAACTTAATTTTTTTAAAAACTTTTATTTTTTATATTTTTATATTTTTATATACTAATTTTTATTTTTATTTTAACTTTAATATAATTTTATCTATTAATTTACTAACTTTTATTTCTTTTTTATTAGTATTTTTATTTTCTAACTTTTTATTTACTAACTTTTTGTCTAATAATTTTTTTACTATCTTTTATTTTTATTTATTATTTTATTTATTATATACATTGTTTCTTCTTCTAATGTTGTTATACTTATCTTATTTTATATATTGTGTAAATAGTTGATATAAGTTTAAAAATTTATTTCTTATCAAGAAATCAACTTATGTTTCTTATTTATCAATTGTAGGGTATGAAACTTTTTTCGTCCAATTATAAAATTAATATATTTTATAACCATTTTAAGATTAATTGTTATATTATTCGTTGTTCTTACTATAAGTGTTTTGGAATTGTAGTCCAAAGTGCTTGTGAAAATATATATTTACTTACTACATACATAGTAGCTTCAGTATCTATGTAAACATATAAATGATATATTTATTAGGCAAAACTAGTATCGTCGATTATGTCAATATTTTGGTTTTATATTTATAAAACTCTTGCAAGTGCACGAATCATTTCATAGAAAAATGATAAGTATACTTCCAAGGTCGATCTAAGAAAGGAATATATATGGTTTTTAATTTATTATTCAAACTTTTTAAAACGAAATTAAATCCTAAACATTCTGTCACGATATTTGGGATTTTGTGTTTCTAATCTAATAACATAAAAATAAACATAGATACAGATTCAATAAATATTTATGCAAATTTTATCATTTATAATAGTGGAGTATTTATGGATATAATAACTAAGTTAATTATGTTTGCTCATATTATTTAGGTTATTAAAGATATAAATTGATATTTATTGATTCTCTCTTTTTTATATGAATGCCACCTTTGGTGAGATTAGACATTTTTTGTTAACTAAACAAATCAATTAACACAAAAATGTCTTATACTTTTAATCTCCTTTAAGATCATAATTAAAATCTAAAGCATAAGTTATTTTAATCTTCTTAAACAATCATGATTTATTATAATAATTAGTCTAAAATCATTTTCATATTTCATATAAAAAATATATCAATTTAATTTCACCCAATTTTAGTGTCTGAAATCCGAATTCGCTTCGACTCTATTCTTCACTAGTTAATACTCTCAAAACACTGAATCCTATGGGTTCAAACATTTATACTAATTTATATGCGAAAGAGTTGATGTATAGAAATGAACTAATATGTTCACATATGTATAAAGAATAAAGGCTCAAAGTGTTATTTTAACGTTGATCTCATGAAAGGAATCAAATGTATAAATTATAAAGACATCATATATAAAAATTATTTTCATGCATAAATCAAACTCATTAAGAAATTTTTTCAAGATATATGCCTTTTACAAATGAACAAAATGCAATGATTTTTTAGGGAATTACTTCCTATATCTTTCTTTTGTAATTAGCCTTTACTCACAACTTTGTAGGCAATGCGGGTCATAGTATATAGATAATACTATATATTCTCTCTCTATTTTTTTTGAAATTGTTTTTCAATATATATATATATAAATTCTAGAGAGTAAACCCATGTACACATTGTACATTTTTTAGGATTTTGGTGAGTGGTTAATTTTGTAGCTTTTTTGTTTGATTTTGGTTTAGGTCACCCTATATATGTCTTTTTTTTGTAACAGTCATGCACGAATGAGATAAAAGCATATACTATCAATTTTTACTTAAATCATTTAATCTAAGAAAAAATAACAATAAAAAAATATACGACACTCTATTAAGATAAAAACAAAATTCATACATTCAATGCTAATACCTATAGAGATCATCTAAAAATTTGAAGAAATAAGAAATGTATTTAGAGTAGAAAAAATATATATTTCACTATGAATAAAGGAAATTAGGCTCAAATTATATCTCACAAAGGTAGTCTCCACTAAAAAAATTCATAAACACCGATTTTGGGTTTAATATAATTTTCACATCTTATCAAGAAATACTAGTTATAACAAAAACTAACTAATTACTAAAAAATATATTTCATGATATGTTTTCAAAAGTTAATCTAACAATCCAAAAGACTTAACTATTTACTTAAATTTGATTTAAAGAAATGATAAATTTTTGTGAGAAAACTAATTCTAAAATTCCAAAATCACACAAAGAAAATAAAACCAAACATAATAAAAATGAAAATGTGAACATAAAAATTAAAAAAAATTATTTTTTTATTTTTATTTTTTAAAATTGTTAAATTTTTATTTTTTGAAATTAAGCATGATAACTTTTCACCACCCTTAACCTAGAACTTACATTGTTCTCAATGTAACAATTGTAAATTAAAGATAAAGAGAAAAGAGAAGAAAGATTACCTCTTTCATCAGAATGTGCAAGTAGTAATGAAGAAATGTAGGTACATCCATCATGTTCATTAAAGTGCACACAGATAGATCGCTATGAACTTCTAACATCTCAACAAATATTTTAGTTTTAAGAATTTTAGAATTATTCACATGTAATTAAACTATTATAAAAAATATAAATTAAATAAAAGAAAATTACTTAAAATGATGGGTTGCCTCCCATCCATCGCTTACTTTAACATCTTAGCAAGACGTAACTTGGAGATTTCATTTTAAGTAAACTCAATGTCCCCTCATCATTGAGTCAATTAAACCTATAAGTAAGACAATATTGCCTACCTATACTTTTTCAATCATGCCTTATGGATTTTCAAATTTTTCTATACTTAAAACTAGGGACATGCGGGTTTTAGATAACCCACGTCTAGGTGCAAATCAAATAATTAGGGCATCAAAACACAGTTGTACCTAGAACTAACAAAGCATCTAACTCCTTAGATTGTAATTAAAATTTTAAAATTTTGAAGATAGTTTCAGATCTTTTTTAAGTACAATATCTAAGTTATATAACATAATCAATATTAACCAAGAGTGCTCCAAAAAAAAAAATGGTGGTGCAAAAGCTCCTTAAAAACTATCCTCCCAGGAAAGACTAGTGGCACAAAGGCTTCCAAGAACTAGTCTCCTAGATAGAACTCCCTTTAATCTTTACTTTTTATGCTATTAAAATTAAGTTAATTAAGTTAAGTTAAGTAAAAATTTAAGTTAATTAAGTTAATAAAAAGGTAGGTTAATTAAGTTAATGAAAATCTTAATAAATTAAGTTAATAAAAACCTAAGTTAATTAAGTTAAACAAAAATTAAGATAAACAAAAGTTAAAGAAAAAAAATTTAAATTAAAAATTAAACCAAAAATAAAATAAAAGAATAAAAAATAAAAAAAAAAATGAAAAAGGTATATTTATTATTTTTTAGGTATTTTTTCTTAAAAAAGTAACAAAAAGACTCAAATAAAAATACTGGAGGTAATACATCACAAATATATTCATAAATTAAATGAGAAAAAGTAAAAAAGGATGGAAAAATTGGGCAAAATGGGTCAAAAAGAAGGAAATTGGGCACGCAACTGCCCAACAGCGTTGGCCAACATGCGCAGCCGCCAACCAGCGTACATCGCAACACCCAGCCATGCTGAGCAACGCGCAAACCATGCCAAAGCTGCGTGCATATTGCCCAAACCATGCCGAAGTCGCGCGCCCATCTACACCTAGTCCACACGTGCCGTGCCCATCTATGCACAGTCCGCGCGAGCCTACACCCATCTGTACCCAGTCCGCGTGCGCCTCTACTCCATTTCGGTGCACTATCGCTGCCCACCTACCATGATGTCAACTGATGTCATCATCACCTACTACGTGTTTCCTCTATTTTTTAATCATTTTTCCACCCACTTTTTCTTCCATTCCTCAGCTATAAATACCCTCATTCTCTACACCTCAAACACACCTCAAACACACCTCAAAAACACCTTCTTCTCTCTTTCTTTCTCTCCATTTCTTAGTTTTTAGCTTTTCTTAGTTAGTTTTTCTTAGTTTTAGAGTTCTTCTCTTTTTGAGAAGAAATAATTATGTTTTTGTAATTTATTTGCTTTTTGATTCAATAAATGGAAATGAAAATTCCGTTTAGAGGTTTTCCAGCAACAGGAATAACATCAAAGTACTGCAAGAATTTTATTTTCTTTACAATTATTTTTATGATTTATTTTTATATGTTATATTTAATTTGTCTATGATTAAATTTAACTTTATTGGTTATTTGTAAACATGATATAATAATAACGTTGTTATGCTTACGAAATATTAAATAGGTAAAAATATCTAAAATGAATTGATTTTGTTTTTATTCAAGATTTTATATTAAGAATGTTAGAGAAAAATATATTATTTTTCATTACAAACTTAAATCTGAAAATTAGATTTTAAGGTTTAGTTATCCGGTCTAATTTAGAGTAGTACTCTTTTATTTTATTGGTACAATCACCCGGTAGTTAGAGTAAAACTCTATTTCAAAAGTTTTTACAAGAATTATTATCTGAAAATGTATTGACAACATGTTTTCAGTAGTACTTTTAAAACTTGAAAGTTAGTACTCGGTTAATTAAATTCTTAGGTTTAATTTGGACACCTTGAATAAAGTTTAAATTATCTAACTCCACCAAAGGTGGCATTTAAATGGTTCATTTCTAATCTCTTAGAAAAAGAAATTAATTTAATTAACCAAATTAGTTATCAACCACACCTATAGTTGTTAATTGATTTGTTTAGTTTGCAAAGAATATCTAACCCTACCAAAGGTGGTATTCATATGAAAAAGTGAGAATCAATAAATATCAATTTATATCTTTAATAACCTAAATAGTATGAGTAAACATAATTAACTTAGTTATTATATCCATAAATACTCCACTATTATAAAAAAAAATTCATAAATATTTATTGAATCTGTATCTATGTTTATTTTATGTTATTAGATTAAAAACATAAAACCCCAAATATCGTGACAGGATATTTAGGATTTAATTTCGTTTTTAAAAGTTTGAATAATAAATTAAAAACCACATATATTCCTTCCTTAAATCGACCTTGGGAGTATACTTATCATTTTCTATGAAATGATTCGTGCACTTGCGAGAGTTTTATAAATATAAAACCAAAGTATTGGCAGGATCGGCGATGCTGGTTCTGCTCATCAAGTTTTTGTTGCAATACTTTGGTTTTATATTTATAAAACTCTCACAAGTACACGAATAATTTCGTAGAAAATGATAAGTATACTCCCAAGATCGATCTAAGGAAGGAATATATATGGTTTTTAATTTATTATTCAAATTTTTTAAAACGAAATTAAATCCTAAAATCTTGTCACGATATTTGGGGTTTTTGTGTTTCTAATCTAATAACATAAAAATAAACATAGATACAAATTCAATAAATATTTATGCAAATTTTATCATTTATAATAGTGGAGTATTTATGGATATAATAACTAAGTTAATTATGCTTGCTCATATTATTTAGGTTATTAAAGATATAAATTGATATTTATTGATTCTCTCTCTTTTATATGAATACCACCTTTGGTGGGGTTAGATATTCTTTGATAACTAATTTGGTTAATTAAATTAATTCCTTTTTTCTAAGAGATTAAAAATGAACCATTTAAATGCCACATTTGGTAGAGTTAGACAGTTTAAACTTTATTCAAGGTGTCCAAATTAAACCTAAGAATTTTATTATCTAAGCGCTAACTTTCAAGTTTTAAAACCATTACTGAAAACATGTTGTCAATACATTTTCATATAATAATTCTTATAAAATATTTTGAAATAGAGCTTCACTCTAACTACCGGGCGATTTTACTAACAAATAAAAGAGTACTACTCTAAATCAGATCAGATAACTAAACCTTAAAATATAATTTTCAGATTTAAGTTTGTAATGAAAAATAATATATTTCTCTTTAACATTCTTAATATAAAATCTTGAATAAAAATAAAATCAATTCATTTTAGAGATTTTTACCTATTTAATATTTCGCAAGCGTAACAACGTTATTATTATATCATGTTTACAAAGAGCCAACAAAGTTAAATTTAATCACAGACAAATTAAATATAACATATAATAATAAAACATAAAAAATAACTGTAAAGAAAATAAAATCCTTATAGTACTTTGATATTATTCCTATTGCTGAAAAACCACTAAACGAAATTTGCATTTCCATTTATTGAATAAAAAGGAAATAAATTACAAAAACATAATTGGTTCTTCTAAAAAAGAGAAGAACTCTAAAACTAAGAAAAACTAAAAACTAAGAAATGGAGAGAAATAAAAAGAGAAGAAGATGTTTTTGAGGTGTGTTTTGATGGGGAGAGAATGAGGGTATTTATAGGTGAGGAAAGGAGGAAAAATTAGGTGGAAAAATGATTAAAAATTGAGGAAACGCATAGTAGGTGAATGATGATGTCAATTGACATCATTGGTAGGTGAGGCGTGGCGGCAAGCGCAGATTGGAATGGATGTGCACGCGGCTGGGCGCAGATGGATGTGCTGAATGGAGCATAGGCTTGCACTTATGGAGAGGAGGTGTGTACGGACTGGGCATGTGGTGCGAGCGGACTAGGCGTTGTGCATGCGTTACTCGGCACAGCTGGGCACGCTGTATGAGTTGGCCGATGCAGCTGGGCAGCTGCGGGGGCAATTTCATCCTTTTGACATTTTTGACCCTTTTGACTCATTTTGTCCAATTTTTCCATCTTTTTTTGACTTTTCCTCATTTATTTTATGAATATATTTGTGATATATTACCTCCGATATATTTCTGAGTCTTTAAGTTACCTTTTTAAGCGAAAATACCTGAAAAATAATAAAAATACATGTGATTCCGAAAAGACAGATTTATATAAAAATATGATAAAATCATATAAATATATATCTTTTTAATCAATTAAAGTGAATAACATCATCGTAATTTTAATGCTTTTTGAGCACTCATCATATATATTATATCTTTTGAATTTTCCTCCCATTTTTATGTAGGTACAAATAAGTTTAGTTATGCTGTATATGGAAATCATCCTCAAATGTTGCTTATAAATCTATTTCCTATTCTTCAGTTTCACTTATTAATTATAATTATTATGTTTCATCAATGTCATACTTTTATGGGTTATAATTCCTACTTATAGGCTTGTTCTAATATTTTTAAGTGTTTCTTATATTCCTTTTTATGGGTTAATCTATTAGGACATTCATTGGCATAATGACCTTTTTCATTACATATCCAACATATGCAAGTTTTCCACTCTTATGGACAATAATTTTCTTTTCTGTGAAATTTTCTTCTTTTAAAATATCTTTTCTTATAAAGTTTCTTGTTATGTCTTCGTTTATATTTAGAAAATCTTGTTTTTTAAATTTATATTTCTTGAACCTTTTATATTTTCTATGTTTTTGTTTGTAAGATTTTATACTATATCCATATTTTCTTTGCATCTGAAAATTACTACTATCATAATATATTTTATAAGTTTCTTTAGCATAATTATGTTCATTTCTTCTTTGTTATTATAAATTATCTAAGATTTAATTTTTTTATTCTTCCTCCTAAAGTATCTATTACAGCTATAGTTTTTTATTTCTCCAACTTTCTTCAATTGTCTTTAGATAGAGTTCTCATGAAATTTTAACATAATATTTCCTTAAATGTTTATTGTTGTATTTTTGGTATCTTGTGATAATACATTTCATATTCACATATAAAAGAATCAATGTAGCACTTATAAGATATTTTCATATTTTTGCTAAATACCATTTAGCTTCATTTATTTATAGTTCAATTGTTTCAGTAATATGGTTTTCTTTATCTTTTCCTATGAATTTTTTATATATTTCATTTACTACTATCTCTAAGTAATATATATCTTCATATTGCCAAATCTCTTTACATTCTAAGATGTATATCATCTGATAGATTACTAAATCATATTTTAACATTTTCAATCATTTTATGGTTTAATAATACTATACAAATTGATGGGTTTGTATTAGTAGTTCTTAATATTTGGATTAATACACTCATTGCACCACTCTATTCATCTAATTTATTTTTTTTCTATCTTTAATACAATGTAGGTCTAGATATTCAATTTTATTATTATTTTTGTGAAGCTTGAATTCTGGTGGTATATATTTTCTAGTACCTTAGTATAATCCTTCGTCCATTTTTCATTATTGACTTCTTCTATTTGGAGGGTTATATTCTTTTGGTCTTTTCCTATTCCTTTTGTTTCTGTGAGGATCATAAGCTTATCTCTAAATTATAGGGGTATTACCGTGTTTCTCTCCATAGTAATTTTGGAGTTTTCTGATTGAGAATTTGTTTAACTAATTATTGTCATATTATATTCTTATTTATTAGAGCATAATTTTTCTTCATAATGTTTTCTTGATTTACTCATCTATTAATGTTAACAGACTTACTAATACTCCTATATTGTTGTTTTCTAGATTCATAAATTATTCTTCTAATTGTTTTTTATATTCCCTTATGTTGGAACTATATATTTTTCTTCATATTTTTTTTTTCATTTTGGGGAATCATTCCATAAGATTTTCTTAGTGGTTATTTTTTAATCATTCTAATGGACCTCTTTTTAGAACTTCTAGTTGCAATATTTTGTCATAAATATTTTCTCTTATTTCGTTAACATTGTCTTCTTCAATTTTATTTATATTTTGCAAGTATTCTATTTTTTCTTAAATAAGTAAGGCTTTCATTATAGTTCTTTGATTATTTGATATGCTTATTAGGGTACTAATATTTTCTAATTCTATTCCTTGTACCTTTGACATTTTAAAGATATTTTTTCTCTGTAATTTATCAATTTTTGTTATTGACCTTTTACTCAATGGATAAGATTTTTGATTTCTTTAATTTTTTTATTTTAATTCTTTTATATCTTTTTATTTCCATTCTTGTTTGCTTATTTTTGTTTGATCATATGTAAATTATATTCATGCTATGTTACCTTTTCTAACCACATTACTTTTTCTTCTTCGTATCAAAGGTTTTTCTTTAACATCTAGGTTCTATTCTTCAGGTATTTCAAAATCTGTTAATATTTCTGGTTTTATAATTTCTCCAATTTCTTGGAAAGTTTTATCTATTTTTATGAATTCATTTTATCTATATATTAAACTATTATAACTATTTTTTAAGGAATATCCTACAATGTAATGTAATGAGAATGCATGGTTTTTATAAGGTTTATGTGAGTGTTGGCATTATTTGTGAACAAAAATACAAATGTAATTTTAGTTTCTAGGTGTGCCTTTCAAGAATATTTCAAGTCAAAGAAACTATCGAGCTCTAATGAACACATGTATGTATATATACTTTCTTATGCACGTTAGATTTCATATTAGACACATATGAACATTTTGGATTTAGGCTACTCGATTGATCGAGACATGTCTAGATCAATCCAGAATCGATTGAGCACTAGATCAATTGATTATTAACCTAGATCGATCTAACCTGGTCAGAATTAATTATATATTAAAATAGATTGATCAAGAATTGACTGGATCAATCAAGCATATTTTGATAATAGCATTGGATCGATCGATAAGGGTTTTGATTGATTGAACTATGTTTGATCAATTGATCATATGTTAGATTGATCAAGTGGCCATGGTTTCAATTTTAAAACCTTTCTAACTCAAATCGAATTGGTTTATTATTGTATTGTCCTTATTCTTTAAAACTCTTTATACTAATTTTATGGACAGAATAGTAATATTACTTTCACCTAGTGCTTCAAAATATTCTATTTAAACAAACCAAAGCATACAAATTTATTAACCATATAAGAGAATTATCCTCTTCATCTTAATCTCTCTCTCTCTCGTTTTGCAAAAACTAATCAAGTAGGCCTTTTCATTTAGTTAATTTATCAAACATTTTGTAGTTATTTTTGATTAATTAATAAGCCTACAATATTTGTGATATTGTGCTTAAATTGATTGTTCTTGGGTTGCTAGTTTATTTTAATTTTTCTGATATATTATTAAATTATATAGTTATGGTTATTCATTATTGAATCTGCTCTAGGACACACATTTTTACTTGTATTATTGTGCTAACATTTTAGGTACAAGTTGAACGAGTTTGATTGCTTATGTGACTTAAGTTATTAGAATGTCGGTTCGGATCCGATCACCTTGCTTGTAGTGACTATGAAAGAAAGTGGAGGCTTATATGTAGATTATTTAGAGGCATTACCGTAGTGAGTAATTTGAGTCCTAGCTTTATAATTAAACGTTATTTTTTATAGTGGATAACTAGATGGTATAATAAATTGGTGGTTTTATTCTTAGGCCATTAGTGTAGCCTTGGTTGTTTCCACCTAAAAATCTGGTATGTTGATTTATATTTCTACATTACTTTATTTATACGTTATATCATGCTTGCTCATCTGTAAAAAAAATAATTTGTCATAATTTTACTGATTAGAGAAGAGAAAAATCCTGAAGTGATTTTTTATTGCTGCATATATGATGATACAAATTTGCATTGTATTCCTACCTTTTTTATACCAACTGATACTTGTTGTTAGCTATTGTAACAAACTTAGATATTTTCCAAGAATCACTAAGTTGCATTTCTGTGTAAGAGTTTCAAATTTTTCAATGCACTACACCTATTGTTGTTTTGTATTTTTCTATTATGCTATTAACAAGACTAACGACATGGATAAATAAATTATAAGTGAAGAATCTACTGTTAACAAGCCTAATAGCTAATTGACTTTTGCACACCGGATGATTTTATTGTTAACTAAAAATAGATAATCTACTCACTCCCTTTTAACTAATTAGATATGTAACTAAATAGATTTTTCATTTGGTATCAGATTTGGTTACTAGATACACTTAGTGTGCATAGGATCTTGTTATGGATTTTCTTATTAAGGGTCATAGTTTAGATATTGGTGAAATTGAGTCTTCTATTCTTTCTGAATATAATGTTAGAAGTTTTAAATTTTTTTTTTCTGAAGGTGTTGAAACCATAAAAAGGAATATTATTTTAAAAGTAAAAGAGAGAAAAGTTAAATAAATAACTTGAAATATATGAAAGCCTTTCAAATAAATTAAGTGAAGAAAATATATTTTGCGCAAATAGAATAATGCTTTAAATTTGAGTCTTGTAAGTTTGTAAGAAAAAAAATAATAAGCTTGTTGTAGATAAATAAAAATTGGTGCAAGAGTTTAAACAATCTATGGAAGGTGTAAAAAGGCTAATAATTGAAGTTGAAAGGTCGAACAAAGTTCTGGATTATGGAAAATATTTTGGAGATAAGAGAGGGCTAGGATATGTAGATGAGCACACTATGCCATCATCTTCAAAATCAACTGAATATTTAAAACCTTCAAACATGTCTTCCTTACATAATACACCTTCAGCATCAAGAACTGATTTGGTATGACCTTTTAATCCTACTCCTAAAATTACTTATTATACACAAAGAACAATTACACCTTTGATTGAAAGGCATATTAAATTTGTGCCTATTTGTTATAACTATAGTAAGAAATGTCATATTTAGACCTTATTATAGATTTCTTGTGAAATACCTATATTTTAACAATGTCTTTCATGCTCAATATTCTAGAATTTTCATCCATACATGTATACTACATCTCCACTAATGATGAAAAAGAAAAATAAAGAAACAAATAAGGATAAACCTAAGAACAATTCAAAAATAATTAAATTAATCGAATCAAAAACCAAAGATATTATGAAACAAAAATTCAAAAACATTTTGGTTAAGAAAACTATATTTTTTCAATTAACTAATAATCTCTTTTTCACCTAGGAGTTTTTTTTTTACTTGATTGATCCTAGGTGAGCATGTTAATTTGATTAGTTTAATTTTTTATTTAGTTATTTAGTTATTTGATTTTTGATTTTATGTTAGTTTATTTAAAATTAATTATTTAATAAATAAAAAATATAAAATTCAAAAAAATAATGAAGCGATTAGAATTATTATAACATTAAAATAAACTCAAATATTATTTTGGATCAAGAAAATAAATACTTTATATAACCTTATTTATCTCGATTAATTATAAATTGTGTATTTAAGTATCTTGTTTTGTGTATTTATGTTCATTCATATATCTGGTGATTGATGTTTATCAAGAACTCACTCGCATACTCACTGGACACATAAGCATTTCATGCTTGAAATTTATGATTAATTATGTGAGATTTTAGGGCTTGAGATAAATTTGACTGTAAAGATTATAATCGAACTCTATCTTTTGCTATATAAAATATTGCTATAGAGAGACACCTAGTTTTGAGAGGGTTACCTACTGGGATGGTGAAAGCTACTGTAGTAAGCAGAGATAGCTACCTCACAACTAGTGTGAAAGTCATCATACTAGCTATATTGACTCATGTATATTTCTTTTGTAAAAGAAAAATAATATGATAAAGGAAATAACTATACATAAAAAATAATTAGATGCACAAAATGAAAGAGCCGCAAATAGTGCAAAAAAAACCAATTCCTCGTATAAATAATAAATAATAATCATAAATAATGAGATGAAACTCAATAAAAATTTTTATTTAATGTTCTCTATTAGTAAGAAAATATTTATTATGTGTGAAAGTTCGTTTATTTAGTTATGGATCTAATTATTTAATTAGCATAAGTATGACAAATTTAAATTTTACAAAATAGTCAGACTTGCAATCGCATGTAAATAAATTAATGCCAAAATATAAAGATTAACACATGTAATTTTTAGGTAGAAATAACCCAGGCCACACCAACGACTTAAGAGAAAAATCATTGGTCCATTGGACCACCTAATTATCCACTATAAAAAATAAGTATCCAATTACAAGACTTGGAATCAAACTAACCACCAAGGTAATGCCCTCAAGTAATCTACTTACAAGTTGCTACTTTCATCATAGTCTCTACAAGAAAGGCATTCAAATCCAAGTTGATGCTCCAAAAAACTCGAATGAAATGAGTTAATCGAACGCGTATCATTGTCACCCAAAAAGTTACAAATAAACACAAGTGTAAGTCTGTATCATAGAGCATATTCAAAAATGAACAACCCTAACTAGTTGATTTAAACTATATATCAAATGAATAGAAAATAACTAGCAACTCTAGAATAATAAGTTTAAAAGCACAATATCTCAATTATCATAGGCTTGTTAATCCATTAAACACAACCAAAAATATTTGATAAATTAACTTAATGAAAAAGCTTACTTCAATAGTTTTAGCCAAGCAAGAGAGAGAATAAAAGATGAAGGAATAAGAACAATTATGCTCTTGTGTGGTTAGTTTCAATTATGTGCTTAGGTTTTTATTCATAGAATATTTTGATGCACTTTAGATCAAAGTAAAATTACTATTTTGTCCATAAAATCAATTAAATGAGTTTTAAAGAATAAGGACAATATATAAAAGGCTAATCCAATTCGTATTAAAAATAGGTTTTAGCATAAAAACCTTGGTTGCTCGATTGATCAAGTACAATCCAATTTGTATTAAAAATAGGTTTAAAAATCAAAGTCATGATTGCTCAATTGATCTAATCAAGATCTCGATTGATCAAATAAATAGTTTGATCAATAGAATGTTCTCCTGATTGATCCAATGTATCATTTAATTAATTCTAAAAAAATAGATTGATATTGTCATTAATCTCGATCGATCTAGTGCTCAATCGATCAAGTATTAATTCTTTGATCAATCTAGTTATATAAAGAATTAATTCAATAGGTAATATAGCTCGATCAATTGAGCAGTCTATTTTCATATTCTTATTATGTGTTTAATATGCAATCTAATGTGCACGGAAATAGAGATATACCCGAGATGCGATCATTGAGATTTGGAAGTTTCTTTGCCATGAAAATATTCTTCTAAGACATAATTATAAACTAAGATTACAATTATATGTTTTGTCCACAAATATCAACAAAATTCACATAAACCTTACAATTTCCCTCTTTGGCATATTCGTGTAACAAAATCTATCTCTCTTTACATAATGCTCATAAGAAAATTTAATTTTTACAAAATAGTATTATCCTATGATCCGGTGGAACCATCTTTACTTAAATCTCAAAAGGTTATGTTTATACTGAAAAAGAAAAACACTAACAAACAAATAACCTATCCCGAAGGACTCATTGTTCATAATAATTTTGGTGTATCTAATAATAGAAAAATGAAGAATGTTCCAAAGAGGATTAAACAAATGATAGAAATTAAAAACTACTCCTCATATGTTAAATATCCCAAACAATTCAAAGTAATTTAAAAATAAAAATCTCCCCTTAAATTAACTATTTCCCTTTTTTGATGTTTCAATTAAAATTCAAAATATTTCATAGCAATTTTCTCCCTCTTTTTGTCATACAAATTAATAATATAATCATGAAATGATTACAACATGTTGATCAATCAGTATTGCACAATCCAAAGGGCATCCTCCTAAAAGTAAATGTTCCATAGGAGCATGTGAATGTAGTTTTCTCTTGATCTTCGGGGGCTATGCCTGGTTATACCTCGAATAACTATCTAAGAAATAAGAATAGGGATATTCAGCCAATCGATCTAACATTTGATTAATGAATGGAAGTGGAAAATAATCCTTCCTTATTGCTTTGTTCAACTTGCAGTAATCCATACATACACGCCAACCCGTGACTATTCTTGTAGGAATAAGTTCATTGTTTTCATTTTTCACCCCCATTATTCAACCCTTTTTTGGTACAATCTGCACTGGACTATCCTATGAGTTGTCTAAAATAGCATAAATAATTCCAGCATTGAAGAGCTTCAAAATTTTAGGTCTCACAACTTCCTTCATTGGTGGATATCATTTTCGGGGCTCTATGGATGGTTTGTAAAGCTCCTCCATTAGAATCTTGTGCATGCAAATGGAAGGAATTATACCTTTTATGTCAGAGATAGTCCATCCCAAAGCTTTTCTATGCTCCCTTAACACATGTAGCAATTTTTTCTCTTCTTCGGGTGTAAGTAATGTCGCAACAATCACTCAAAATGTGTAACTATCACCCAAGAATGCATAGTAAAGATTCTCAAGAAATTGCTTCAACTTTGGAGGTGTAATTTACTATACTTTTCTGTAGAGATTACAAAATCCATCTTTACTACCATCGAATCTAGCCTTTCCACTTCTTTGCTAAATGATGTAACTTGCTGTAATCCTTCCAAGGAAAATACAAAGTGGAGAAATTCTTCACTAACAAAAGATAAATCAGATTCACAAACAACAGAGTTATTGAAATTTTAAGCACGAGATGAAATGGTGATACATCATTCTATGTGTTCGACTGACATATCTTCTTAAAAGGATTTTACTACACATTGCTCAATGACATCTACCTAACAATAAGTGCTTGTATCTTCTAAAAATCTCATGGTTTCGTAGATGTTGAACTTAACCTTTTCCTTATTCATTCTTAATGTTAACTCACTCTTTTGAACATCCATTAAAGCCCTTCTAGTAGCCAAGAATGGTTAACCAAGAATTAGTGGGACATCTTGGTCTTTATCCATATCTAACACCATAAAGTCAGCAAGAAAAATAAATTTATCCACCTTTATCAATATATCTTCTATGATTGCATGTGGATACATGATGGATCAGTCTACTAGTTGTAAAGAAATTGTTGTTCGTTTCATATCTCAAAGTCTCAATTTCATATAAATAGAAAGTGGCATAAGATTAATGCTAGCACCAATATCACATAAAACCTTATCAAAAAATGAATTTCCAATAGTGCAAGGTAAAGTGAAACTCCTTAGATCTTTTAATTTTTGTGGTAATTTATTTTGAAGAATGACACTACGTTACTCAGAAAGCTTCAATGTTTCTAACTTCTCCAACCTTTTCTTCTTGGAAATGATGTTCTTTAAGAATTTGGCATCTACTACAAGGCATCTACAAAAGGAATATTTATATGAATTTTCTTAAAAATATCCAAAAACTTAGAAAAATTTTAATTTGATTTTTGTTTTTGAAAGCATTGAGGATAAGGAAGTGAAGTAGAAAGAATATGAGGATTGTTAGGAAATAAAATTGATGGAAGCATGTTAGTCTCTCTTAGTCTATCATCAACAATCTCCTCCTCTTCTACTTTATAACTTTCAACATTATTTGGAGATGTAGGGGTGGACTCGGTTTCCTTTGATGGTGGCCTCTTAAGTTCTCTTCCACTTATAAGTGTAATGGCCTTGCATTGTTCCTTTGGATTCACTTCTGTATTGTTAGGAAAACAGATTGGATCTTAATGATTTTCCATCTTAGTTTACCATCACTGTTCAGATAACACCTTAGTATAAGTTTTGACACAAACAAGATCACCTAATTGAGAGCTAGCTCATGAATTACATAAATGATGGAATTCTCAAGAAAATTTATAAATTTGAAACTATTAAAGAAGCATGGAATTCTTGGGAGAATTTATTTTCTTCTTGATCAAAAAGAAGAATTATACAACTTCATTAAGTGTTACTTCAGTTAAGGAAAGGTTCCTTGTCAATCTATGATTATGTGTTAAAATCAAGGAATTGGCTAGCCATCTTCAATTAGTTGGTTATGCATTAACTAAAGAAGATAAAGTTTTATACATTATATCTTACCTTGAGAGACATTTTAAATCTTTTGTTTCTATAATCTTTGTAAAAATGTGATTACAAAAGATGAATGTTGATGATGCAACCCTATTGCTTCTCAGTTATGAGAGTTGGCTTAAGAAACATGATGCTCCAAAGAATAGTCTCCTTCTATCTATCAATTTGTCACAAAAAACACCTGAAATTTCTTCTGGTGTGAACACTGGCCCAATTCACTTAAATCAAACCATGTTTCCAACCTTAAATTCTTAGTTTGTAGGAATGACTATCACCGGAGCCAATTAAGGTCCATATTTTCAATAGTAATATTTTCTACTAAAATATTTTCTATATTTCTCTTCTTTTCCACCACAATTTGGTAGAGGTAGGGGTCATTTTAGAGATGGTTGAGGTAGATTCAATTATAATACCAACAAGCCTTACTATCAACTTTGTGGAAAGATTGGACATCTTATGAAAACTTGTTACAAATTATTTGATATGAATTTCCAACCTTATCTCTATCCTTCTAATGCTCCATCAAATTTTCCTACACCTTCCAATCGATCATCCTCTATATCCTCACAAACATCTTTCTTCTGGATCTACTACCAATTCCTCATCTATTCTTGCATAATCTTAGTCATTTTAGTTAGGATCATATCTCTCTCGATATAATCATAATGCTTTTCTTCTACAAGGCTCTTATCCACCTTTCATAAACATGCCTAAAATTTCCATAGAACTTCTATGGCATCATGATTCAGGTGCAACAAATAATGTCATAATAGATCCAACCGATCTTGCATTCTCTCATCCCTATTCTAGGTCTAACCAACTCATGGTTGATAATGGTAAGAAATTACCTATTTTTAGTGTTGGTTCTTCTGGTTTTCAGTCTTCTCTTCTTCTTCTAGTGATATTAGAATTTTAAAATTGCATAATATTTTACATTTTCTTACAATGCTAAGAATCTCATAAACGTGGCCCAATTTTCCAAAGATAACTCTATTTTATTTGAATTTCATGACACCTTTTGTTGTGCCAAGGAAAAAAATCACACATAAGGAACTCTTTAGAGGCAAGCTTAGTGATAAGCTGTATACTTTTGATCTTCGAATTCGAGCTCTCATAGGTTGTGATGTTCCTCCATAATACTTTAATGTTTCTTTTCCTAATACAAATTTTGTCTCTACTATTTCTTCTTTTTCATTACTTTTATGACATCGACGCTTTGCTCATGCCTCTTTTCTAACTGTAAAGAAAACATTGCAGCTTTGTAATATACCTATCGATGTCAATAATAATACTTCATTATGTTGCGCCTTTTTCTCTTAATATCATACATAGTGACCTTTGGGTCTCACCTATAACAATGGATATAGGTACTATGTTCACTTTACTTATTAATTTTCCAGATTCACCTGGATTTATTTTCTAAAAACAAAATATTTAGTTTTTTAAGATTTTTTATAGTTTAAGATCATGATTGACCTTAAGTTAGATAAGAAGATTAAATCCTTACAATCTGATTGGGGAAAGGAGTATCAAAAACTCTCTTCCTATCTCATTAGTGTTGGCATCATTCATAGAACTACTTGCTCTCACACACATGGACAAAATGGCTTGGCTGAGAGGAAACATAGACAAATTATTGATCATGCTCTTGCTATATTGGTTCATGGTATATGCCTTCAACATATTAGGATAAAGCATGTTTTATATATGTGTTTACCATTAATAGGCTTCCTAGTTCTATGTTCACTTTTCAATCTCCTTTGCAAGTCCTATTTGGTCCAATGCCAGATTTATAATTTGTAAAGTGTTTGGTTGCACTTGCATTCCATATCTTCATCCTCATACCAATAATAAGTTAGAGTTTAGGTCTGAATCTTATACCTTCTTGGGTTATAGTCCAAGGCACAAAAGATATAAGTGCTTGAATTCTTCTGGCAGGTTATTTCTTAGAAAACATGTCACCTTTGATGAACGTAGTTTTTCTTTGCATTTAAGCTGGTCAGTACTTCAAGTTCTAATTCTTTAGTTACATATGCTTATGTAGTTTTACCTGTTGTTTTTCCTTCTATTCCTAAACCTTCATCTACTTGTCAAAAAAATGTTCTATCACATAGTTCACATGTTTCCCCAATTTTTGTTTCACCAATCACACCTATTATTGCTTTACCAATATCTAGTTATAAAAAAACTTAGGCTCTTATGCCGCCTTCCTCGGGAAGGAAAATAATTGGTTTGAAGTGGGTCTTTAGAGTTAAAAGAAAGCCATCTAAGGTTATGGAGAAACTTAAGTCTAAAGTGGTTGATGAGGGTTATGATCAGGTTGTAGGTTTTGATTTTAAAGAGACCTTTAATCCTGTTATGAAATTAATTACAATTAGGGTTATTTTTATAGTCTCTAAACAATTGGAAGTTGCATCAACTTGACATATATAATTCTTTCCTCAACGGTGTGTTAACTAATAAGGTTTATATGTCTTAGCCCTATGCTTCATTAATCTTGCTTACTCTTCTCATTATGTATATGAATTCCAAAAGGCAATCCATGGCCTTAAACAGACCCATGTGCCTGGTTTTAGACATTGAGTACAACACTTTGCACTATAGGGTTTAATCATGCAATCTATTGCAAATGCATCCCTATTTTGTAACTTTACTACATACACTCCTATGTATTTTCTTATTTATGTGGATGATATTGTGATAACTGGTGGTGATGACAAGGATGTGTTGGCTTTGATTGATCTTTTACGCAAGATGTTTGCTCTAAAACACTTGGGCATCCTCAATTATTTCATTGGCACAAAAGGGCACTACTTTACCAAATGGTGATTTGTTATTAGCACAATCCAAGTACATTTTTGATCTTCTCACAAAGCCAAAATTAAAATTTCCAAACCCATTAGTTCTCCTATGGTTACTTCTAATTCTCTGTCTCCTCATAATGGTGTGCCTTTTGAAAATTCTTCTCTTTATCGATGCATTGTTGGTGATATTCAATATGTAACATTCACAAGGCCTTAAATCACTTTCTTTATCAATAAAGTATGTCAATTCATGGAAAAGCTTAGTGATGTGCATTGGATGGCTATCAAACACATACTTTGATATTTACAAGGCACATTGCATTTTGGCACTATTTTAAAGCCTTACTCTTATCTCCCTCTCATTGGATTTTTTGATGCTGACTCTAGAGGGTCATGTGATGATTGCAGGCCCACAATAGGTGTGCATTTTTCTAAGCTCTAATCCTATCATGTGGTGCTCAAGGATATAGGATGTGATGACTCGATTCAGCATAGAAGTTGAATATAAGACGTTTGATACTACTATCACTAAGATAATGTGGCTCAAGCATTTACTAAAGGATATATGAATCACCTTATCATTAGTCCCAAATAATTTGAGTCGTGTTGTCTTAGCCTCTAATCCTTTCCTTCATACGGGTACAAAATATGTGGAAATGGATATGCATTTCATACAAGACAAGGTATGTACTATGAAGATAATAGTCCAGCATATACCATCAGCTAAGCAACCAGCTGATGTGCTTAAAAAGCTCTTAATGTAGCACAATTTAATTTCATGTGTTGAAAACTTAGTGTCATTGGTATGCCACTTCATTTAAGGGAGATGATAGGGGTGTTGATGTTGTTGAAGATAGTGATGAAACCCCAGTAAAGGTGTATGGAAAGATGTGTATGGTTACACAATAGCCTACACCATCCATGATGTGTGTGCATTTGCAAAGCCAAGCAATAATGAGTGAAGCCAAGCCGAAAGCGAATGTGCAACACCTTATGACCAAGGATCTTGGAAAACCAAGTGTTCCTATGTAATAGAAAACACTAGGCACCATGTGCATGGTGCAAGGCCAAGATCGGTGCATATAACAACAAAACAATAATGATTGTTATTCTTTGATTTGCAACATAATTAGTTAGAGTGAGTTGTCATTTAGTTGTATTGTATTTTTTCATTCACTAAACTTTTCTTTATAAATATAATGTAAACAACAAATGTATAATTTACTTAACACCAATACAAAATATCCCAACATTCCTCACTTTTTCTCAATACTCGTGTGTGTTCTTCAAGTTTTATTTGTGCTTGCATCAATGGCAATATGTCTTTGTTTTTTTACTCTCTTATTGCATTTCATCTTGTAAGTTTCTTCACACCATTCTACACTTATCATATTATTATGAAGTTAGGACTATGATATAAATATAAATTAAATTTATTAAATAATTATTCAAAAATGAATTATATAAATTAACTTATAAGTTCACTTTTTGTTTTTATTGGCTGAAAACATATATTTACCTAAAATATTATATTTTATTTTTAAATATTAAATAATAAAACAAATTTAAAAATTTTTCTTATGTATATTATATTTTTTTATTATATCAAATATAGGTATAAAATCGTGCATTAGCACAACCACCCATCCTAGTTTAACTAGAAAAACAATTTCTTTGTTTTTTTTTGGGTGGAAATATCTTTATTTTCCAATGTGATGGTTGAACGCAAACTTATTTAACTCTGTTGTGGCCATCATCAAAAGCATCAATGAACTGATTCTTCCTTTAGTATCCAAAATAACTTTTATAAAGGGTTTCATTTGACATGGCAGAGAACAAATAAATTGCTCAAGCGGTCCTCTTACATTTGTTTTGAACCTTAACCTATATATATTCTCACAATATATAAATATATATAAACACAAGTAATAATTTACCAAATTACATAAAATATTATTTTTAAAATTTATAATAATAAAAATAATACCATAACAATAATATTGAACAAATTTAATTAGTTTGATTTCAATATTATACGGATCTAATTGATAAGAGTTTAATTTAAACAACATTCAATTGTATGATATTTTATATCAAGTTTTTTAAAAATAATTTTTTTAAATAAAAATATATATTCTGTATATAAAATTATTATTTGTATGGTTATCTATTTTAAAATGTTATAAAATTAGTTTTTCTTCAAATTTTGACCTATGTTACACAAAATAATAATTTAATCTTGACCAATTATATACGGTTTGGAATGTTGTTTGAAAGGAGCAGTCTTTATCAATGAAGCAATGGAATATCTAGTTGTATAGAGGTTAACTTTGTCACCTAGTCCATATCACAATGATCACATACACATCTACATTCTTTTCCCTAGCTGGTTGTGTGAATCTTTGTTGGATTATTTATTTTTGAATGTGAAGAATGTACGATCAACGAATCTGATAATAAAAATTCTTGGGAAAAAAAATGTAATCGAGAATTTATTTCAATATTACAATGATACTATATCTTCTAATTGCCTACCAGCCCAATAAGAATTTATCTGCTTATTGGTACTTAAATTTTCACACATAAATTTTAACTTTAAAATGTATAATTTGGTGTTTAAATTTTTAAAACTTCATCTAAAGTTTTAAATCATATGATGTAATACATAAAACCTTTAAAACTTCGTACATGTATTTTAAATTTTTGATTCACAAATATATATTTTAACAACTAAGTTAAGATTTATTTGTGAAATTTTAAAAGTTTAAGAACTAAATTGTAAGATTTAAAACTTTAGAGATCTATACGTGAAGTTTTAAAATTTTGATAATCAAATAATACGTTTTAAAAATTTAAAATATACCAATTACACATTTTAGCCTTTGTTTTATTGTAAGAAGCTTTTGAACCATTCATGGACATTGGTGGTAGAATAGGGATGCCAATTATTTTCCTTCTCTCCTCTGTTCACCTCCTATGTCAATTTTAAGTTAGATTTACAAGAAAACAAATATTTTTTACGTTTGAACCATTGGTGGATATTTAATATTGTTTCTTAATTTTGTTGGAAAATTAAATGAAAAATTTATACTATTACTTAATTTTTGTAACCGTTTATTTCATTAATTTCTTTTTGCCGTTTGGGTTTTTTCTTTTATCGATTTCTGTTACTGCTTTGTTCAGTTTCTGTATTAATTTCCCCCTAACTCTTGTTGTCTCTTGCTGTTTGTTTATATATATATATATATAACTGAAAGCAGATAAGGTAAGAAAAGACATGGAAAGAGGAGGAAAGAAAAGATTGATACGGAGAAGAAAGAAAAAAAAAATGTTTGTTAATGCTCAATCAAGAGATAGGATCTGTATAATAAAGTTCAGACAATTCATTGGATAACAAACTCTGATATAATTTTATTATTAATTAATTGTTATATCATAGGAAATAAGTTTTTGAACTTTTCATATTCATATAACGAGCGAAAAAATTATCTTGAGTCTAAGAATATTAATAAAGTTAATTATTCTACTTATTTACTTAAATCTTCCAACTTTTATTGTGATTGACTAAGTCATGTTAATTACAATACATTTAATAGATTAATTAATATGAAACACATATGTATTCTAAATAGATTCAAAACATAAGTGTGGGATTTATGTTTAGGTAAAAATGACTATGTCATCATTTCATTCAATTGAAAGCAACATTGAATTCCTTGATTTAATTCATAGTGGTCTATGTGATTTAAAATTTTTCAAATAAGGGGCGACAATAAGTATTTTATTAATTTTATCTACGATAGCATGAAATACTACTACATGTATTTGTTTAAAAGAAAATTTAAGCTTTAAAGAAGTTTATTCTTTATAAAGTATAAGTTGAGAATCAACTCAAGAAGAAAATTAAGGTGCTGCGAAGTGATCGCGGTGGTGAGTATGAAACACATTTTGGTGAATTTTGTGTACAAACAAAATCATACATGAAACCATACGTTCTTATTCACTTTAGTAAAATTGTGTTACTGAGCATAAAAAGCGTACTTTTAAAGAAATAATGAATGTAATGCTACAAAGTTGTGGGTTATCATAGAAATTTTGGGGGGAAGTTACTTTGTCAGCTAACTACTTTTAAAAGATACCATAGAAAAGGCCTATAAAGTATCGTATGAATTATTTAAGTACCTTCCTATAAATATTTACGAGTGTGGGGGTGTCTTGCTAAAGTAGTCGTACCTATACCTAAGAATGTGAAGATAGGTCCAAAAATGATATATTGTATCTTCATTGGATACACACATAATAATAGTGCTTATCATTTTATTGTGCATGAGTCAAAGATCATAGACGTTCACAATAACACGATAACAAAATTAGGGAATGCATTGTTCTTTGAACATGTATATCTAGGTAAATCTCAAGGGAAATCAAGTTTGTCTAAAAAAATTTATGAGACTATGAATAAAGATAGTTAGGACCAAGAATCTGTACAAGAAGTTGTGGATGAAGTTGAGGTTGAACCCAGACTTAGCAAGAGGGTTAGGACAGAAACATCTTTTGGTCCAGATTTTCTGATGTATTTGCTAGAAAGTGAACATCAAACCTATAAAGAGACTATGAACTCTTTTAAAGGTCCTCAATGGAAGAGGCCATTAATAATGAAATTGATTAGATTCTACAAAATCACACATGGAAACTAGTTGATTTACCTTTAGATAGTAAAACACTAGGGTTCAAGTGGGTTTTCACCAGAAAACATAGACTAGATGGATCAATTGAAAAGTACAAGGCCATGTTGGTAATTAAGGGGTATAAACAACGAAATGACCTTGATTGCTTTGATACTTATTCTTCCATGATGAGAATAACATCCATATGGATTATAATTTCTATTGTAGCTTTGTGAAATCTTGAGATATATCAAATAGTTGTAAAGATAGCCTTTCTAAATAGAGAGGTAGATGAAGAAATCTACATGGAATAAGTTGAGGGTTTTTTCAATCCATGGCAAGAAGGAAAGATCTGCAAATTGGTGAAGTTATTATATGGCTTAAAGTAAGCACCAAAATAATGGCATGAGAAGTTTGACAATGTCATCAGATAACATGATTAATAAATTAGCATATTATATTGATAGATTATGCGGCTTAGCCGGACATAAGATTACAAACAAAATATAAATATATAAAACTAAAATATAAACTTACTTATTAATAAAACTTAATGTAATATAATTTACAAATTGAAAAATAAGATCAAAGATTATGGATATGAAACAATGTGTAAGTAATTATTATGAAATGTGGGGATGGAAGCGATGCCTCTAAACTAAAATGAGTCTTCCTTTTATAACTAATGTAATACTGTGGCCAAATGCTTGTACTATTTATGAACTCCCACTTGATACTGTTAGAGATGCCTTATTGTGATGTGAACATTATTTGTTGCGACATTCCAAACATCTTTATACTGTTTGATGAATAATGTATTATTGGCACCATTTGTTGTTTTGTTGTCTTCTGTCAAAACAATAGTGATTAGGTTGAAGCTTTTATGAGCCATTGAATGGGCCTTTTGATGAGCCATTTCTTGGGTTTTTTACATAAATTGGGCTTTTAACCCTTAATAAAATAAGATAGACACGCAGGCCCAAATGGATATATGGGTTCGTAGACCCAAAATAAAATAAAATGGACACGTAGATCCGATAATAATGAGTTGTTAGGCCCAAATTCCTAATGGGTTGAATAAACTATTCTTTGTCCAGAAAGAATCGAATTTATTCTTTAGTTGGTCGTGGAGATCCGTTTGGTGATGATGATAGTGAAACTATTTCATCTAGTGATTGAGTTTCATCTTAATCTTCTTCTTTCTTGACACGAGAGGTTTGGCCAGGAAATTCATTTGATAGTTGCTTGATGATTTCCAAGAGTTCTTCTTGGGTTTTTGCTTATGATATTAAGGAACTAGTGTGTGCCTTTTTGGCCACAAGAAGGGAAGATACTTGCAGTTATTTGACCTTCGATTCTCTATGACCATATTCGGTTAGCCATTGTTTAACAACTGGTTTTTGGATGGTTTTAGGGATCGTAAATGATGACCACCATTTAACCTAAAATGAAAGGATGATGGTTACTATCTATGATGTAACATGTTTTAAGACCCATTAACATACCGAGGGAAGATAGAATTTTGATGAAAATATACATAAAGGTGGGAATCTAGATTCTTCTAGTGTATGTTGGTAATGTTTCGAAAATGAGTCATAGCTTTCCCTTATTGGGGGAATGATGATGGCTGGAATATTTTCAAATAATTTCTACCAATTTGAAAACCAAGATCGAAATCTTGATGGTTTAATGGATTTGTTTACAAAGAAGAATAACTAAGAATGTTGATTATCCTTGTTTTGAATAAGGAATGCGGTGAACCACGCATGGTGATAATCCTAATAATTGTAGGTTTTATAATATGGTAGGGAATAAGTGATATTGACCAGAAAAGATAGTAGTTTTGATAGGTCATTTTCCCAGTCTGTTGGAGATATGATTTTATGGAGTTTGGCAGTTGAATATTGCATATCTGATGATTTAGGGTAGAGGAAATGTTTAAATTTCACATTACCTATAATTTTCAAAATACTATGATAGTATTATGGAGTTTTTGTATAGGCTAAAGGCCTATAGAAGAAGGCTTTGTCAAATAATTTTTGGACTGCTAGATAAGCATTTTTGTCATTAAATCCTTATTCAATAATAGTAACTATCTGAGTTTATGGCTTTGAAAAATACTCAAATGATGGTTTTGAAATTGATTTGGGAATGACTTCCTTTTTTCCCTGTTAGGAAATGAAATTGGTAAAGGTTATTACCTTATTTTCTAGAATATAAATTGTTCCAATTGATGGTTTAAAATCAATTTTGATTTGGAAGACATTGCTTCCTTTGATATATTTTTACCTTTAAAGGTTGAGGCCTCTGTCTCTAATGGTGACGATGTGGCTCCTAAGCCTAGGATGTGGTCATATGTAGCCTGTAAGAGTTCTAGAGTATATTTGAGGCTAAGCATCCAGTCTTGGATTCTTTGATATAGAACTTCATCTCTGGGAGATAGTTCTAGTAGTGATGGTTCTTTCAAGGTTCGCTAGGAGGATGATACTGCTTCTGTAGGTTTTTCCTACATTACTTAAGACCAAATGATAATAGGTTTTGAAGAGGAAAAGGGTTTTGATGAAAGAGTTTGGAGGAGGTTCCTTCTTATCATTTTGTTTCTTCTTCTTACTTATTTTGGTACCTATTTTAGAGAAACACTCTAGTTAAAAAGTCTAGTAATGAATTGTTTTCTCCTTTGATAAATTCTATATCAAAATAAAAAAATACTTAATAATACTTGTCATTTGGCAAAAATTTGTTTTGATACACTATTTTTAACATCCTTTTGTAAAATTTTTATTGCAAATTCACAATCAATTTTTAGTAAAAATATCTAATTTAATAAATCTGATTGAAATTTTGAAATGTAGAGTACTATTTCTAATAGTTCTTTTTTGACAGTGGAATAATTCTTTTGACAATCATTCCAATGGCCAGAGACAAAGTGAATGATGTGTGTTTTAAAAGCTATTCTTTTTGATAAAGATTGATGTATTGTTCATGATTTTGAATATTATGTATTTTTGTTCCTTGAGATTAACATGTTATATTTTGGAAGTGTTCAAGAAGATGCACTTGGTCTTGAACCATAGAACTCTTAAAATGAGAAACATGTAATCCTAAATATGTTCACAACTGTGGTAATTAAGGATGAACATTAATTACCGTGAAAGATTGTCATATCGATTAAATGTACATTGTAGTTTTATAAATGTTGATAAGGGATTATCATTTAATGACATGAGTATATAAAATGTGTATTTTATATATTGAACATGACCTAACTAGATGGAACATTATACAGATTGTGTTTTAGGTCATTAATGTTTCCATTGTGTCTTTAGAATCTTAGTTATGAGATGTGTAGGTTTTTCACATGAGAAGTATATAATGTGATTGCTATTTAAATACTATCTTATGATAGGAATGAAATAGTAGTTTATTGTGTACAACCTGTGCGGGAGAAATTTATATGTTAATATTATCATTGTCCCTCGATTTTGAGTTAACATATTACTCGACCCCTTGGTAAAGTGGAATTATATCGCATGCAATATAACTGATGTAGGTATAATTATAATTCACTTGAGAGACCAAGAAAATAAATATAATGCAAAACAATCGTATTTTGCATATTATTAATAATATCATGTGACAAGCATAGACACAAAATTAGTGGATCGAGTAAATAATTACTATGTCATTTGGAAAACTATAATGTAATGATAGAACCTCTTATAGTCAATAATATAAAGTTTTATATTATTTCCAAGATGATATAGATCCTCTATACGGTCACACCAACTGAAGAGAAACAACAAGTATTTTACATTTCATAATGATGTATAATACATGAGATGAAATTCTAAAATAAAATGTCACAATATGACATGCTTAGACCATAAATAAATTTGTGAAGTTATCCAAATATTATTTGGTATAATGTTTGAATGCATTATAAGAATAATAGAGACATTGTTTAATAGAATAATATGAATAATATTATTTTTTCATAAATTAATTTATTAAACCAATCACAAGTTGAGATTAAAGAGAGCATGAGATGGCTAAACAAGGCTAGTGGCATTTATGTAACTAATTCAAACCTTACACAAAGAGTTGCCTTAACCCTAGCCTATTCAAGGAGGCATAATTGAGGAAAATGTGATAAAAAATGTGCTGCCTCTAACCCTAGCCGAAATCCTCCATTTTTAGTAGCCATATTTTTCCTTCTCCTAGGCCAAAACTTGGAAAGGCTTGCTTAAGGCCAAAACCTAGGTGGTTCAACCCTAGGTCGAAAGTATCTTCTCTCATCTCTTCTTGCTAGGTGGTTGGATCTAAGCCATGAACTCTACATCCATATATATAAGAAGTGTGGTAGTTTGTTGTTTAGGTTCAAGGTGAACCAAGAGGTGCTCCCAAAAGAAAGGTGGTTTCCAAGAAATCTAGAAGGGAAATTAAGTTCCCTCTACTCAAGAGATTTGACAATCTCTTTGGGTAAAGGTAATCTTTTTCATCTCTAGCAATAAGGTAGATGAGATTTGTTTATTTTATTTAGTGCACATTAGGTGTTTGTTGAAATGTTTAAGAGAAAATCTTGCTTGCAATTGTCATACAAATGGGGTCCTTTTGTGTATTGAGCCAAGTAGTGATAGGAAAATTTTAAATTCTCACCATATAAGAATACACATGAAATCCCAACACCAAGTTCACTACCATCAGTTTCTACTATCTTAGGAAGTGTTGGATCCACAATAAGTAAATAGGGAATGTTTTGGACTTGTGCTTTTATTAGTTGCACAATTTTTGTATGTTTTTCTGTCTATGGCTCAAGAGTTTTCTTAAGCTTGTTATGTAGTGGCTGTGCCAATCGATTAATGTTAGGATGGAAAATTAGAACATAATTTAAGCTACCAAGGAATCTTTGTAGCTAATTTTTGTCGATGATCTTATCAGGAAACTTGGTAGTAAACTAAAAAGACATTTTGATTGGAATGATGGTTCCATTTGACACATTATGTCCAAGAAACCTAATATTGGTTTGGAAAAGAGTCATATTTTTGGTTGATAAAGCCAAACCGCTTTTTTGATGATAAGAAAGAAGGTTTTGAGATGTCTGACATCTTTAGAAAAAATAAGTACATCATCGATGTACACTATATAGAATTTTGAATAAGGATTGAATATGTCATTCATAATCCTTTAAAATTTAGAAGGCACATTTTTAAGCCCAAAGGGTATGATGTTCCATTCATATTGTCTGAAAGGGCCAGTGAATGCTATTTTATACCCATGTCTAGGGTACCTAATTGATCTCGGCTTGTTTGTTGACATAGAAAGCTGCACAACTCCACGGTGATTTGGATTTTGAAATTAATTTTTTATGCAAGAGATTGTTGATCTCTTTTCTGCAAAATTGTTCAAGGTCATAATTCATCTAGATGGGCCTTGCTTTTGTAGGAATATCTTTCTCATGAAAGGTTGGTTCATATGGTAAATCTACCATGTGTTCTTTTCTATCCCAGAAAGCGTTGGGTAAGTCAGAACAAACCTCTTTTTTGAAAGAGCATTGGAGTTTGGAAATCGTATCTTGGATTTTTGGAATTTGGATTTCTTTCTCAATAGTATGAGATTGTACTGTGGATTTGAGATAGAGAAGGTCCTTTTCTCTATGCTTAATAAGAACAAAAATCTCCTTTTAGTGGATAAATTTAGATTTAATGAAGTTGAGATTCCTAGTTTTAGATTCTTCAATAAAGAGAAAACTGAAAGTTTTTTCTTCAATTTTGAAGGATATCCTATCATGTTTAACAAGATATGGTGTAATAATGTTTATAAAAGATGTACCTAATATGACTGGATGGCCTATATCAGATGCAATCATAAATTGTGTGTTGATAATAAATGATTTTGTTCAGGATTGTAACTTCCGTTTTGCCTATAGTATTCATTTTTTATTTATTGGATAAGGTAAGTTACTCATCTGTTGTTCGATAAAATTTTCTGGGGATGATTGTTGGATTGATACAATTGAGATCTGCACCTGTATGAAATAAGACTATTATCTCAAGTGTCGATTGGTCACGGAATACAAGAGTGATATTGATCCTATATTTCCTGGTGGTGATTTGCCTAAGAATTTGAAGAACATTTTCTGGAATTTTTTTCATGTTCTTAAGTTTTTGGGTATTGGGTTCAAGCTCGTCATCTAACTCGCTTATATCAGTTAGAGTTTGATCTCCAGTTTTGATATTTTCAAGTAGTTTAAACTTGAGGTCATATTCTTTATATTTTTCCTTTAACTGTCAGAATTCTAGCTTAATGGTTTTGATTTCAGCCTTCAAGTCTTGGATATGACTTTGTGGCTTTAGAGTTTTGTTCTTTTGTTCCAAGACAATAGTGAGGTTGTAATAGCTTATGCTTCTAGATGGAAGTCTAGAAGGTTTTGGTAATGGTTAGGCTTTGGCTATGACATTATTCAAGTGGTCCATATATAATTTTGTGAGATTATGGTCATTTAACCTAAGGATTTTTTCTTGAAGTTGTTCATCTTCTTCCTTAGTTAATACATTGATATTTTTAGAAGTGTCAGAGCCAATAGATGCTAGTTCATTTACTTGTAGATTAGAGTCATTGGAGTCATCTATCCAAGGTTCACACTAAGAGTTTGATGATAATTCTTCTGTCATTAAGACAGAGAGTTTGTTGGTGATTTCTTCATCAAGGTTCATCTTATGAAGTTTTTTAATTATTTTGTAGTAATGGGCATTATGGCCTAGTTTACCACATTTATAGCATGTAAATCCTTTAATGTTTTTAGAGGGTTTATCATGGGGTTTTAATTCCTTATTAAAATTTCTTTTATAAGGGGTTTTATAAAAATCTTTTCTCTATTTGTCAAAGAAAGATTTTTTTGTATTTTGCAAATGTCTTATAAGGTTTATGGGTTTTCTTATAAGATTTTTTAATAGTTTTACTGCAGTTGCCCTCACAGGTTTTGTCAATAGAGAAAGTGCTATCAAATTATTTACAGAATGATCCAATTTCTCTTATGGAGATTTTAAGCTCCTGTTTCATTTGGATTTTTAAATCTTGACAGATCTAAAGACCCTATTTTTGAGTAAAACTGATCAATTAACCATAAGTTAATTGATCATAAGGAATGATATGATTCCTATATGTTTCATGAATTTTGTTTCTGGTTTTCTCACCTAAGAGTGGAGGAAGTCCTACTAGGAATTTCTCCTTCCAAAAGGGTTAAGTAGAATCATCTCTTAACATAACTCTACTAAGGAATATTGTTTTATAATTTTAAAAATCATTCATCTTCTTACATCTTATATTTGAAAGAAGATTAGCATTTTTATCTTTTAAATAGGGTGAATCTCCCATGAAATGATGTGATATTGTAAAGAGTAATGTAGAGACTACATCTTGAATAGTTTCTCGTCGGTCAATATCGTATTAAATATATCTAATTGTTGTTGTTTTGAAAGATGGTGATCCCACCATCTCTTTAGTTGGCCTAAGAAGCCAGCTACTAATAATTCAACAACTGATTTATCAGTTGTACCAATCTGTTTCTTATATGCATTTGATGCCATCATCATTTGTTGTAAGACATTTAATATTTTGTGTTAGGTTATACCAACTATGTTCCATACATAGATAGAATACACGTTATACTTTGGCTAGATAACCCAACTATGTGGGTACTTATTTCATGTGGGTACCTAACTAGACTATATTCTTGCCAAGATAGTTTTTGGAGTTGGGAAGTCGATTCATGAAGTAATTCCTGAATATAATCCTCATCAAAGGTAATAGTTTCTTGATTATTAAGAACACTAACACTCTGGTTTTGGTTATTGGTTGGTTTTGGACTTGGTGGAGACTCAAGTATAATCGAACCTAGTTTTGTATTTGAGGTTTGGTCTTCTAATTGGAGTTTGTGGATATTGCTCAATTTTTTATGTTTCTCAAATTTTGATGATATTTCTTCCTAAGCTATTTTGGAGACCTGGAAGGGTTTTGGACTTTACTATCGATGGCTTTGATGGAGGTAGAGGGAAGGTCAGTTTTTTGACTTTTCTCTATCCTTGTGAGATGTTTACCTATTGTGTTTAGGCTCCTATTGTGTTTAGGCTAATGTTAGTAAAGTTGTTTTGGGTAACTATGCTTTTGAGGTTAGCTTCCTAGTTCTCTTGAGGGTTCTTAAGAGGAAAGGCTTCTACCATAATATCTGAATATGGGAAGCTAATTGGCCTTAATAGAGGATGTTCAACTTCGATTATCCCATCTGAAGTTTTCTAAATAGGTGTTTTTCTTTTGGTGTTGATCATGTCAATTGATTTAACTGGGTCAATGGGTTTTTGGTTGGCTCTAGTTTTGAAAGGGAAGCTAATTGGCCTTAATAGAGGATGTTCAAATTTCTTTTGGTTCCCAATAAATTTCTAGCCATTCAAAAAATAATATGTTTTGTTGGTTTTCTTGGACATAATTAGAGTTTTTTCTAAAGCTACTTTCCCTAGCACTTTCAGAGTATGTTTTTAAAAACCATTTTTTGATATGTTTGTTTTGGGGAATAACTATGTCTAGACGTAGGGATTCTATGTCTAATACCTTATACTTTGTGGTTAATACATTCAATTCATTGGCTACACGAACTAATGGATCCTGTGAATGAATAGGTGTTGAAGGAATAATTGGGGACAATTGAGGTGAATCACTCATCTCAGAAATTTTGTTAATAGTGTAGACTGGTATGGGTATTAGTGTACTAAAGTCTGCAGCTTTGAGTTTTATTCTAGGGATGTTTGAGGTAGAGAACCTAGGTTTGATTTTGAGGAGTGTATCTAGTGATGGGAAGTCAGAGATATAAGAGTATCTTGAATTATTGGTCCTATCAAAACTAAGTTTGATACTACCATTCTTATATTATATAATTTCCTTAAGTTCTGTGTTTTGGATAGGTTCTTGGGGTTGATTAGACTCAGGTTGAGTTATACCTTCGAGAAGCCATCAGTCAGTTAATAAGATTTAACTCCAAGCAATAGGTTTTGGAATAGTTTTTTTGGATCTTGTAAGATCCATTTGTAAGAGAATTGTTTATCCTTTTTTGGAATGATGAATGTGTCGGGTATCCCACGCAGACATCATGACTTTATAATCTACCCTATAAATTAAGGCTATTGGAATATATCTTGGAAATACCCTAGAGTTATGGGTTTGGATATGTAATGTAAGTGACTTTAATATGTTTTGGTCACCTAAGGAGACTGTAAAGTTTGGGAAGAAATTAAAGGCTATTGGACCTAAACATAGGCTAGTCTCAACTGTTCCTAACAGAGAATCCCTAAAATCTATAAGTCAAGCGTAACTAAGAAAAACTAGAATTGATGTGTTTAGACCATCTCTAGATAAGGGTTTTAATCCAACTTGGACTAATCCTATATGAACATAATTTAATTTTTTATCAATATGCTTTTGTAATGATTCTTTCGAAAACAATGCAATAGGTTTCAAAAGGTGAAGAAAGTTGGTTGTTTCTTTCTTTGGTTTTAATGATGTAATCTATTTTGAAAAGATTCATCTTTTTTTTTTGTAAATTTAATCTCTGTTGATCTTTGGGATCTTCCATGATCAATATATTTTGAAAAGTTTTCAATAGCGAGTTCATCACTACTCGTAATAATTTTGTTCTTTAAAGAAGAAGATGATGATGATTTTGATAAAGTAGGAAAATCAAAATTAGACATAAATAAAATAATTTTAAAAATAAAAATGAACTTGTAAACTTATGTTAAACTAATCATTAACATAATATCCTTAAATGTTAATAAAGAATCTTAATTTTTAAAATTACTATCTACAATCAACTATCAAGATACATGTATTACAAACATGTGACTAAGTCATGAAAATATGCTAAGTTATCATACATGAAATGGTTAATATTTATTTTCTTGCTCTATCTTTTCATATAATATTTATGACTTTCTTCAACTTAATACTAAATATGTTGTCTATTACTACCACCGGTACTTCCAAGCTTTACTGCCCTTACGGTTGTACATCGCTTAAACGAGACTTATTACCCTTCCTCCGGATCCATGCATAAACCTACCACGACCTTATATATTATATTATAAGCAAATATTAAAGCCATATATAATATTATCCAAGGTTCAAATAATACTTATGAATATCAACTATAACATGTAATTAAGGAACTTAGAACACCTCCTTGGTCGTAACATTCTTAAGTATTGTTTGAACCTTGGATAATAATATATATGACTTTGTTATTTACTTATATAATAGTGAGTAAGGTTGCTACATTTATGTGTTTGATCTGAACGAAGGGTTGTAAGTCCTGTTGTTAAGCCATGTATTGGCGTTTGAATGGCAATAATACCTTATACTTGTCGGTGGTTTAACAAATGACCTATTTTAATATAAGTTGAAAAGAGTCATAAATATTATGTGAAGAGATAGAACAAGAAATGTATGTTAAATGTTTCATGTATGATAGCTTGGCATATTTTCATGACTTAATCTCATGTCTATAATACATGTATCTTGATAGTTAAAAGTAGACAACAATTTTAAAGATTAAGATTTTTCTTTAACACTTAAAGATATTATATTGATGATTAGTTTCTTGCCATATTTTACAAACATTTTATTTTGTTTAAATATTTCTAATTTAAACTTTCCTTCATCTTCTCCCGCATTATCAAAATCATCATCATCTTCTTTGAAGAACAAAAATATCATCAATAATGATGAATTCACTATTGAAAACTTTTCAAAACTAATTGATCATCGGAAAATTTCAAAGGTCAATAGAGATCAAATTTATAAATCAAAGATGATGAATATTTTAAAAACTAATAATTACATCATTAAAACTGAGGAAAAGAACATCCAAATTTCTTCACCTTTTGAAACTATTCAACTATTTTCAAAAGCATCACTACAAAAACATTTTGAAAAAGGTTTCAAATATGTTCATATCGGTTTAGTTCAAGTTGGACTAAGACCATTAACCAGAGATCGTTTATTATCAAAAGGTCTGATAGTTCTTAGGGACGCTAGACTTATAGATTTCAAGGATTTATTATTAGGAACAATTGAAATGAGCCTAGGACTAGGACTGGTATCATTTGATTGTTTTCCTAATTTCTTAGTTTCCTTAAGTGACCCACACATATTAAAGTCACTTACATTACAGATCCAAACCCATAACTCTAGGATACTACCAGGAGCAATTCTAGTATCCTTAATTTATAGGATTCATTATAAAGCTATAATGTATGCTTAGGATACAAACACATCTTACAATCAAAAAGGGGAAAAACTATTCTACTACAAACAGATCTATCTAGGTCTAACATTATAATTCCCAAACCCATTATTTGGAGCTAGTTAATATTTCCAGATAGATGGCTTGTTAAAGGTGTGACTCAGCCAGAGTATGAACCTAATCAAAATCTAGAACCTGTCCAAAATAGAGAGATTAGGGAAATTATATCATATAAAGATGGTAGTGTCGAACTTAGTTTTGATAGGTCTACCAATTTGAGATATTCTTCTAGTATCTCTGACTTTTCATTTGTGGATTTACCACTCAAACCAAAACCTAGGTCATCTACCTCATATATCCATAGGGAAAAACTCAAAGAAGTAGACTTTAGTACACCAGCACCTAGACCAATCTACATTGTGGACAAAACTTTTGAGATGAGCGATTCACCTCAGTTATCCCCTCCTTTATCACCAACTCGGTCTCAAGCTCTAACTATACCAGCTAGGACTAATGAGTAAAATGTATTAACAGTAAAGCAAACAATTTTAGACATGGAAATCCTACGTCTAGATATAGATGCTCCCTATAATAAAAAGATTAAAAAATGGTTTTTAAAAACATACTGAGAGAATTCTAGAGTTAGCATCTTTAGAAAACATGCTAGGTATGTTAAAGAACACCAACAAAATACATTATTTATAGACTGGTTTAAAATCTATTGGGAAACGAAAGGATGTCTTTTCCCATTGAAACTCAAATAAGATATTACTTCTATACTCATTGTAAAATCATTAGAAACTTTAGTTGACCCTGAACCAATCAACTTAGTTGAAATATTACCAATCACTATAGATATCCCTAAACAGGTTACCTTAGTGGAAACATCATCAATAGTTGACCCTAAACCAGTCGACAATATCATACAACCTATAACCATAGTACCTAAACCTATAGTTATAGTTCTAAAAAACAAACCAATTCCTTTTTTCGGAAATTAATACCCAAGAAATCACACTAGAAGATTTTGATAGGTTATTAGATGAAGAATATAGAAACATATCACCAATTGAACCATTTAATTCAATTAACATGGTCAATAGAAAAAGAGAAAACACCTATTTGGGAAACACAGATGAGTCAATCGAGGTTGAACATCCTCCGTTGAGACCTATTACCTTTCCCTATATAGATAGTAAGGTAAAGGCCTTCCCTCTTAAGAACCCTCAAGAGAACTAGGCAGCTAACCTTAAAAACATAGTTACCCAAAATAACTTTACCAATATCAGCCTAAACACTATAGGTAAACAACTTACTAGGATAGAGAAAAATCAAAAGATTGATCTTCCCTCTACCTCCTACCAACCCTATCTTTAAACCCTTCCAGGTATCTAAACTAGAATAGGAAGAAATATCATCTAAGTTTGAAAAACTTCAAAAATGGAACAATACCCTTAATTTCCAATTAGAAGACCAAGCTTCAAACACAAAACCAGGTCTAGTTGTACCCGAGTCTCCACTAACTTCAAATCTAACCAAAAATTCAACACAGGATCTTAGTGTTCTTAGTAATCTAGAACCTATTACTTCTGATGAGGATAGTTCCCAGGAAACCCTTTCTGAACCAACTCCTCAAATTCAAAAATTAAAATGGCGAGAACCTAGTCCAGATAGGTACCTAACCTAGCCAGATTACCCAGCCAAAATATAATGCATCATCTATGTATGTTTGGAACAGAGATGGAATGACCGAGCAAGAGATATTGCATGACTTTCAGCAAATGACAATGGCGGAAAATGCTTATAAAACAAAAATTGGTACAACTGATAAAATAATTGTTGAATTATTAATAGCTAGTTTCTCAGGCCAACTGAAAGGATGATGGGATCATCATGTTTCAAAACAACAATAGTCAAATATCTTTAATGCGATATTGATTGGTGAGTGTGGTGAACCCATACTTGATCAATATAGAGCTACAATCCAAAATGCAGTCTCCACATTACTATTTACAATATCACATTTTTTATGGGAGATTCATCCCATTTAAAAGATAAAAATGTTGATCTTCTTTCCAACATAAAATGTAGAAAGATGAGTAATTTTCAAAATTATAAAAATATATTTCTGAGTAGAGTTATGTTGAGAGATGACTCTACACAACCATTCTAGAAAGAGAAGTTCCTAACAGGACTTCCTCCTCTCTTAGGAAGAAAACCAAAATAAATCCACAAGGTATATGAGAATCACATTATTCCTTATGATCAATTAACCTATAATGAATTGATTAGCTTCACTCAAAATAGGGTCTTCAGATTTTCCAAGATTTGAAAATCCAAAAACAAATGAAATTGGAGCTCAAAATCTTCAAAAGAGATATTGGATCATTCTGCAAACAGTTTGATAACAACTTTTCTATTGATCAAATCGGTGGTGGAAACTGTAGTAAAACCACTACCAAACCTTATAAGAAATCTCATAAAACTTATAAGACATTTTCAAAACCTAGAAAACCTTTATTTGAAAGAAGAATGACTTTTTACAAAACAAAACCTTATAAAAGAAATTTTAATAAGGAATCAAAATCTCATAATAAACCCTTTAAAAAATTTAAAGAGTTTAAATGTTATAAATGTGGTAAGAAAGGATATACTTCTAATTATTGCAAGTTTTCTAAAATATTTCATGCATTAAACCTTGAAGAAGACACCTTAAATAAAATCTCTACCTTAATGGTAGATGAATCATCATCATCTGAGTCTGAACCTTGGTCAAATGACTCAGAAGATTCAAATCCCTAGAAAGACGAGTTAGCATCTACTAACTTCGATACTAGTATCAAAATTATTAATATTAACGAAGGAAGAAGATAAACAACTTCAAATTAAAATACTTAAGTTAAATGACCCTAGTATCACAAAATTATATATTAACCATTTGACTAGTTCCTTAGCCAAAGCTAAACAATTACCAAAACATTATGAACTTCCAAATACTAGCAAAGGCAATTACGACCTCACTACTATTCTGGAACGTAATAATAAAATTATAAAACCATAAAGTCGATAAAGAATCGATCTACCTATCTCAAGATTTATTTTTTAATATCTTAGATAAATCGAGAATTGGTTAGATCAATCTACCTTTTTTTCTTTATTCATCGAGTGGCTAAGGTTTCAATTTTAACCTAATGGTTTACTCAAGCCAAACATTCTATGCTTCATGGAAAGGTTTTCCCTCCAATAGAGAAAAAGTTACAATCTTAGCTCTTAGCTCTAACATTTTTTTGATGAGAATGAAATTTTTCTACAAACTTATTATAAACATCCTCCTAGGTCATTAGGGGACCTGTGAGAAGTAACATTAGCTGTATATTGGCTCTATCTTTAAGGGTGTAGGGGAAGCACCACATTCTAAGATGATCCTTGGTAAGTACACCAAGGAAGACTATTTGGACTGTTGAGTAAAAATCTCTAATAAAAAAATAGTGAGTTTTCATTAGGAAATCCATTAAAGGAATGTAACATGAAAAAAATGAATGTTTCTTAATTCATAGTTTCGAGCAACCTCACCTAGTTGAATTAAGGTAGTAGTAGTGCCAATTACTGGCATTGCATTCTTCTTTATTGTGGTTTCCTTTAGTGGTGGATTTTTTCCCTATATTTGATGGTTTAGGCAAAGGGTCAAGGTTTGACTCACAAATTTGTTCAACAACCTTTGGACCTCAAAGTCCATCATTCTTAATAGTTTATTAATTATACATATATTATTTTTATACGGTGTGACATGTTACTCTAAGGATGTCCAACCTCGCATAAACTATTTAATACAAAAATTAAAATCATCTGTCAAGTATAAAAATAAAAAGATAAATTAAATATACAAATCTATAAAACCTTACATGTCCAAAACACGTAGAAATTAAAAAATATATAATTATATAATGATACAAATATTATTAAAAGAAAATAAATTATAAAATAAATAATTTATTATGCAAAAAGACTAAACCTAAAGTAACCTAAATAAAATTAAAAAAAGAGTTAATAAATAAAAAAATGAAAATAACATAAAATAAAATTTTAAAATAAAATAAAAGAATTGTTTTAAGAAAAGAAAATTAAATTAAAAAAATAAAAGAAAGTTGATTTTTAATACATTTTAATATTTCAAAATTTTATTATTATTAAATAAAATAGTATTTTTTTAATTTAATTTTTTAATAAAATATAAAAAAAAGAAATTTTAAAAATAAAACAAAATAAAAGAAAATAAAAGAAAAGAAAGTTTAAAACTAATATTTTTATTTTATTTTTTCAAAAATAAGATAAAATTTAAAATTTAAAATATCCAAAATTAAATAATAACCTTGATATTGATTCTTGCAAAGGTTATCTAATTTTAGTACTATTAGCAATATACTTGGCAATAAGGCCAAAAATTTGATATGATAAATATAAGAGTACAAATTTTGTATGGTTTATAAAATATTCGTAAGTGCATGAATCACTTATAGAAAATAATAAGTATACTTTCAAGTTTAGTGTAAAGAGAAGTTTTGTGGACTTTAAATAATTCCACAAATTCTTAAAAAGGAAAAATAAAACCTAAACATCATATTTCAAAGTTTGGGTTTGAAGCTATAAACTATTGACATAAAAATAAGGATATATTCAATAAACATTTAGGTAATTAAATATTTATCATATAGTGGAGAATTTATAGGATACATTAACTCGTTAATTATGCTTGCTCAATATTAAGTAGGTTATTAAAAATATGAATTAAGATTATTGATTTTTTCCTTTTTTATAAGAAATTATCATAAGGTAAGGATCAATTTCTTATTTAATCAATTATCAATTAAAGTCTTTTTTGTAAGAACTAGTATTTAATAGTTAACTAAATTATGCTTTATTTTTAAGGAATTAATAAATCATTTAATTGATGCTATTGGCAAGGCTATCAAGTTAAACTCTCATCAAAATATCTAAGTTGGGTTAATGATTTGAGTATTCAAAAACTAACTTTCATACTTTCGAATAATAAATCTTATAAAAATCTTTAAAATATAGTTTTATAAATCAAATCCCAAATACTTCATTTAACATCTAAATGATAAATCAAATCCCAAATCTTTCAAATAATAAATCTCAAATCTAAATCTCTTGTTTATTATGAAAAATACTTCGTTAATATTTTTTTTTACAAACTTTGTTTTAATCTTCAAGTATATATTTTGTATTGTAAAGTGAGTAGCTAATTTGTGGCCTTTTCTTTTATTGGTTTAAGTAACCCCATATATATCTCTTTTTTATAAGTTATCCATGAATGAAGATAATTCCATATACTTTAAATTTCTACTTAACTCATTTAATTTAAGCAATAAAAATAAAACATATGATACTTTATTAGATGTAAAAATCCTATTTTTCAATGGAAAGACATATAGAAATCATCAAGTAATTTAGAATTGATAAGAAGAGTATTTAAAAGAGTTGAAAAATATCATAACTCATAATACGAAGATAAAGGCTCAAAATATATTCTCACAATGTAATCTCCACTATTTGATTGCTAAATACCGATTTTGGATTTATCACAATTTTAACATTTTATCATGAAATATTAATTATGACAAAAACTAACTAATTGTCATATTACTCCATAATATGTTCAAGAAATTAATCTAACAATGGAAAGACGTATTCATTTTCTTAAAATTAACAAAAAGATATTATAATTTTGTAAGAAAATTTTAAAATTAACCAAAAAAATTTATTCAATAAATATAAATAATAGCACCTAAAATAAGTAAAAGTATAAACAATGTAAAAATGTGAACATATGCTTAAACAAAAAATTTAAATTAGCACAATTTTATATTGTAACTTTTCCCACCCCCAATCTAAAACTTACATTGTTCACAATGTAACAATTGTAAATTAAAGATAAAGATTAATAGATAAAAAAAAATTAACCTACGCTACTACAAGAAGGGATTTTAAGTCGGTTCGGTGAACCAACTTAAATCAAGGTGACTTAAAATTTAAAGCCGGTTCTAGGCTAGAATTGACTTTAAATTTTAAGTTGATTCATCAATAGAACTGACTTAAAATAGTATAACTCTTTTAAACATATTTTGGTTATTTTCTGCTAACCTTATCGCATGTTTTCGATCACATAAACACAGAAAAAATCAAAATATGTTTAAAAGAGTTTTTAAATTTTTTATTCTTTGAAAAGCTAAATATTAATTAATTACCTAAGAACTAAATTTATAACAGAAAAATAATTTATATACAATATATATATATATATATATATTTAACCTAATTACAATATCACTAAATATTATACAATACCTATGCTATTCAATATCATTAGATTCTTCTTCTTATTCTTCTTATTCTTCTTGCAATTTATAAATTCAAGCATATGTTCCACACATTCTTCTCATAAATCATAAAAAAATTGCATATGATAGCTCATTTTCATGCAATGAAAGAATTACATGTATTTAAATTCAAAATAAGAATGTAATATCATGAATTCACAAAAAATAAATTATATATATTAAAAAATTATATTAGTAAAAGCGATTACTGATCGGGGCAGAACCGACATCACTGATCCTGCCCGTTCATTTGGTTTTATGTATTTATAAAACTCTCGCAAGTGCATGAATCATTTCGTAGAAAATGATAAGTATACTCCCAAGGTCGATCTAAGGAAGGAATGTATATGGTTTTTAATTTATTATTCAAAAATTTTAAAACGAAGTTAAATCCTAAACATCCTGTCACGATATTTTGGGTTTTGTGTTTTTAATCTACTGACATAAAAATAAACATAGATTCAATAAAACTTTATGCAAATTTTATCATTTATAATGATGGAGTATTTATGGATATAATAATTAAGTTAATTATGCTTGCTCATATTATTTAGGTTATTAAAGATATAAATTGATATTTATTGATTCTCTCTTTTTTATATGAATACCACCTTTGGTGGGGTTAGATATTCTTTGTTAACTAAACAAATCAATTAACATCTATGGGTGGGGTTGATAACTAATTTGGTTAATTAAATTAATTTTTTTTCTAAGAGATTGAAAATGAACCTTTTAAATGCCACATTTGGTGGTTACGATTTAAACTTTATTCAAGGTGTCCAAATTAAACCTAAGAATTTAGTTATCCGAGTACTAACTTTCAAGTTTTAAAACCACTAATGAAAACATGTTGTCAATACATTTTCAGATAATAATTCTTATAAAAAAATTTGAAATAGAGCTCATTTAACTCTAGGAGTGATTGTACCAACAAATAAAAGAGCACTACTCTAAATCAAAGCGGATAACTAAACCTTAAAATCTAATTTTCATATTTAAGTTTGTAATGAAAAATAATATATTTCTCTCTAACATTCTTAATATAAAATCTTGAATAAAAATAAAATCAATTCATTTTAGAGATTTTTACCTATTTAATATTTTGCAAGCATAACAACGTTATTATTATATCATGTTTACAAATAGCCAGCACATTTAAATTTAATCATAGACAAATTAAATATAACATGCAAGAATAAAGCATAAAAAATAACTGTAAAGAAAATAAAATCCTTACAGAACTTCGATGCTATTCCCGTTGCTGAAAAACCTCCAAGCGGAATTTGCACTCTCATTTATTGAATCGAAAAGCAAATAAATTACAAAAACATAGCTAGTTCTTCATAAAAAGAGAAGAACTTTAAAACTAAGAGAATTTAACTAAGAAAAACTAAAAACTAAGAAAAGCTTAAAAACTAAGAAATAAGAGAAAGAAAGAGAAGAGAAGAATGGTTTTTGAGGTGTGTTTAGAAGTTAAGAGAAGGGGGGTATTTATAGGTGAGGATGGAGAGAAAAAGTGGGTGAAAAAATGTTAAAAAATGGTGGAAACGCGGAATGGTGATTGCTGACGTCATCAATGACGTCAACATGACGTGCCCGCGCGTGAACGGGCGCAGATGGCGCGTATGTGGAATCTTGATGCCGATGAGCAGGCCGGGCGCAGTAACTGCGACGTGGAAGCGCGACAGCGTCGCGAAAAGCGAGAGCAGTAGGGCGCGCAAATGGGGAGGGCGTGTCTAGGCGTCAGGCGCGACTTGGCGAGTTACGCGACTCCGTGCGCATTTTCCTCTATTTTGATATTTTTGACATTTTTGACCCATTTTGTCCAATATTTACATATTTGTTGACCTTTACTCATTTATTTATTAATATATTTGTTATGTATTGCTTCCAGTATTCCTATTTGAGTCTTTAAGTTACGTTTTTAAGCAAAAATACCTGAAAAACAGTAAAAATATCCGTGATTCCGAAAAAGACAAATTTATATAAATATATGATAAAACATATAAATATATATATTTTTAATCAATTAATGTGTATAAAATCATGGTAATTTTAGTGCTTTTTGAGCACTTATCAATTACCATATTAAATTATATGGTTTATTAATTCGAACATCTTTATTATTTAATAGTAAAATTTATTAAATTATTAATATTTGCTTGCACATACTATAACTTTATCCCACATAAGCTTATGTAAATTTTTAAAGGCAATTCCTTTACTCTTATTCCACAGCTTCCATGCCTTGTCAAAGTTTAAAACAATTAGTTCTTTATTAAATATTACAAAGAACAATAGAAGAAAAATAATTAGTTATAGTTCTTACATTTCAAAAACAGTTTTTATATCTTCATTCAATTCTATGGAAGCTAAGTCACAGTACCAAATATGACTTGCATATAGATAAAGGATTACCAACATTCAATGATCTTGACCTTGTTCAACTTTAGTGGCCAAGGAATTATCAACTTTTGATTTATCTTAAGTGTTAATGCCTTATCACATAATTGTTTAGCTCTTATGCTAACATCATGCTCTTGATATTTATTCACAAATGATGAATCATAGAACATTGCTAAATGTGATAGGTGATTAGCTTGAATTCGATAATAACATGCCCTATATAAAAGAAGTATATATAAATAAATAAGATAATATAAATATAATTATATGCTCTATATAAATTAAAGTTATTTACTGATTGAGGACTCAACTTACCCATACTTCAATCATAATTAAATTGATCATTTGAAATTCAAATAATTTCAATATGAACTCAATCGATATATATGATTGTCCAATGTCTACTCCAAATATTTCTTTTGGAAGTGACATAGTCCATCCATCATTTATGCTATTTTTGCTCGCAATAATAGTCACCAAATAGTCAAGATTTATGCTGAAGTTTATAGAATACTCATAATTATACTTTTACCATGGCTTCTTCTTGAATGACTTAGTGCATGATAATTTTCCACTAGGCATAGATTTTCCATGAGATACTTTCTTTGCATCCCTTAAATTTTTTGAACTTACCAATTTTGGTATAATGGACTAAACAAGAGGTATTATGTTAGTAACAATAAAAGAATAATAATATAATACAAGTAGTAAAAAAATATTTATCCTAAGTAAAAATAAATAGTACCTTGTCAAAATTTAGTATAACTTGATTTGACGACTAAACCACATATTGTCTAATAACTAATTGGATTGTGGTAGCATCAAAAGGCACCCATAGTGGATAATGATGGAGCAATGATAAGCCAATTACTATTCACCAATGATTTGGCAAATATTGATTATGAATCTTTTTATTATTACTCAATTGTTGTACCATTTTAATAGCAAAATAGTTTATAAATGTTGGTTCTTTCAACTGACATTTCATATTTTGTAAAACTTTAAGCGTTATATATAATAAATAAAATATATAGTAAAAAACAAAAATAATATAACATCTACATAAGCTTTAAATCTTACCATGAATGATTCACTAAATAGAGGAGGACTCCCATGTGAGGTAGCTATTGGATGTACATTGTCATCAAAATATTTTTGTGATGGATGGTAAAAATGCACATATTCTATTGGAGATATTGAACTACTATATGATTTCATGGGCATTCTTGGCATATATATTTGGGTAATAGGATGACTATATTCCACAGTGGATCTAGGTTGGTCATAAGATTGCATGGGTGGCATGCCTGGCCAATAGGCCATGCCTGGCATGTGTTGTGATGCCCTAACTTGGTAACTCTAAAATTACTTTAAAATGGCAATCTCACTTAACATTGTAGCCTTAAAGGAGTTCAGTTCTTCTTCAACTTTATTCAACTTGTCCTTATTTACCATCTGAGGCCATTGTTTTGAAATATTTAAAAACTCCATATAACCATCATATTGGCTTCCTCCCCTAGCACAACCAGGATAATGGAGTTCAAATGCATAATATATTGCATCTTTCCCAAGTTGTTCGATTATTTTACCCCTATTCATTTGTTCTTAAACTATTCTCTACAAATAATAAAGCAATAAATTATATCATACATTATTACATCAATATGAAAAAAATCATAACAAAGACTTTGTATCAAGTTAAATTACTAACCAACTTATTGAGTTCTTCTTCTTCTCGTTTATTCATTGGTTTTGTCTTCTCTATTTTGGGGGTCTTTGTCTCTATATATAATTTCGCTCGAGTAATTATTCTACCCAATTTAGATTCCTACATAAATTAAATAAATTTATTAACCAATATATTAACTTAAATTAGAGGAAAATAAATATAAAAATAGTTATAAATTAACAACTTAATATTACCATTCTTTGTCTAACTTCAGGATTTTATGACCTCTCACTACAATTAGGAAGAATATTCTACATTTTTATATTTTGATGTTTTTCGATAATGATTTGAAATTTATTTGTATGTTAATAATCTACGAAGTCTTTCCATACTTGGGGTTCAATCCAAGGGTGATCTTCATGGATTTAATACAGTTCTTCTTCATTAAGTGGTTCTAAGTATGGAAACATATAATTTTTGGCTAATTTGGAAGTTTTGTGTTTGTTCCATGCCTTATTTACAATTTTTTAGCACTTGTTCATCCAATTATCGGGGACTTTAAAAAGATTCAGTAAAAAAACACATTTTAGATAAGATATAATACAAAAATGATATAATATGTAATTAATTATAAAACAAAAGTGACCTACATAAATAGTTTTTCATATCTTGTACATTTCAGCATCTTCAACTTTACTCAAATCATTTATATTGATTGGTATATTTGACTTCACAAGTCTACCAATAGAAGATTTCAATTGTTGGCTATTTTCTCCTAATGGATTGCTAGTTGCATCAAATTTAACAAATATTCTATCATCTGGATTAAGTGGAGCGTCAGGTATATTAGCCCAACTCCTTATTTTGAAATGCCATAATAGATCATTTGGATCTACAATGTCTAGCACCATAGGATCCATGAAATATTTGCAAATAATGGTGAAATAGAAATTAATTCACAATTTTAAGTCTAAGCATATAACAAGAGTTATTAGAATAATATAGAACATACATTATGTTTAATTAGGTTATCGATTGTATATATATTGCTTCACAATCACTTCGAGACCATAATGAAGAATCATCATCATCAACTAGATCATCACATACATTAGGCAATTTTTTTGTGAAATGACTAATATTAGATAACGTATCAAGCATGTCATCATCTTTTAAAGCATAACAATGGTATAACTCTTTTTGTGGAGGCATTAATACAACAGACCATCTTGTGTTAATTTGATTGCTCACATAAAATACTTGTTTTGTATGAAGTACTAACATGAAAAGATCATTAGTATGACCTAACTTGGATAATTTTACAAGGTTAAATCCAAAATCATCTATTTTATATCCAATATTGATAGTATTTTTGACTCAATCACACAAGAATATTGTTTCATTGAAGACCTCATAATCAAGTACCCAAATGTTTTGAATTATACCATAATATGTTCTATCAGAAAGTACAGTACAAGATTATTATATTTTGAACTAGAAAATTGCCTAGTTTGTGCAACCATCTTCACACCACTATTATGGTTTACTCAGACTATATCCCTTGCTTGTGACGTAAACCTCGAACCATTAATTGTGACACTAGATTATGATTTGACATCAAATTTTGGACCATGTGCAAGCCATTCAAAAGTTTCTATTATTTTTTGATTGGGTTTGTTGAGTTCAATTTGAATCTAGAGGTTTTGTCTATAAAAGCCAACTCTTAGACAATAGTTTAAAAATGGGCATAAGTATGATTTTTTTAAAAAAATAGTCAAAATCTTACCTTAAACTTGAAAGCAAAATTTTTAACTTATTTTATTTTAAGAAAAAGATATATTAGTTCTATTTTATAAAACATAATTATTATAAATATAAAAAAATATTAATATCTTATAAATTTATAATTAATTTTAAATACATAAATCTTTTTTATCATATCATATATTAAAAATTATATTTTAAAAAATAAAAAAATAATTTATTTTACAATAAAATAAATATAAATTTATACATATATTGAAAATGATATGCTAAATATTTTGATAATTAATAAATAATATAATATATTATTATTTTTATATAAATTATTTTATTATTTTATTATTTATAATAAAAATAAATTGTTATTTATTAAAAAATGGTGAATGGGTATATTTTAAAAAAATAAGGTTATGGAAATTAGTGAAAGAGAGAAAGAAAAGATAAAATATTTTTTTTTTAAAAACGTAATTGATGGGCTCCTAATTAAAAAAGAGAGAGAAGAAAATGTAATGGGAGTTAGAAAAAACAAATAAAAAGAAAGAGAAAATGTGATGTATAATAAAAAATAACTAAATTACATAAAAACTATAACTTATTAACTATTTTGTAAAATTTTATAATATTAATTTTTATCTTATTATAATAAAAACAACCTAAATAATATAATACATTATTATTAAATATAATTATAATTATATTTCATAAATAATTATAATTATGATATAAAATGTCAATAATTTTTATAATTATTTTTATTATTAATATAATAAATTATATAAATTATATCTAATTAATTATATTTTAATACTTAAATTAAATTATTGTTAATCAATATTTGTTATCTTAATAATAATTAAAATTATAATAATATTAAAGATATGTGTTATAATGGAATCTATTTTTTAATTTCTTTAATCTTAAATAATTTATTTTTTAAAAATGTCAATAATTTATTTTAGTAAAATTTTTAATAATTTAAAATTTTATAATTTATTATTATTTTAAATTATTTTATAATAAAATTTTGATAAGTTATTTGTTATAAAAAATATTTTTTTATTATATAAATATAAATTATTATTTATTAAAAGTTGGTAGAAGAGAATATTTTATTTTTGATTTTTTTTAGAAAATAAGAAGATGAAAAAAATGGTGATTAGAGAAAGAGAGAAAATAGAGTTAGATGGAAAGTTGGAAAGGACAAAAAAAATGATCTGTTAATTGTTGAATGGGTCATAAGGAACCTATTTCTAAACTAAAATACAAATAAGCCTATTTCTAAACTATTGAATACTAAATGCCTATTATAGACAAAAACCCTTTGAATCTATGCATATAAAAACATGAAATGTGCTTAAAACAAAGTTGTAAAAAATTATATAAAACTACTAATGAATTCTTGTATGTGACACTTACATGGTTGTGAAACTAATTAATAAGCTCTTGCTTATGCTCATCATACAACTATTTTTCTCCTCCATTTTTTTATAACGAGGATTGGTCTTCAGTAAATTTAAATGCATTCTATGATATTATGCAAGATATATCAATTACGTGTCATTAATAGTTAAATAAATAATAATTTTATTTTATATGAAAAGTTAAACCTATCATTACTTATTCTATGAACGGTTATGCCTTATTATTAATTACAAAAATAATTCTGTATGTTTTTCCTATTGAGTGCAATCAATAAACAATTTCTTACTTCCACCGAGCATAATATTACCTACTTGAATCATGTCACATTCTAAGAACGACTTGTGCAGGAGATTCCAAAATTCAGTGCAACCACTAAAGTATTGAAAACAAAACTCAATGGCCTCTCCAAAAATGTAACGTTCTACCATGCATCCTTCAGTATGATTTCTATTATTTACTTATCCTTTAAGGACTTGCATGTATCTCTCAAAACGATACATCCATTTTAAGTAAGTAGGACCACACAATTGAACCTCTCGAACCAAATAAACACACAAGTGAATCATTATATCAAAAAAAGGGAAAATATTTCTCAATAGACACAAATTCTTCCCAACATCTTTCTATAAAGAGTTTAACTCACTAATTTATATATATTTCTTGCATATTGTATTGAAGAATGAAAAATGATGAATTATTGATAATTGAACATGTTTTGGAAGAATTGATCTAATAGAAACTAGAAATAACTATTGCATTAAGATATGGCAATCATGTGATTTCAATCCATAAAGTTTCATATCAATCATAGACACAAAATTTCTTAAGTTGAATGAGTAACCGTCAAAAACTTTCACACCCACCAAACATTTACAAAACATATCCTTCTCTTTTATTGGCATTGTATATGATGTCGGTGGCAAGTATGTTCGATTCTTATCATTTTCCATCCTGGGTGCCAATTCAGGTCATATGCTCAGTTTCTTTAAATGCAATCTTGCTTTAATTTCATCCTTCATTTTTCTAGGTATATTAAGTAATGTACCAATAAAGCTCTCACATACATTTTCTTAATGTGCATGACATCTAAGATGTGACGAATGTGTACTTCTTTCTAATAAGGTAATTCCCAAAATAATGATTTTTAATTCCAACAATCATGATCTACTGATCGAGTAATATTTTCATATCATTTGAATGTTATACCATTCAATTTCCTAAATATCTCAATACCTCACAAAGGTCTTGGTGCAAGATCATGATCTTTTTCACCATTGAAAGTTTCTTTTAGTATCTAAACTTGTGTTCATATGGAAAAAATCTTATATGTCTTCTATAAGACATCTTTCCTCCATAAACAAGTTAAGTTACTGAAGTACCATCACCACAATTAGGGCATCCCATATAACCTTTTGTTTCATGTTCTGATAAGTTCCCATAGGTATGAAAATCATTAATTGTCCATAAAAGAACCCCTCTCAAGTTAAAGTATCCTTCTTTATGTGCATCATAAATATTTACATCATCATTCCACAATGTCTTTAAATCATCTATCAGAGGCTACAAATACACATAAATATTTACACCATCCTTCTTTATGGGCATCCCATATAACCTTGATGAGTGCTCAAAAAGCACTAAAATTACCATGATTTTATGAACATTAATTGATTAAAAATATATATATTTATATGATTTTATCATATATTTTTCTTTTTCGGAATCACGGGTATTTTTATTGTTTTTCAGGTATTTTCGCTTAAAAACGCAACTTAAAGACACAAAGAGAAATACTGGAAGCAATACATCACAAATATATTAATAAATAAATGAGGAAAGGTCAACACATATGGAAAAATGGGACAAAATGAGTCAAAAATGTCAAAAAGGAGGAAAACACGCACCGAGCCGTCCCACATCGGCCTTCGGCCTAAAGACGCGACCACACGCGTAACTCCTCACTCCCGCATGCATCGTGCGCATCAGATTCAGCGGCCTGCGCTAACCTCTTCTCATCTGCGCACGACTGCACCCATCAGCATCCAGTCCGTGCATGCCGCTGCCCATCTGCGCCCATTCCGTGCGCGCAGCCGCCCCCCACATCATGCTGACATCATCAATGACATCAGCAATCACCACTCTGCATTTTCATCATTTTTTTACATTTTTTCACCCACTTTTTCTCTCCATCCTCACCTATAAATACCCCCCTTCCCTTCTCTTCACTTCATACCATACCACAAAACACATATTCTCTTCTATTTCTTTCTCTCATTTCTTAGTTTTTTTTAGTTTTTCTAGTTTTTCTTAGTTTTTTTTAGTTTTTCTAGTTTTTCTTAGTTTTTAACTTTGCTTAGTTAGTTTTTCTTAGTTTTAGAGTTCTTCTCTTTTTGAGAAGAACTAATTATGTTTTTGTAATATATTTGTTTTTCGATTCAATAAATGGGAGTGCAAATTCCATTTGGAGGTTTTCTAGTAACCGGAATAGCATCGAAGTACTGTAAGGATTTTATTTTCTTTATAGTTATTTTTTATGCTTTATTCTTACATGTTATATTTAATTTATCTGTGATTAAATTTAACTTTGCAGGCTGTTTGTAAACATGATATAATAATAACGTTGTTATGCTTGCGAAATATTAAATAGGTTAAAATCTCTAAAATGAATTGATTTTATTTTTATTCAAGATTATATATTAGTAATGTTAGAGAGAAATATATTATTTTTCATTACAAACTTAAATCTGAAAATTAGATTTTAAGGTTTAGTTATCCGGTCTGATTTAGAGTAGTGCTCTTTTATTTGTTGGTACAATCGCCCGGTAGTTAGAGTGAAGCTCTATTTCAAAAGTTTTTATAAGAATTATTATCTGAAAATGTATTAACAACATGTTTTTAGTTGTGGTTTTAAAACTTGAAAGTTAGTACTCGGATAACTAAATTCTTAGGTTTAATTTGGACACCTTGAATAAAGTTTAAACTGTCTAACCCCACCAAAGGTGGCATTTAAATGGTTCATTTTCAATTTCTTAGAAAAAGGAATTAATTTAATTAACCAAATTAGTTATCAACACCACCCATAGGTGTTAATTGATTTGTTTAGTTAACAAAAAATATCTAACCCCACCAAAGGTGGTATTCATATAAAAAAGAGAGAATCAATAAATATCAATTCATATCTTTAATAACCTAAATAATATGAGCAAACATAATTAACTTAATTATTATATCCATAAATACTCCACCATTATAAATGATAAAATTTGCATAAATGTTTATTGAATCTATGTTTATTTTTATGTAAGTAGATTAAAAACACAAAACCCTAAAATATTGTGACAGGATGTTTAGGATTTAATTTTGTTTTTAAAAGTTTGAATAATAAATTAAAAACCACATACATTCCTTCCTTAGATCGACCTTGGGAGTATACTTATCATTTTCTACGAAATGATTCGTGCACTTGCGAGAGTTTTATAAATAAATAAAACCAAATGAACGGTAGGATCGGCGATGTCGGTTCTGCCCCATCAGTCCTGAGATCAATATTGTTAATATCATGAATTTTCTTTTCATACATAACGAGGGAGGAAGCGATGAAGGTTGTATGTTACCGTAATTACTGTCCAATAGCCATATCTGCTACTAAGGGAACTATGTGAATTAATTCCATAATTAGTAATGGCAAGACGAAAATTACATGGATCTGATGCAAATTGAGGGGATAAATTATCTATACTTTTCAATTTGGAGAACCAGAAGGATGACGTAGCATCCCATCATCAGATTGATTCTATGAAAGCCAAGTCAGCATCTTAGATATCTCTTTACTTTTGAACAACCTTTGAAAGCAGGGAATCGGAGGAAAGTACCAAAGAACCTTTACGGGCACACCTTTCTTAGGTGTTGTTTCATTTGTAGCATGCTTCCATATATATTCTTTACACACTAGACAATCATCTAATGTCTAATATTATTTTCTATTAAGAATGTAATAATTTGGAGAAGTATGAATCTTATGATATTTCATGCCAAATCAACTAAGAGATTTCTTCACTTCATACATTGAAGATGGTAACTCATTACCCTTAGGAAACATATCTATTAGTGCATTTAGTAATTTATGAATCCCTTGTCAAAAAAACAATTTTTGGCCTTCACATTATACAAATGAACCAATCCTGACATTTTAGTACATTTCTTGCATTCTGCATACAACAAATTTTTGACATCTTTTAGAAGTTTTTTAAAGATTTAGTGATCATTCTCATGTAGTTCATCTTGCACAGCATAAAACATATTTTCTATCTATACATTATGTCTAAGTGCTTATTCTGATAAGATGTATATAATCCAATCACAACCTTATTTATCTATTCCCCATGAGTATTATCAATATTTTTCCCATGATAATACCAATATTTATAACTCAAAAGAATACCACTACAGATAAGGTGATACTTAACCTCATCAATATCATGAAATTTCACATTTTTACATTTAACACATGGGCATTGAATCATATTAATTTTATTATTACTATTTCTACCAAAAAATTCCAAGAAAGTTTCAACTCTAGAAATATATCCTGCTCAATTCTATACTTTGATATCCAAGATTTGCCTATTTTCTATTGATGACATAAAACATATTAAATATGTATACAATAGAATATAAATGTATTAATCACTAATATATTTTAGCTATTATTATATATAAAGTTATAAATTATTAGAATATCTATCAAAACATCATATAAAAATAAATATATAAAATCCAAACAATTAATAAACTCATTAAAACATTAACAATATATACTATATAATAATTTATATACATAAATAATGCATGTAATATAATAGTACGTTTATATATATAAATACATGTAATAATAATAATTTTAATCTTGAATAAAATTAGTTAAAATAAATAAATCAAAAATACTTTCTTCTCTTCTAAACTTGAATAAAAATATATCATCTATATAATACAAAAATATATACCAATAATCAATAACACATAATTTACATTAAAATAATAATAATAATTTTATAAAAATTATATAAAAATATAAAATATCAATAATAAGTGTAAAATAATTCATAGAAATACTTACAAGAATAAAACAAGTAAGAAAATGAAGTAAATGAAAGAAAACGGTGCTTGGTAAGTGAGAAATTGAAGAAAAAGGGATAAGAATAAATTGAGTATTATGCTTAAAAAATGGTAGGTCTATATTAAAAATTGGAGAGGAACAAAACCCGAATAACAGCGCTAGAAATGGTGGTAAGAAGTGGCCAAAAATGGAAAAAGAAATTTAGAGGCATGCATAGTTTTTTGGAGATAAATAAGGCGACACAAGCAAAAACTATCGACAAACGGGGGGAAGAAGAAGAAGAAGTAAAAAAAGACGTATTATTGGTTCTACGTGTTAGTTAAATCTACACGTGGCACACATCGTCGATTTTATGTGCCAACCAACGTGAGCCACGTGTAGCGTCGGTTGACATATAGAACTGATGATACGTGTCATGTGTAACATTGATTGACACATAGGATCGATGCTACTCATTACACATCAGTTGATGTGGAAATTGACACTACAATTGGCACATAGTGTTGGTTGTTCACATCAACCGACGCGAAGCCACATGTAGCATCATTCTTACATGTCAACTGATGAAAAATTATGGGTTCATTGATGTGTAAGACTGACGTTACATGTGGCTTCGTGTCGATTGATATATACAATCGAGGCTAATTTCCATGTGTAGCTTCGATTGTGCACGTCAATTGATGTTATTTTTTGATTTTTTTTTACAATTTTTTAACTTGGAGTATATTTTAAGTCGATTTTTTAACATGAACCGACCTTAAATTTTAAGTCCGTTTATAAGCATACTGACTTTATATCCCAACTTAAATACTCTTTATTGTAGTAGTGTTATTTGCTGATCCTATTCAAGAATTGGTATGGAATTACAGGTATATCCATCAATCCAAATATTTAAATTTTATACAAAAAAAACTATGTATTTTCACAAATTTCAACAAATAGTTATAAAATAAACAATTCTAAACAATGTTTACGTGACATGAAATAAAATTAAACAGAATAATCAACATAAAAAAAAATAAAATATCCAAAAACAATAAAAACTAAAATTCTTAAAATAAAAACAAAACAAAAATACATAAATACTAATAAAATTTTGGATCAAAATTTAGAGCTACTCCTCTATGTCATCTAGACCTTATTTTTCAGGTTGTTGTAATAATCTTTGTAGAGGTACAAAAGTGAAATCATAATGAGGATACTCAGGTGTCTCTAATTGGCTTGTATCTACCTTGAGATGACTCAATTATAACCAATTCATTTTATATATTAACTGATTATGTTCCACCTAATCACAATGCTATTGAATCAAGAATGTAGCTTGTTGGGCAAAATAGGCTTGCTAGTATTCTTCAGTATAGCTCATACTTTCACCAAAATTATGAAATTTTTATTTCATAGATAGTCTTGATGGAGTAATGGCTCATCATTCTCTTGGAACAATAGTCATACCAAAGGTGAGCTCATCAAAATATATTTGGTTCAATAATTCATCAGGTTGTATAACAACTTCACCTTTTGAATGACATACCCCCACTTTCTTACATAACGTAGTGATTAACTAGGAGGAAAAGAAGTTCATACAGTGACTATTTGTAGATAACTTAATCCTATAGTGAATTATGTTCCCTATGTCCATAGGTATCTTGGATGCGATTGCATACAGTAAAATATACCTATCTCTATCAATAGTGAGGTAATGTCTTATGAGCATAAGTCTTGAACACACAAAGCATTGCCAAATACAAGCAATTTTATCCTAATACTTTGCTTCAAAACCCTTATGTTTATTACTAGTATATATCCATTAAGCATGTTGTATAGTTAAGGTTTTTAAGACTATACATAATCCACATTATTTAAATAATGCTCATACTCATCTTTTTCAATATTCACTAAATAATATTGAGTATTTATATTATTAGGTTCAATTGGAGCTAATACATTCTTTACTAAAACTTGATTATCAATAGCATCAGGAACATTCACATATAATTCCCAAACAATGGATTCAATTGTAGCCTCTAGTTCTTTTACAAAAATATTTCATCCAAGGCTTGCTATTACATCTATTATTCCCTTAGGTCCAAAAATAAAATTCATCCCCTTTCAGGTGTAAATCCTTTATTCACTTCTATCACTTTTTCAAAGTAGACTTTGGCCTCAAAACTAGAAAATTTAGACTTATCATACTCTTTCGAAGTGAAAACCTCATTTCATTTCCTACTTCTTTATGGAGCCATTTTCAACAATTTTAACAATATCTAAAAAAATTGGATGTTCAAATAATTTCCAAATAACAACACAAATTATTCCAATATTTTTCCTAACCCCTCTTTGTCCTAATTAGGGTTTTAAAACTCTTAAAAATCACAAATACTTCACAAATCTTAGAGAATTTAATTTAAAGACTCAAATTCTAAAAATTTATGAAACCTTACTTGTTTTATTGTGGATTAAAGAACATCTCGCCTTGAAGATGAAGATTTCTTGATATTGTTAATAAGTTTTGAAAATTTCTTTGTGGAATGGTTATGAAAGTGTTTTTAAAAAAAATGGAAAAATTATTGAAGAAATGTGGGATTTTTTAGGGTATTGAGGCGTTTGGTGGTAAAGCAAATTAAGTTTATGTGTAGAAAGTGTGAACAAATGAGGAAAAAGTGAAAGAAAATTCACATGGAGAGGTATTTCTATCCAAAAAATCAATAAGGCCTGACATAATAATATTCATATGGGTGTAGGGGAAGTATCGCATTCTGACCCATCTTAAAAAATTTGTCCACATGCCACGGCTCAAAATAGAGCATTGCGCTCCAAAATATTTTCACACTCGTTTACCCCTTTTTCCATATTATTATTATAACAATACATTTAAACATAAAAATATATATTTCAACAATCACACAAAAAATTAAAATAATAAAATGACAAAAAAATCAATTATCAATAAAATAAAAATAAAAAAACTTAAAGCAATAATAAAATACAATAATGGGTTAGTAGCTCTGACCTTGCAACTATTCCTTTCCATTCTTTTACAAATTCGCATTTAGTAGCTCTCTTTATACTTCCATTTTTTTAATGGAAGCCTCTACATATTCTAACCTCTAATTTGTTTTGGATTGGTTGTCTCTACTCACTTGAATGAATGCATTTAAATTCCCCTCCAAATTTGGCTTATTAGGAGGATTCTTGGGCATTTATTGGTGGAATTACTAGCCCAGTTGATTTCAATTATTGGAAAATTGAGGATTGTTCTCGCTCCAAGAGAAATTAGGATGATTCCTCCCTACTGGATTGTAGGTATTAGCATAGGGCTTGTACCTGGAGCTTGGTTGGTACACAACATTGTTCTTTATTTATTGTAGCATGTATTATAAGAAGTGAAACTTGTTTGGTTAATTGTGCAAGTTGCAATTGAACTTCAGTATTCGAGTCCATTTCATGAGAATAGAGAAAAAGTTGCAATCTTAGCTCTTAGCTTTGACATTTTTTTATGAGAATATAATTTTTCTATAAACTTATTATAAACATCCTCCCATGTCATTAAGGGACCTGTGGGAAGTGACATTAGCCATATATTGCCTCTATTTTTAAGAGTGTTGATGAGCGAAAACCGACATCGCCGATCCTACCATTCATTTGGTTTTATTTATTTATAAAACTCTCGCAAGTGCACGAATCATTTCGTAGAAAATGATAAGTATACTCCCAAGGTCGATCTAAGGAAGGAATGTATGTGGTTTTTAATTTATTATTCAAACTTTTAAAAACAAAATTAAATCCTAAACATCCTGTCACAATATTTTAGGGTTTTGTGTTTTTAATCTACTTACATAAAAATAAACATAGATTCAATAAACATTTATGCAAATTTTATCATTTATAATGGTGGAGTATTTATGGATATAATAATTAAGTTAATTATGTTTGCTCATATTATTTAGGTTATTAAAGATATGAATTGATATTTATTGATTCTCTCTTTTTTATATGAATACCACCTTTGGTGGGGTTAGATATTTTTTGTTAACTAAACAAATCAATTAACACCTATGGGTGGTGTTGATAACTAATTTGGTTAATTAAATTAATTCCTTTTTCTAAGAAATTGAAAATGAACCATTTAAATGCCACCTTTGGTGGGGTTAGACAGTTTAAACTTTATTCAAGGTGTCCAAATTAAACCTAAGAATTTAGTTATCCGAGTACTAACTTTCAAGTTTTAAAACCACAACTAAAAACATGTTGTTAATACATTTTCAGATAATAATTCTTATAAAAACTTTTGAAATAGAGCTTCACTCTAACTACCGGGCGATTGTACCAACAAATAAAAGAGCACTACTCTAAATCAGACCGGATAACTAAACCTTAAAATCTAATTTTCAGATTTAAGTTTGTAATGAAAATAATATATTTCTCTCTAACATTCTTAATATAAAATCTTGAATAAAAATAAAATCAATTCATTTTAGAGATTTTCACCTATTTAATATTTTGCAAGCATAACAACGTTATTATTATATCATGTTTACAAACAGCCAGTAAAGTTAAATTTAATCACAGACAAATTAAATATAACATGTAAGAATAAAGCATAAAAAATAACTGCAAAGAAAATAAAATCCTTACAGAACTTCGATGCTATTCCCGTTGCTGGAAAACCTCCTAGCGGAATTTGCACTCCCATTTATTGAATAGAAAAACAAATAAATTACAAAAACATAGCTAGTTCTTCACAAAAAGAGAAGAACTCTAAAACTAAGAAAAACTAAAAAAACTAAAAACTAAGAAATGGTGGAAAGAAAGAGAAGAGAAGATGTGTTTTGAGGTGTGGTATGAAGTGAACAGAATGTGGGTATTTATAGGTGAGGAAAGGAGAGAAAAGTGGGTGAAAAAATGATGAAAACACGGAGTGGTGATTACTGATGTCATTGATGACGTCAACATGACGTGGGGCGGCTGCGCGCGAATTGGGGCGCAGATGGCAGCGGCGCGCGAATTGGGGCGCAGATGGCAGCGGCGCGCGTGGAAGGCAGCAGTGGTGCGCAGAGGCGCGCGTGGAAAGAGGCAAGGGCATGCGCGGATTGGAGATCTGGCGCGCGTGGACTGGGCATACTGCGCGCACGGATGCGCGCGGGAGTGGGGATCTACGCGCGTGGCTAGGTGCTGGCACGCGCGGGCTGGGCAGCTCCGTGCGCGTTTTCCTCCTTTTTGACATTTTTGACATTTTTGACCCATTTTGTCCAATGTTTCCATATTTGTTGACCTTTCCTCATTTATTTATTAATATATTTTTGATGTATTACTTCCAGTATTCCTCTTTGAGTCTTTAAGTTACGTTTTTAAGTAGAAATACTTGAAAAAACAATAAAAATACCCGTGATTCCGAAAAAGACAAATTTATATAAATATATGATAAAACATATAAATATATATATATATATATATTTAATCAATTAATGTGTATAAAATCATGGTAATTTTAGTGCTTTTTGAGCACTCATAAGGTGTAGGGGAAGTACTACATTCTTAAATGATCCTCGGTGAGTACACCGAGGGAGAATGTTTGGACTGTTGAGTAAAAGTGTCTAATAAAAAACAATGAGTTTTCATTAGAAAATCCATTAAAGGAATGTAACATGAAAAAATGAATGTTTCTCAATTCATAATTTTGAGCAGCCTCACCCAGTTGGATTGAGGTAGTAGTAGTGCCAATTACTCACCTTGCATACTCCTTCATTGTGGTTTCCTTTGGTGGTAGATTTCCCCCATATTTGATGGTTTAGGTAAAGGGTCAAGGTTTGATTCACATATTTGTTCTACAAAAGGTTATGTGACTTCAAAGTCCAGCCTTCTTGACAATGTATTGGTTCTATATACATTATTTGTATAAGGTGTGAGAGGGTATCCTAGGACCTACTACCTCATATAGACTTTTTAAAACATAATTTAAATCACCTCTTAAGTATAAAAATAAAAGGATAAAATAAATGTATAAATTGATAATACATTACATATTTGTACATAGAAATACTAAACATATAGAAATTAAAAGAATAAAACGATACAATGATACATGTGCTATTAAAAGAAAATAAATTATATAAGAAACAATTTATTACACAAAAATACTAAACATAAAGTAAAAGAAAAAAAATATAAGAGTTAATAAATAAATAAAATAAAAGAAAGAGAATTGTTTTAAGAAAAGAATATTAAATTAAAAATAAAAGAAAAGAAAGTTAATTTTATTATATAAATAAAATCTTAAAGTTTTTCAAAAGTTTTAAGATTTTAAGATTTTATTATTATTAAATATAATAGAATTTTGTTAATTAATTTTTGAAAAATATAAGAAAAGAAAGTTTAAAAATAAAACAAAATAAAAGAAAACGAAAGTTTAAAAATAATATTTTTATTTTATTTTTATTTATTTGTTATTATTTTAAAAATAATAGAAAATTTAAAATTTAAAATATCAAAAATTAATTAATAACATTGATATTTTAAAATTTTAAATAAAAATCACAAAATTAACAATACAAAAAGTTTTTAAAATTTTGGTAATAAAAAATTAAAAACGCTACCTCTCCTCAACAACGGCGCCAAAAACTTGATGTTTGTAAGTGTTATCTAGTTTTTGATGCTATTACCAGTATATATGATAATGATGCCAAAAATTTGATGTGCTAAAATTAGGCATATAAATATATTGTAATTTATAAAATATTTCACAAGTATACGAATCACTTATAAAAAATAATAAGTGTACTTCCAAGGTAGGTCTAAAAAGAAATTATATGATTTTTAAATAATTCAACAAATTTTTAAAAACGAAAATAAACCTAAATATTTTATCACAAAGTTTGAGTTTAAAGATCTAAATTAATGACATAAAATGAAGATATATTCAATAAATATATAGGTAATTAAAAATTTATCATGCAGTAGAGAATTTATGGGATACATTAACTTGTTAATTATACTTGCTCAACATTAAGTATGATATTAAAAATATAAACTAAGATTATTGATTCTTACTCTTTTATAAGAAATTATCATAAGATGGGGATCAATTTCATTATTAATCAATTATCAATGAAATTCTTATGGCAGAGGCTAATAATTAATAATTAACTAAATTATGCTTTATTTTTAAGAAATTAATAAAACATTTAATTGATGCTTTTAGTAATGTTATCAATTTAAAACTCTCGTCAAGGTGTCTAAGTTAGGTTAATTATTTAAGTATCTATAAACTAAATTTTAAATTTTAAATCTATTATGAAAAATATATCATTAATATATTTTCAATAATAAATCTTAGAAAAATCTTAGAAAAATCTTTGAAATCGAATTCTCTAAATCAAATCCAGAATATTTCATCTAACACCTAAGAGTTTACTCCAAATTAGATTTAGGTTATTAAATCCTAAATCTAATTATCTTGTTTATTATGAAAAATACTTTCTTAATATATTTTTCTTTTACGAAATTCATTTTAATCTTGATGAAGAAATAAAACTTAAATCCATTTTGAAAAAATGTTTAATCTACTTTAATATTTAACCAATGTAACAGTATTACTAATATCTCATATTATTTATTTCCAAACATGCATATTTTAATAAATATTCGATAAATTAAACAGAGCATGTAAAATAATACATAAAGATATTTTGAAAAGAATACATTTAAATATACCTCAACAAAATCTTAGTATTGTTTCTGTTTTGAAAAACCTTCAAACAGAATTTCCAACATCGTTTATTGAATTAAAAATATAATTACTACATAAACTAAAATTGTTCAACTTTAAAATTAGAGAAGAACTTAAAACACTAAAAGAAAAGTTAAGAAAACTTAATAAACTAAGAAATCAGCCTAAGAATAAAGTAGTGGGATAGGATATCTATTACAATATAATTTGGGTCCTCTTTATATGTGTAGGAAAGGAGAAAATATTGATCAAATGAATGGTGTTGTGACATAGAATTATTTCATGCTATTACCCGCATCAATTCTAGGATGCGTGATTCTCAATCCTTTTACCACACGTTATAGCTCATAAAACTTCCACGCCATGGCCTACGTTATTCTGAACAAATGCGCCTTTTATTTTCCTTGTATATTCTTTTTCATGGTTTGGAACATATGCAATTCTTTACATATGTTATCGTTTAAGCTTTTGAAGTTGAAATTGACACTTTCAGATATATTCTTCAAGTGTTTGATCAATTATATCTTTTTAGAGCTAAAATATCTAAAAAATAAAAAATAAAACATACCCATGATTCTGAAAAATAGATTTGTTTAAAATAATAGTAAAACTAAGCAAATATATATCTATTTAATCATTTAACATGTATAAATTCTTGATATATTACATTCTTTTGAGCATTGATCACCTAGAATTAAGGCTTTAATCTTTCCTATATAAAGAACCTAATGCTCCATATATTAATTAACCACAAGAGTATCAATCTTTTCATCTTAAGCTCTCTCTTTCAAATTGCTTTGAAAAAAGATCATATTGCATTAGGCTTCTTTCTTAATATTTTTCTATGACCTTTTATGGATCAAAATCTAAGAGAACTTAAACCTATAAGTTTAGAAGGTAAGAAATCTAAACCCAATGGACCAAAATGTTTTGAATGCAATGGAATTGGTCACTTTACAGCTGAGTGTGATAAAAAGAAGAGAATTGGAATGGCTTTCAATGCTATCCTTAGCAATATAGAAAGTGACAATGACAATATTAATCACTCAAAATATTGTAGCACCAACTATTTGGAATTTATTAGAAAGATTGGTGGACACTCCTATAAGTCTAACTTTGATTCGAATAATAAGAGTAGTGATGCTGAATTTCTACTAAATAAATTTAATGCAAATAGTCTTGATAAATTACTTATTGATTTAGTTAGCAGTAAGAAACAAAAGGATAGGTTAATGGTAGTAACCAAATTAAATGATAAACTTAAATCCTATGAAATTAATTCCTCAATCTTTGAAAAAGAAAAAATTTAGTTGTCTAAACATGATAGTGTTTTTAATTCAAGTCTTCCAAATCTTAAACAAGAAAATAAGAATAAGAATCAAAGAAAGCCATAAAGAGGTTGACCATTGGAGTTGAAAGGCTACACAAAGTTTGTAACTATAGAAAACCTGTTGGAGATAAGAGAGCATTAGGTTAGGTAGACAACTCATTTTGTAACCCCTTCTAACCCCTATTCTTCATGTAGTACACATGGCCTTCGTTATAAGGATTAATGTTCTACACCTTTAACATCAAAAACCACATTTGTAAGTCCTTCTAATTGATGGGCAGAACCGACATCGCCAATCCTGCCGATAATTTGGTTTTATATTTATAAAACTCTCGTAAGTGTACGAATCATTTCGTAGAAAATGATAAGTATACTCCCAAGGTCGATCTAAGGAAGGAATATATGTGGTTTTTAATTTATTATTCAAACTTTTAAAAACGAAATTAAATCCTAAACATCTTGTCACAATATTTTAGGGATTTGTGTTTTTAATCTAATAACATAAAAATAAACATAGATACAGATTCAATAAACATTTATGCAAATTTTATCATTAATAATAGTGGAGTATTTATGGATATAATAACTAAGTTAATTATGCTTGCTCATATTATTTAGATTATTAAAGATATAAATTGATATTTATTGATTCTCTCCTTTTTTATATGAATATCACCTTTGGTGGGGTTAGATATTCTTTGTTAACTAAACAAATCAATTAATACCTATATGTGGGGTTGATAACTAATTTGGTTATTTAAATTAATTTCTTTTTCTAAGAGATTGAAAATGAACCATTTAAATGCCACCTTTGGTGGGGTTAGACAGTTTAAACTTTATTCAAGGTGTCCAAATTAAATCTAAGAATTTAGTTATCCGAGTACTAACTTTCAAGTTTTAAAACCACTACTGAAAACATTTGTCAATACATTTTCAGATAATAATTCTTATAAAAACTTTTGAAATAGAGCTTCACTCTAACTACCAGGCGATTTAACCAACAAATAAAAGAGCACTATTCTAAATCAGATCGGATAACTAAACCTTAAAATCTAATTTTCAGATTTAAGTTTGTAATGAAAAATAATATATTTCTCTCTAACATTCTTAATATAAAATCTTGAATAAAAACAAAATCAATTTATTTTAGAGATTTTTACCTATTTAATATTTCACAAGCATAACAACGTTATTATTATATCATGTTTATAAACAGCCAGTAAAGTTAAATTTTATCACAGAAAAATTAAATCCAACATATAAGAATAAAACATAAAAAATAATTGTAAAGAAAATAAAATCCTTACAATACTTTGATGTTATTCTTGTTGCTAGAAAACCTCCAAACGGATTTTACACTTCCATTTATTGAATCAAAAAACAAATAAATTACAAAAACATAATGAGTTCTTCTCAAAAAGAGAAGGCCAATGGACATGTGAACATCACGCAAGCAAGAAAGACCAATCAGAGCGTGCGGTAGATACTAGGTGATGTAGGCCATGGCACATGTCGACACGACGCCATACAATCCATATCTCCAAATAGCCTACCATATGCCATTTACCAACACTATTAATTTTCCTTTTTTTCATCTTAGCTCTTAATCTGAAGCTGATCTAACGGTTCAGATTCCATTTGAGCCTAATTTGACCCCCAATTTTCCCAAAAACCCTAAGGAGCCAAAAATTAACAAATTTTTTTATTAATTTTTGGTACTAAGAAGAGAGAAAAATACAGAAAATTCAAAAGGAGATACAAATTTGGTGGATTCAAGCGGAGATTAGTACTATAATTCAAGAGATTGATTGTATTCATTCTTCTCTTTTCTTTATCAATTTTTATATCTTTCTTTATGAAAAATATGAGATTTATAAACAAAATCATATTTAACTAATTTATTAATTTAAGGGTCTTATGAACCTAATTTCTACATATGATGACCTAATATTTTTACCTTAATTATGATTTCAATTTAATTATATTATTTAGTCTAATTTTTATGCTATTAATTATTTGGCCAACAATTGGCCTATAAAAGCAATTAAACATATTTGAGAGAATTATTTAATTGTTTGTCTTGATTAAATAACATGAATAGTTTTTAAGCAGATATGTATGATTCTTATACATATGATCCAAAGTTGATAAACTTAATAAGTAGTAAGCAATTAATTAACATGAGAGTGTGATTAGGTTAATTATTGTATGATGTGTAGTTTACTTGAGAGAAGAATACATGCTAGGTTAGATTCCATTGATCATGCAATTGATCGATAATTATATTGGAGGAATTTTAGTGATTCACATGTTTAAAAAATCAAGGTATTAAGTATTATTAGATATTTTCTCATATATCTTCTTATCTTCCATTCCTGAGTTAATTAATTATTGTTGTTTCTTTTTAGTGTTTTTAATTTTGCTTTCTAAAAGCACCAAAAATATTGATCTTTACTTTTTAGTTTTAAAAATTAGTTTCTAATGGCATAATCTCCATATAAATGGTTTTTTCTTATTATTATATTACTTATTTATGATACGTATACTTGCATATCCATTGCACACAATTTGTATTAATCAATCATATGATACAAAGAAGTCATCTTTTCTTGAATCTTAATAGCTCATATGTACACTCAAAATCAAAACAATAAATATGCACACAACTTGTCTTGAAAGACTCATTATTCATTAGTTTAGTGTATATAATAATAGTAAAGTAAAGAAACAAACTTAAGCAATGAGTATTAACAGATAAAATATTAAAATATTAAAATATTAAAATTACTCCTTCTATATGACATGTCAAAGTGAATACTTAATCAAACGTGTTCTCACATTAATACCTACTCTCCATTTTTTTGTTATACAAAAATATAATTTAATTTTGAAGATTAAATTTAATATGAGCATAAATTTGATGTAAGTAATGAATGAATCTCCCTCAGTTCTATGACTCCCCAAAATAAAGTAGAATAAAACAAAATTTATCATATTTGAGAAATTTAATTTTTTTTCTTTTTTAAAAAGTTAGTAAACTTATTTAAACATGACTAGAACAGAACACACATTTAAGAAATTACTTTTATTCAAAATTTAACTATTTATTGAAGGCATAAGTATTTTGACAAGACACATAGACATACTAACACATATAGTAACGCATCGACAATTACTGAAAATAAGATACATATTTGAACTTCAAAAGTATGCCATTTAATTCATTTATTATGAATCATGAAAGATTCAAAGGAAAGAGTATCTCCTATTATAAAAGAATGCAATTGAATCGTCAATATCACCAAAAACTATTTACCAAGAGAGAACTTAAAATATTTTTGTTCTCCTTTTTTTATATATACAAATTAGTTATTTATTATTTATTTATTTTATTTTTGTATAACCAACTTTTGACTTCTTCTTTTTGTGCACTGTAAGCTTTTTTTGTTTTATTTTCCTTTTATTTAAGGAATTATGCACTAGCCTGAAATCTAGTGTGATGACTTTCACTCTAATTGTGAGGTAGCCATCCCCGCTTACTACAAACAACACACATTATAGTAGGTAGCCTTCTCAAAACTAGGTGTTTCTTTATAAGGAAAATTTTGAAAGTGAAAAATAGAGCTTAAGTATAGTTTTGCAATCAAGGTTAGCTTAATGTCACGACCTTAAATTCTCAAGTAGTGATCGTGCGGCACTTAGTCGCATTAGTTACCTTGCTAAGCACCTTTCACTTGAATGAATTCTCCAAAGAGATTAGAAAGAGAGTTTGTAAAGAATGCTTTGTATTGCTCTAGAGAGAGTTTATGTTACAAGATGCTAAGAATTCCCAAGGATTTCCCAAGTTTTCCAAGTTGATTACAAATGGAGACCAGTGGGTCTATTTATAGTGTGGCTCTAAGCTTAAGACTATGCCACCACATTCTAGAGATTTCTAAGTCTATAATATACAAGAGAGTTCTTGTTTTATCTACAATATGCCACAAGGGTCTAGGACCTTCTAGCCAACTCTAGAGTCTTCTAGGTTTGTCTAGCTCCCCGTACACGTTAGGGATGTTAGTAAGCTTAGGCGGCCTACATCCTTCATGAACCATCCGACATGTTCTAGAATATTCTAGTCCATTCTAGCACTCTCCAGCGTGCTCTAGAACATTCTAGGGTCTTCAAGGCTTGAGTTGAGTCCGTCTAACTCTAGCGCTTCCTAGACATATCTAGGCCACTCTAGAACCTTCTCATGTAGAAAATTCTAGATCCTTTAGGCAAGCACCATTTATTTTGGATTTTTAGGGACAATTCGAGCGGGATGTGACACCCTCCCCCACTCAAGTTCGCGACGCCCTCGTCACGCCTTCAAGCTGAAACCTCTCTATGGCATCTTTGAATTGCCATAAAGACTCTTCGGGTTCCCAGCTTGCTTCTACGTCTGGGGCATTTTTCCATTTGACCAAGTATTCCCGATAACTTGGCACGCCCCTACGTCGGATCAAGTGGTCCGCCAAAATTGAGTCCACTTCCCTGTCAAAGTAGGTTACCAGTGTGGTAGGCGCCCTCTTGGATTCTCCCCTACTCATGTATTCCTTGTCTCCATGAAAAGGTTTCAGCATACTTACATGAAAGACCGGATAGATTTTGAGCTTTGGAGGGAGTTATAGCTTGTACGACACCTTAACGATTTTCTTGAGGACAGGAAATGGTCCCTCATACTTCCGCACCAACCCCTTATGAACCTTCTTCAAGGACTTGAATTTTTGGGGCAATAGTTTGACAAGGACCAAATCACCTTCCTGAAATTCCACCATCCTCCTTTTCTTGTCAGCCCATTTCTTCATCTTCTTAGATGCTTTGTTCAGATAAGCTTTGGCCAACTCGGCCTTTTCATGCCACGCCTTGGCAAACTTGAGGGCAGTAGGGTTCTTCCCTTCGTAACTCGTGGCCAAGGCATGGGGAGTCATGGGTTGTTTCTCCATGACAATTTCAAAGGGACTCTTTGCGGTGAACTCGCTCCTCTGCAAATTATATGAGAATTGGGCTACATCCAACAACTTCGCCCAATCCCGTTGATTAGCACTTACAAAGTGCCTAAGATACAACTCCAGCAACGCGTTGGCACGCTCTGTTTTTCCATTACTTTGTGGGTGAAAGCTTGTGGAGAAATTCAAGTCTGATCCTAACAGCTTGAATAGTTATGTCCAAAATTTCCCCGTGAATCGTGGGTCTCAGTCACTCACGATATTGGAAGGAATTCCCCAATGCTTCACAACAATCTTGAGGAATAAACATGTTGTCTCATCTACCGTGCAGTCCGTCGAGGCAGGTATGAATGTTGCGTATTTGTTGAAGCGGTCGATGACAACAATAATGCTGCCAAAGCCTTCTGATTTTGGCAGGCAGGTAATGAAGTCCATTGAGACACTCTCCCAGGGTCTCTCTGAAGTAGGTAACAGCTCTAGCAAACCTCCAGGTGCATGCTGCTCAATCTTGTCCTGTTGGCATACAAGACAAGTCCTCACGTAAGCTTCAATATCGTCCCATAGTTGTGGCCAATAGTAGATTGATTTAATCAAAGCAAGGGTGCGCCTCATCCCTGGGTGTCCAGCCCATAATGAATCATGACACTCCTTGATTAGCTCCCTCCTTAAGTTCTCCCATTTCGGCACAAAGATGCGATTCTGCTTGGCGTAGAGTAGACCGTCACTCAGCCAAAATCGCCTAGTCTTTCCTTCCTTGATGAGGGCAAGGAGGTTTTGAGCAAGGGCATCATGTTCTAACCCTTCTTTGATCCTTTCCAACAAAGGGCTACTTGGCCTACTCAAGGTTGCTAGCTCCGTCTTTCGACTTGGTGGGTCAACCATAACGTTTCCGCTGCACGACTCTGATTTTTCCACTTGATAAGAACTCATTGTTGGTGGTCTTGTGTCAAGATCCAACTCAACTTTGTGGTCCACCTCCCTCCTTGGAGGTAACCGTTCCGACATCACCTCATGGGACTTATTTGAGACAACTTGCACTTCCGTCGGCAAGTTTGGCTTTGACAACTCCTCCTCCTTGTCGTATTCTTTTGAGATGGTCCGGTAACTCTCTTTTTCTCTCTTCAATCCCTTCTTGAATTGAAGTGCCGAGAGAGCTTGGGTCGTACGTTTAGTGGTCCTGTCCGTCAGTACCACATATGCCTTTGATCCATCCATTATACACATAGAGTTTAAGTATGGCACAAAGAAAGCTTTAACCTGGTCCAAGAAATCCATGCTGAATACTATCGAGTAGTCATCCATAGGCGCCACCGATAAGTCCACTTGGCCAGTCCAAGCACCAAGACTGACCTTAACTCCGCAAGCAACTCCATGCAATGGTAGTGCTACTGAGTTAACTTCTTTCAGAGATCCCCCTCCATGGACTACCTTCAGGCCGAGTCGCTTTGCTTCCTCCACTGAAAAAAAGTTGTGAGATGAATGCGGTGTAAATGAAAAGCCTTGGTGACCTTCCCGTTGATGGCTACATCTACATACATCAAGCCTTTAGGGGTCTTTGAGGCACTCTGCAATGCACCAAGTAGGCGCAAAGAACTCATCTTTGCACCTTCGTCCGACTCGCCTCCATCCTGGTCATGAGTGGAAGCAACTAAGGCACTCAAGGCCTTCCTTTTTGGACATTCTCGTGCCCAATGCGGTCCGTCGCATATGAAGCACGTCACACGGGGCTTTGAGGCACTCTGATCCTCCCTTTCCTTCCCCTTATCTCTTGGATTGAATGAGGAGCTGTCTTTATGGTTTTTGGACTCCTGACTTTTGGCATGGCCTCCACCACTTTTTCCTCCACCAAAATTTTTATCCGTGGCTTTTGAGCTCTCCTTGTTGGTAGAGTAATCAATAAAGATTTCCGCAATCGCAATGGCCGAAGATAAGTCTTGAACACCACGTCGCTTAAGCTCGAGATTAGCCCATGATTGGAGAGCATCCATGAACAAGAATAGGGCATCCTTGTCTAATGTGTCAGGAACTTCAAGCAATAAGGTTGTGAACTCCTTCACATAGTCTCTTATGCTACCCGTTTGCTTCAATCGTCGCAATCGGCCCCTTGCCTCCTCCTCAGCATTTGCGGGGAAGAACTGCATTTTGAACTCCCTTTTGAAATCTTCAAAGGTGTCAATTGTGCAAACCCCTCGTTACACATCTCCATGCCTCCTTCTCCACCACAACATAGCAGTGTCAGTCAAGTACATGGCAGCAGTTTGGATCTTGCTAGCATGATCCGTTATGCCAGTAGCCTCAAAATATTGTTCTAGCCCCCATAGGAAGTTCTCCACTTCCCTAGCATTCCTAACACCATTGAAGGTATTAGGCTTGGGAACATCCACCCTCTTAGCCTCAATAACAGTGGTTGTGCTAGTTCCCACGGCCATAGCCCGCTTACATAGAGCTAGATCACCACTCATATCCTCAACTCTATGTAACACATTAGCAAGTTCTCTTTGGACAAGATCTCGTACCTTGGCAAGTTTGGCCTTCAACCCATCAATCTCTTGCCTTAGCCCACCGTCTAGCTCATTGAGAGACATCTTAACCGCTGCATGGATCTCCACATCCTCGGCCTCCAAGCCATTGCAAATTTTCTCTAAGTTATCCACCCTATCAAACAGCTCCCCTAAGCTGTCCTGCGCACTCCTCACTCGTGCTTCTAAGCTAGAAAGCATGTCTTTCGACTTGGCTCGAGATTCCTTTGATGGTTTCCGAGTTTCCTCACGCCCACGTTCCATAGGTGGTTGCACTAAGCCTACCTTTCACCGAATGAATTCTCTAAAGAGATTAGAAAGAGAGTTTGTAAAGAATGCTTTGTATTGCTCTAGAGAGAGTTTATGTTACAAGATGCTAAGAATTCCCAAGGATTTCCCAAGTTTTCCAAGTTGATTACAAATAGAGACCAATGGGTCTATTTATAGTGTGGCTCTAAGCTTAAGGCTATGCCACCACATTCTAGAGATTTCTAAGTCTAGAATATACAAGAGAGTTCTTGTTTTATCTACAATATGTCACAAGGGTCTAGGACCTTCTAGCCAACTCTAGAGTCTTCTAGGTTTGTCTAGCTCCTTCATGCATGTTCCGGGATGTTCCGTAAGCTTCCAGCGGCTTCTACATCCTTCATGAACCATCCGGCATGTTCTATAATATTCTAGTCCATTCTAGCACTTTCCAGCGTGCTCTAGAACATTCTAGGGTCTTCAAGGCTTGAGTTGAGTCCGTCCAACTCTAGCGCTTCCTAGACATCTCTAGGCCACTCTAGAACCTTCTCATGTAGAAAAGTCTAGATCCTTTAGGCAAGCACCATTTATTTTGGATTTTTAGGGACAATTCGAGCGGGATGTGACATTAAGCCTTCAAATCTCACAAAATTAATCCAAACTTCAAGCATGATGAGTTCGGTGAGTGTGTGAGTAAGTTCTTATCAACTTCAATCACCCGATGTAAAAAAGTATGTAAATGTACAAGTCAAAATACTCAATTACACAATGAAAAGTCAGATGGAATAAATCAAGTTTGTAAAAGGAAGTAATATGTAAAGTCCATTTTATTGTTAAAGCAAATCTATGCCTCTTGTTTTTTTATTAAGACTAAAGAAACATTAGTAAAAAGAAAAGATAAAAAAGCAACAAACAAAAATAATAAAAATTCTTACCTAGAGTTAATTAAGTACTCAAATAAAGGTACCTAGGTGAACATTAATGAACGGTAACGAGATCGAAAATAGACAATCTTTTCTAACTCAAATTTTTTTAAATCTTGGTTTCTTTATTTCTTTGGGTTAAAACTCAACTACCTTAGTCTTCATAGGTATGTTCTTGTACTTTCCATTATATTTAACATTCATCCTAAATGAAGATGAAGCATGCATAGCAAGATGATGATAATTAGTCCTAAAATTATATGTGTTGAATTTTAGTTGCCTCTTTGAACTAATAGCTTTATACTTTTTAATATAATCATTGGACATAATACTCATAGATGGATGATAATTATGGAAAATATTAACGACATAAGAAACATCCAACAAAAATATACACTTTGGCCAAACATGACCTTTCGTACCATAATGTTGATAGATAGATGCAAACCTAACAATTTTATTATTATTGGTGTAATGATTCTTTATGCATTAGTAGGAGTAGATTTAGAAGGTCTTACAAATGCAATCTTTGATGCTGCAGGTATATGTGTAGCATTTGAAGAAGAAGGCTAGTATGTTTTACAAACTGAGTTACTTTTGAAGATAATGGCGTAGAATACTCATCTACATAGTATAGCCATATCTTGTCTCCAAAAGGTTTTCATAGTCAAGAACTTTGTTTAGCTTTTCAACTCCAATTGTTAGACTCTTTATGGCTTCCTTTGATTGTTCAATTTCCTGCACAAGATTCTTGTTTTCCTATTAAAGATCTATAAGACTTAAATTCAAACCATCAACAAGTTCAGACAATTCAATTTTTTTTCTTTTTTTTATGATTGAGGCATTTAATTCATAGGATTTAAGCTTATCATTTAATATGCTTGCTTCTACAAGCAACTTATCCTTTCCCTTTTTAAAGCCTACTAAATATATAAATAGGTCATCCAGACTATTAGCATTAAATTTATTTAGTAGGAATCCAAAATCACTTTTCTCATAATTTGAATTAATGTTAGACTTACTAGAATGTTTACCATCAGTTGCAGTAAATGTTAAATAGTTAGTACCACCATTATCTAATTCATTTGAACTGTAGTTGTCACTTTCAGAATTACTAAGTGTAGCATTGAAGGCTCTTTCGATTCTTTTTTTATTAGTACACTCACCTACAAAGTGACCAACCCCATTGCATTCAAAACATTTAGGTTCAATGGATTTAGATTTCTTACCTTCTGACCTCATAACTTTAAGTTCTCTTGGATTTTGAACTACTTAGTTTCTAGTTAGGCTATGAGTTGTTTCAGTTGAAGAGTCCCTTGAGTCTTTTAGCTAAGAGTTTCAATTCTTCATCATCCTTATCATTGTCATTTTCACTATCATCAGTCATAGTAGTTTTGAAAGCAATACTTATGTTCTTTGCAGGTGTTCAAAAACTCATCTCAAAGGTTTGAAGTGAGCCAACGAGTTCCTCAATTTTGATTGTGTCTACATCCTTGTTTTCATCAATAATAGTGATCTTTGCATGGAAGCAATCTGATAATAAGCAAAGAATTTTCTTAACCAATCTGAATTCCTTAATTTTTTCTCCAAGATTTGAAGAGGTGTTAGAAATATCACATAATTTAGCATAAAATTTAGAAAAGATTTCATCTTCTTTCATCCTAACATTTTCAAACCTAGTCCCTAGCATGTGAATTTTGGTACTTTTAATTTGAGTGGTGCCCTCATGGGAAACTTCTAAAATATCTCAATCATGCTTAGCAGTATCAACATTAGAGATATGACAAAACTTATTAGTGGACACAGCACTAAAGATAACATTAATTATATTTCTGATTCCAATTACTACTAGTTTTATTTTCAAGGGTCCACCCATTCCTAGGTTTAAGTGTGATAATATTATCTTTATTAACCATAGGTGGTTCCCAACCATATATAACAAAATTCCACACACACTCATTTATAGAAAGTAAAAAGGCTCTTATACGAGCTTTCCAATATGGGCAGTTAGATCCATCAAAGAACGATGCACAGGTTGTAGACGAACCTTCTTTCAAATGATTCATAACAAGGTCCTAGAAGTATATCTAGTGACTCTCTCTAATACCAATTCAGAGTTTTTAGTTACAAATTTAATTAACTAGAAAGAATGAATAGGTAATTTTTGAATTATAACTAAGTAAAAAATCACAAGCGGTCAAACATGCAATCATGTATAATAAAAATAAAGAAAAAATAAATAAGAACTTAATATACAATATTTTAAGTGAAAATAATATTGGCCACACCAGTTATCTAAGACAAAAACCATTGATCCACTAAACCACATAAATATTCACTATCAAAATCAATATTCATTTACAATTCCAGGACTTAAACAACCCTCTAAGATAATACCCTCAAAGTAATCTACTTACAAGTTGCTACTTCTTTCACAATTTCCATAAGATAGGTGTTTGAATTTGGACCAACGTTTTGATAAATTCAAGTCACATGAGCAATCAAACTCATTCAATCAACACCTAAAAAGTTAGAACAATAACATAATTACAAAGTGTGTCCTATATCAGATTCAATAATGAAAAACCCTAGCTAGAAGATTTAAGAAAAAAAATAGTTAATTTAAATCATCTAGCAACCCTAGAACAAAAGTTGAAGCACAAGTTCAATAAGTATAGCTTCTTTAGAATTAAATAACTAAATCAATAAGATCGCACACAAAATTTTTTGATCTAAATATAGAATAACCTAATCAAGAAGAAGCTATATGAACATGAAATCACAGTGTCATAAAACAAATAGGCTTATTAATCAATCAAACATAATCACATAATGTTTGATATGTTAATTTAAGAAAGAGCCTAACAAAATATGATTATCATAAAAGAAAATAGGCTTAATTAAATTTAGAACATGCCTATATAAATATGATTGAGTTAAAAACCTTTTTGAGAGAAAAGGCACAAAAAATGAATAGAATGTGTGGTTGCTTGAAACAATGAGTAATGAGTTTATTTATATGAAAAAATTTAACCCTAATCCTATGTAATTGATAAATATGTTTTTTATTACAAATATGATTAGTAATACTCATTAATCAAGAAGACTCTTATTTAAATAAGAGTCATTTTTAAGTAGTTTCATTGAGTTTTTAGGCTATGTCTTAGGTTGTATCTTATCCAATATTTTAGCCTATAATTTAGGCTATGTCTTATCCAATATTTTAGCCTATAATTTAGGCTATATCTTAACCTATATTTTAGGATATATTTTAAAAATATTAAAGTACATTAAAGAAAAGACTAAATGATACTTTCATAAATTGAATTGAGTTTAAATAAATATTTAAATTTGAAAACTTACACACTCAATCGATCTAAAACAAGCTTGATCGATCGAACCAATAGGTTGATTGATTGAAACCTTTTTCGATCAATCCAATAATGATTAATTAAAAAACCCAAGAGTAGCTAAATCGAATATGATCGATCGAATTAGTACTCGATCGATCAACTAATGTATTTACCAAATGTTCCTAAACATATAACATGTATTCTAACGTATATAAGGACAAGTATATTCCTGAAAAATATTGACTTGAAGCTCAAAAGTTTCTTCGGCTTGAATAACGGACAAAAAAAAGTGACTAGAAACTAGTTTTCATTTAAACATTTTGGTCATGAATATCACCAAACACTAATATAACTTACAAACATGACACGGTCTAATGCATATCTCAAATATATGCCTAACATAAGCTATACTCGGGATGAGTGTATTGAATGTAGTGCAATAAGAACAAGCTATGTTTAGGGTATACTCTGTCTTGTTCTTGGGCACTACTAAGACTGTGTATGAGCTTCAATCGGGCTATGTACGAGCTACATTTAGGCTATATATGAGCTTCATTTAGTTTGTGTTCATCAGACCAAATATAGGGTGAAAAAATCACATTTGGGAACTAGTTGATTTACCTCCATGTAGTAAAACATTAAGGTTCAAGTGAATTTTCATGAGAAAACATCGACCAAATGGATCAATTGAAAAGTGCAAGGCCAAGCTTGTAATTAAGGGGTATAAATAATGAAACAATGTTGAATAATTATTCTCTCATTATTATGTCTTTATGAAATCTCAAAATATATCAAATGGATGTAAAGTTAGCTTTTCTAAATTGAGAGATAGATGAAAAAATCCACATGGAACAACCTAAGAATTTTTTCGATCCAAGGCAAGAAAGAAAGGTCTTAAAATTGGTTAAGTTATTATATAGCTTAAAGTAAGCACCAAAACAATGGCATGAAAAGCTTGACCATGTCATAAAGACAAATGGCTTTAAAATCAACGAATGTGACAAATATGTATATGTTAATGACACTGAAGATGGTTATGTCATCTTGTGTTTTTACAATGATGATATACTAATTATGGATAGTAATAATCAAATTCACTAAGAATGTATTGAATTCAAGGTTTGACATAAAAGACATGAGACCTAATTATGTAATTTTAGGAATTAAGATATCGAGGATATCAAGCAGTCTCATTCTAAGTCAATGCCATTATGTTGACAAGATACTTAAGAAATTCAACAATGGTGATTCCAAAATTGTTAGAACACTGGTAGATATAAATGTACATCTATCTAATAATAGAGGTAAGAATATGTCTCAACTAGAAAGAATGATAGAATTTCTATGTACTTGATGACTTATACAAGTCCTGACATAGCTTACGTTGTAAGTAAACTAAATAGATACACTAGTAATCCAGGATCTAATCACTAAAAAGGTATTACAAGAATACTTAGATACTTAAGATACACATGTAGCTATAGACTGCACTACACAAGATAACCAACTGTATTAGAAGGATATAGTGGTGCAAACTAGATATCTGACATGAAAGACTCAAAGCCTACCAGTAGATTTGTGTTCACACTAGGTGGTGTAGTTCTTTCCTATAAGTCCTTTTAAATAGATATGCATTGCTAGATCTATGATGAAATCTAAGTTCATCACTTTGGATAAATGTGGCAAAGAAGCTGAATAGTTATGCAACTTCTTAAAGAATATTCCTAAATGGTGAAGCATATGCTAGCAATATGCATCCATTGTGATAGTTAATCGGTTATTGGTAGGACATAGAGCAATATGTATAATCGTAAGTCTTGACATATATGTCGTAGATATAATACCATTAGAAAACTACTCTTAACGAGGGTTATCTCTATTAACTAAATGAAGTCAAAGGATAGCATAGTGGATCCATTAACCAAATGGTCAAAGCAAGAGTTCTTTGACAAGTCATCCAGAAAAATGGATCTGAAGCTCATGAATGAATAAGGATTTGCAAAGAAAACCCAATCTAATTTATTGAAAATCCCAAGATCTAGGTTGAAAGGGATAACCTAGTTGTAAATACTTAATGAGATCACTGTAAGGGTTTACCCTCAAGTCCATTCCTATGATGAATATAGTAATACCTGTAGAATATAGGTTAAGCTAAGACTTTTAATTATTCTTATGAAAAGAATACAGAGTATAATATGTAGGATACTCTTTACGAATTATTCTTATAGATAAGAGATCACTAATGTGAAAGAGAAATGGAGTCGTTTTGAAATAGAATTTTATAGGGATTAATTATTTATAAACTCTCACAGAACCAAGAGTATGTTCATGGCCAAAATGATCATAATAGTGAAAACTAAATTGTGTCAGGAAAGACTCTTGTGTGAAGTATGTCATCGCTCACATAAATGGTAAAGCAATTCAAGAACATCATATCTACTAGTAAGTTAGTAAGATAAACTCATCTATGTTACATATGATTTGAGTCATTGTTCTATTTTCTCCATCATTTTAAGGATCGTTGAAAAATTTAGATTGTTATCCATGTTTTGTAACTGTTCATTTCATTAATTTATTTTTGCCATTTAGTTTTTTTCTTTTATTTATTTCTTTCATTTCTATATTAATTTTTGCCATTTAGTTTTTTTCTTTTATTTATTTTTGCCATTTATATATATAACTGAAAGCCACATAAAAAGAAGGTAGGAAAAGACATAGAAATAGAAGGTAGGAAAAGATACAGAAAGAGAAGGAAGGAAAAGATTCATACAAAAGAGAAAGAAATTTTTTTTTGTCAATTTGCATTCTTAATCTAGAGTTAAATTCTATTTAGTAAAATTCAGACACTTAGTAATTGTTGAAATAGCAAAATGTGGTATAAGTTTGTTATTATTTGATTGTTGCATCTGGGGAGATAAGTTTATGGAGTTTTTATACACATACGATGATTGAAAAAATTATATTAGGATATTATGAGATACATGAGTCTCGATCATTCTTTTATTCGATTTATATTTTATGTCAATTAAATTTAGTATTTATAATTTATATATATTTGTGCTTATGTAATATTCTAATATAATTTTATACAATATTTATTTTTGTCCATATCGTAATATTTCCTATAAATTTATACTTATTTGGAAAAATGTAAGTCGAAATCTAACAAGTGAATTCACGAGGAATTTATTGCATTTTCTCATAATACAAATGTAATCTAACTTGTTGTTTTCTTCTTCTTCTTTAATCGAAAAAAGAAAACATTTCCATTAAAGTGCAAAGTAATTTACATCAAACATGGAAGAATAGATTACAAGGAGTCTAGAAATAAAAAAGGTTGAATAGCTGCTTTAGTGGATTTTTTACTCCAGTACACAAACAAGAAGATTTTGGTGGTGCCTTTCTTGCAACCCAATGTGCAGGTTTGATTACTTGCCTTCTAATCTTCCGTATGTGCACCACTTCGAAATTGGTCAACAGTTGTCTACATTGCTCATTAAGTGTCAAAGCTATGGAAAATCGTTTTTATCCAAACTACACTACTTAATATTACTTAGTTGAATGTTAAAATCTCACAAACTCTCTTTCTTTGTAATATTAGTCTCACTCTACATCTTAACCTTACACCTAAGTGTGAAAATATCCGTAGCACTACTCATTTGAGTAAAGTCCTTTTGGAAAAAGTTGAATCTGCAGCCTTTATATGCCGCACAAATGCACAATAGTGCCAATCAAATCTCATAAATAAATCACATAGTGTGCCTCCACCATGTTTGGTGTAGCGCAATGGAGTCGGGCACCATTCCATATATCAAGCATCATGTCCAGTCCATTACGAAGTTTAAATTCTATCCCTGCCATCATATCAATTGAACTCCTTGAACGATGATATTGGTGGTGGAAGCCATGTACGTACTAGCCTCTTAAGTCAGCCAAGGTCAACATACACAAATAACCATCCCCTTCATCGATCCCTTGCATGTTAATTAACATACGCTTCCATAACTATTTAAGGAGAAAAGCTTATATACCTAATTTTGTAAGTATATCCCTATTAGTAATATTAGATAAAGAACAACCCGTTATATCCAATATTCACCGATCGAATTTAACTTATTATTAAATCCATAAAAAATTCATCATTTAGGAAGTTATTGCATTTTCTCTCTTTTGAACGTTATTATTCCCGAATTCATAATAACACTAGCAAGAAATAGGAACACTTTAATAAATTGTTCATTTTATTTTTGAAAAATTTGAAATCATTCGCATATTAGTAAGAACATTGCACATACTAGTAAGAGCCGATCTCGTTTTCTAAACGGACACTTTTTCAATTTATTGCAAAATGTATCCCATGCAATTTTTTTTTTTTAAATATTAACTTCAAAGAGTATTTGATATTTTTCCATAGAAAAAAATTATACGAATGCACACGTAGAGATCATACTAGCTTCTTTATGGCATTTTCTTGGTAGATATATTATAGAGAAAGATGATAGAAGGAATGTAAGAGACACTGTAATTACCCATTCTTATTAGAGGTCATACCACCATGTTTTTTTCATTTCTAACTTTAGGAACTTATGGTATTCAAACCCATCAAATCAATGAATTAATATAATTATGAAAAAGTATTATTATTATTAAATTAAATGATTTATAAGAAGAGTAATAATAAATATATATTCGTACTCTCCAACCTATCAAATTAAATAGAATTTATTAAATTGAATTCAAATTCAAAAAATTTTACAATGAAAAAATAACATGTAATACTTATAAAGATTAAAATTACATTTATCTATTTGTTTTTGAAAGATTTTATTAAAATAAAATAATCACTGATAATATAATTATACAATAGATTAATTTTTCATTTCATATAATTATAGTGATTGGTTTTCAATTTTTTCACAAATTTTTCAGATAGAAATTTTTGTCTTAAAATTATAGTTGAAATTTGAATGATAATTATCCTTTTAAAAAGAATCTAATGATGAATGATAATACATTGTTATTATTTATTGTAATTAAATTTGTAAAAAATAATTAAGTTAAAGAAATTGCAATCTAATAGACAACATATTATTTAACTTTTATTTAATGGAACATGTGATTAGTAAAGTTTATAGAAACATGAAATATATGCAAAAATAAGGATATTATGGCATTTTATTCTTCAAAACATAAACTTACTCTTTTATCATGGTAATAGGTAATAGATAATAGATAAAAAATGCAACCAAAGTATTTTCATTGTTTTAGTTTAACTTTGTTTATATTTGAAATTTAATATTAAAATCCGTTAAATTTGATAAATTCAATATTATTAAAGTATTATTATTTTTTTAAAAATAACGATATTATTACAATAAACATTTTTATTGTTATAAAAATAATTTATAAATAACAACTTTAACTAATAATAGTAACAGTAACGTGTAATTAATAATAAAAATAAAAGTATTAATCAAATTCTTCCATAAAATTTTGGTGTGTTTTTTGTTCCTTAAATAATATTATTTTAATAATTTTTTATAAAAATATTATTCTTTTTAAAACTGATTAAAACCTATTAAAACTTATCTAATAATGATAAAATGATAATTAATGTAAAAAATTAACAAAAGATTTGTTGCTATCATTATCACTGTTTTTATTTTAATATTTTGTTAATTTTTAATTTTTAAAAAATAAAAATATTATTATTATTGATTTTTCATAAATAATTTCATATTAAATTTTATTTTTATTATTATTAATAATTCGTGTTTTAATAATAAAAAATAATATTTTAATAGATAATATTTCACTTTTATTTTTCTTTTCTCCTTAAGGTCTCGTTCTCATAAAACCAGCGCCGCTTTCGATAGTAAGAGAGAGAGCTCTTTTGGAGTTAAGCTGCTATGGGTGCTCTTGCTCCACTTTCTCATTGGATACCCCAAGATGACCTTTTGCTGAAGAACGCTGTTGAGGTAATTCCATAACCGCTTTCGTTGTTCTTACTTGACAAGTCTTCTAAACATGATTTTTTTCCCGTATTTTTTCTATAATCAGTCGCGATTTTGACTTCTTCGTAAGATGCTTAAAGTTTATTTATGTAACACGAAGTCACTGATAGAAGAACTATCTCCTTTTGTTGCTCAACTTGATTTGTTTGTGTTCGTATCAGAAATATACTATAGACTGTTTTTAATTGTTAACTAATTTTCACTTCATATTTATATGCTGAGTATCAACATTGAAATAGTGTCTTTCTTTTCTAAATGTAAAGTATTTATGCTGCATTTGTTATACAGTTTGAAGCATTTGGCTTCTTGTAAGGAACAAATAAATATTCCTAGCATAGAGAGGGGGGGATAAAAACAAATGCTTTAATTTTACCAAATTGCTACCTAGAGTCGGTTGAATTTGGCTGTTTATGGATCAGAAGAAAAATGTTCTTTTGTTAACAACACAATAAGGAATTTTCCATTTTCTGAGAAGGAAATTAGGAATGGACATTAACTTTGTGTTTGTTCCAAAAGCATCCCTTGGCATGGCAAGGTCTGAAGCTAGTTGCAAACTTTCTAGTGGGATTGGAGGGAACTGGTAGGACGTGGCAGTAAACTCCCTCCCTCCACCCCACATTTTTTTTATGGATGTTACAAATTTTGTGTTTTCGTAGGATATAACATCCAAAAGTGCTTCTTTTTTCATTGTCTACTGATGACTAGATACCTAATTAGGTGATACATCTTGTGTTTGAGAGGCTAGTGGTGTGAATATTGGAGAAGTTTACTCGCATTCTTTGGTCAAACCTGATGACATTGGCAATAATTTTAAAACATTCTGTTGCATGTTCATAACGTTGTGGTTTTGACTTCTATTCGGTGTAACCCGTTTGAGTTGGTAATATCATGATATTGAGTTATTCACTTTCATTATTTTTTGAGAAAAGTAACCCATACCCCCCTCAAGTTTATTGAAAGAACAAACCCCGCAACTTTAGAAAATAGGCAATACATCCTTTGGATTATTTTTTATTAAAATATATTCTCCTAATTTTTTTTCCCCATTTTTTATTAAGCTTTGGAAAACACCCCTCATCACTTTAAAGGATTTGAGTGGCTGATTGCTATGTTTTGAACTTACTTTGTCATTTAACTAAGCAAACTTGGAGAGAGTTATTGTAATTTGCCTCCCCCTTTCTGGGTTTTGTTTCCTCCCCCCTTCCATGCAGTTGGAGGGAGGGGCCCTTAAAGGAAATGGAGCTTCATAGGCTTATATTTGATCAGGAATTTCAATTTTGATTTACTTATCTATTCTACTTGCAGACTGGTGCCTCCTTGGAATCACTTGCCAAAGGAGCAGTGCCATTTTCTCAAAGGTTTACCGTTAGGGAGCTGCAAGATCGATGGTATTCTCTCCTTTATGATCCAGGAGTATCTACTTCGGCTTCTGCTTGCATGATTGAGTATGAGCGTTCTGCTTCAAACCTTCCATCGAAATTCAATAGGTTTGGCATTTCAAAAGAGAACAAGTCTGCTAATGCAAAGAGAAAAGCTGAAAGTATTCGGACCTGTTATTATGCTCTGCGTAAGAGAAGTTGCAGTGAACCCTTTGAGTCCATGGATCTAAGTTTTCTTGTTGCACCCAGTAATAACAATTATGTCGGAAATGGAGATGAGCCTCTATCTGGAACTTGTGTTCTTGGTGATCCAATTTCACACTCTTTTGGCCTTGAGGGGTCAAAAATGGATAGTATGCATCATACTTTTGCGGAAAATCTAATGCATGATGGTGATGCTGCTATTCATTTCTTCAATTCAGCAACTGTAAACCCAGATGAAGGATTTCCTTATGATCCAAATAATGTGCAGGATGAAATGCCTCATATTTTTGAAGACAATTTGCCTCTAATGGGTAATGGCTCTGAGGTTGAGGAGTTAGGGCATCAAAACAGATTGCAAGAATGCAGCCTTTTCAAAACTGATGATGCATTTGGTCAAATAAATAATAACCAGCAAAACATCAGCTCAGAATTTGAAGAGAAAAAAGTATTCAGTTCTCCCATTTCAGAATGTGGTGGGTCATTTAACAACGTAGATATTTCATCACCACTTCCTGGTCTGTCTATCTGGAGAACAGTGTCTGCACCAGAGTTGCCAGTTGATCTTAGTGCTCAAGAAAATAATCTTTCTGCCATAGGTACATTTGAACTTCCTGAGGATTATGATGCTAAGAACACAGGAACCTCTGGTTATGATAGTCAGTCAGATGTAAAGGTGAAAAATGAGTTGTCTTTCGATGATTTTAGGATTGATAATAGCACTGAAGGTTATTTTGCAGAGTTATCTAATTCTCTTTTGAACTTTTCCAATGAGGAAGAACTCATGTGTATAGATGGAAAAGACACGATTGATGAATCTTACTATGATGGATTAAGCTCACTTTTATTAAGTTCACCAAATGATAACAGTCATGATCAAATGATCAATTTAGTTGAACAAGAGACATCAGTGGCTCCAGATATGTGTATTGCAAATTCATCAGCTCCATGCCTTAGAGAGCCAGAAGTAAACCAGGGGTCTAAGGGTGACGAGGAGATGACTTGCAATTTAGAGAACCCAATGCAATCATCCGGGTCAGCTTCAGACTTTCAATTTTCTGAGTTAAAAGACGGAGTTATTTGCTGCGCATTAAACACTGAAGACTCAGAAGTCCCATACAATGATGATGTTTTTCTAACAGATAATTTACCCCAAGCTTTAATGTCCTCTGTAACAGAACAGAGAGTGTGGGAAGCTAATAACCAGGGTACTTTATTTAGGAATTCTTCTATCAATAAAAAAACTAATGATATAGGGACAAGCCTGATGCACAAAAAACAAAAATCTCCTAGAGCATTGTATTTATCTTATCAAATCATTCAATCACATGTGTCACAAGAAATGGATCTAAATTGTGGAGTTAAAATCAAGCATTCTGCTACTGACTCACCTCATCTAGCATCTAGTCTTGCAGCTGTAGCTGTTGCTGATCCAGATGAGATGAGTACAGTACAAGTAAGCACAAAGGCTTCCCTTCCTGAGATGCTGCATGGAGAGAGTAAACCATCTCAGCATCTCAATTCGAATGATTATTCTGTAAAGAAGTCAGCTTTTGAATCTGAGGGGCATAAAAACTATCCTCCAGTAAGTAGTGGCATTAAAGAGGAACATGGTGTTTCAGAGGTGACCAGAGATCATCAAGCTTCATGTGCACAGACATCAATGGAAATTGCTGTTTCAGAAACAGTTCTACAGCCTCAGTCACCAGAGTGGGAGGCAGATCTTATAGAGAGTGATCATGAAGTACCTTGTTATTCAGATATCGAGGCAATGGTAAGACTTCAAGCCAATATTCTGATTTTTAAGGTGTATTCCCTCCCTCCCTCACTTCATCTTTTCCAGTAATGTTTTTTAATTTAGTGTTCATGTTACCTTTTATTTTCGTTAATAGGTACTTGATATGGACTTGGATCCTGATCCTGATGACCAAGATTTGTTTTCATGTGAAGAAGGTAATACTCAATCTAACTAATAGGTGTTTTTACCTGCTCATTGCTCTATATGCCCACTCTGTAATTTTTTTATTTAGTGATGCTATCTAAGATAGGGTAGATCTGATCCCCCCAATAAATGGATCATCTATGATGGTTTATGAATGTTTCTACAGAACTTACTAGGTTTAAAATAGTGTACTTTTTCATGGGGAGAACTAGTATGAGACCTTTATTGGGGTTAACGTCCTGTTTGAGATTGATTAAGTAAGAAAAGGGCAAATACTGAAAAGCACTTTTATAATGGGCCACAAATTATATATATTGTAAGAGATAAAAGAGATTTCCGGGAGAGAGTGAAAGAAATATAAAGGACATAGTTTAGGTGAGAAGCACAATTTACACATTCTTGCTTCAAATTAGCTTTCACAAAAACAAACATTTAACAAAATTTCCCTTATAATAAAGAGCAATGATATGATAACAACTATTTTTGTTATTACTAAACAAAGTATATGAATGATTTATTATATTCCTATAATTAGTTACACGTTAGTATCACTGGTGATGTATAAAGTTATCATTAATTAATAATTATTATGATAATAACAATTTGGATTGTAGTAATATCACCACATATAATAAAATTAATGACATAACTTGTTTCTTGAAATCATTGATAACGTTTATATAATCATAATTTAGTAGAAATATTTATAAAAAGATTAAAAGAATAAGGAACATATCATCTCTCTCCGGCGACATATGTGGTTGATTGGGGCATGCAATTGGAGGTGTTATTAATTACTCCTAGACATACTCTCCTCCAATCACCTTACTTGCTCTTTTTATCAAGCATTGAATACTTGTATCTTCTATAAAAATAGTTACACTAATCTTGCATTTCATTAGCCTAGAGTACCACCATCAAAGTTAAATATTATTAGAAGTTACTAGGAAATCAACCATCCTAGTAGCTTAAGCTTAAAGAAAAGTTATTTTTTAACAATATTTTTATAAATTTATCACTTTCTCATAGGACAAACACTTGGAATTCAATAATTGGGTTTGAACATAAAACCTCCAACTTTGATACCATGTTAGAAGTTTGTGAGAAATTAACTCTTTTAAAAACTTAATTTCAAGTTTGACTTGCATGGTGCATAAATTTAACAATTACGAGAGAGTAATAGATTTATAAAAGTATTATTAATTATTTTCTCAATGGCTTAAGCTTTTGGAAGAGTTGGTGAACAACAACCTCTAATAGATATCTTGTCCCATTTTTTGATACTGCATAATTCATAAGAATTATGATTAAATTAACAAATATACCATTGAAGTATCATGAAAGTTGCAAAGTACCATCTAACTTTCTCTTGTTACGAAAATAATACTGAACTAACATTAGTTTTACAAAAGTTCCATTTGTTAGAGCTCCCATTATTATCATCCAAATGTCATGTGTTTCCAGTGTACCATTGTTACCGTTACTTTGAGGAATTAAAAGATATTTTTAATATAAATTGAGGACTAGGGCTTATAAAAATTGCAATTTCTCTCAATACTTATCGTTATCACTGAATTTTCCTCATGAATTCATAATTGATGAGAGTAATAGAGCTGCAATAGAGGCACTTAGAAGGGCAATCAACAACGGTCACGATATGATTACGATTCTTCACAGGGGAGGTCATATGCCAAACTTGGGAAGATGATATAGATATGAGTTTGACCTAATCCCTTCTCATGCTCAATGGATAACAATTTGGCCATTGAACTGCTATTAGACTTTCACATTGCTCATCTTCTCCATTGTACTAGGCATTGGATCTCTGGTATTGGGAATTCTTTTGTGATACTGCTGTGAATTGGATCTCTCAATTTGTTTCAGAAGTTTTAAATTAAGTTCTAAAGCACAAATGGAGAATTCTTGGGGAAATTTTAGAGGGGAAGATAGGGATTGAAAGAAATTGCGATTTTGATTAGCCTTATTCCCCAATTTCTATGAGATATTGTTTAATTCTTCAGATTAACAGTAATAATGGCACACTGAAAACACATGATATTTGGACATTAATTTTTAACATGACCTTTAATGGATGATGCTTTTGTATCAATAATGTTATTTTGGTGTTATTTTGTAACAAGAGAGTCAAATGGTATGTTTGCAACTTTCATGATGCTTCGGTACTATATTTGTTAATTTACCCTTAGAATTATGTTATGTTTTTTCATTCAGTGATTTATAACCTATTTATACTTTTGTTTATCTTTTCTATTCATGTGCTGCTATTTTAGTTTACCTATTTTATTACTGCCAGGCTGAATTTTTTGTTTCAAAATAATTATGTAATTCCATCATAGTTGAAATAATTTTTTCCTTTTATGTTTGTTTTATAGTTTCAAGATATCAGCTTGAAGAAACTAAAAGGGCTGTCATAAGGTTAGAGCAAGGCGCCCATTCGTACTTGCAAAGAGCTATTGCGTGCCATGGTGCATTTGCCATTTTATATGGGCGCCATTCAAAGCATTACATTAAGAAATTGGAGGTACATTGATTCTATTAATTAATTTAATGCTTAGGGTCCTTCGTCCTCTTCTTCTTGGCATTTCATAGTGTTTTATGGTGTGGCCTCTGTTACCTGGACTCAGCATTTTTGCCCCCCACACCCATGTCGACATGACACGACGCAGACACAGGTGTGAAATATGTGTTGAACACAACGGAATAGACACATTGCTTTCACCATACAAATGTCATTTTTCTTTGCAGTGAAGAAAAGAAGAGGAATATAGCTCTTCATGGCGAAAAAACGGAAGGAAAGGAGCATTGAAGCTCTGGTAGAACCACATGGAAGAGGAAAGGTGAAGAAGACGTCTCAAAAAGACGAAATCTGACCTTAGGAATGAAAAGATAATAAATTAAATGTTAAGTTCGCAGCAGCAGAACTTAATAGTCAAATAGGCTTAATAAATGTGATGGGCATTTAACTTCTCTCTTAAGTTAGTAAGGACCTTTTAATTCTGGTGGGCCAATTTTAAATAAAAAATCTTGAATTAATAATATGTAAAATCACCATAAAAAGTAAATCTACAGAAAAATTATCAAATAGAAGATTAAATTTTAAGTAAATACATTCGTTAAAACTTTTATCATGTTGATTTTTTTTAGTAATGAATGAGTGATAAATTTTAAAGGTATGCAAACCTGACCTCTAGACATGTACTCATACCCAACTCTTCTTCCCGAGTCCATTTAACATGCACATTAGGGTGTGGCAAGTCTGTTCTCATAAAATTCATTTAACATGAGTGACAACATTTTTTCATTTTCATTTGATATTTATTCTTTTAGAACTTGAAATCTTTCACGGTTTTGATGAATACCATAGGTTCTTAACTTTAACTCAATCTATAATGCCATTAATATGTTATAGAATAAGCTTAGCTAATGAAAATTATAGTCCAAGTAAGATCAGCCATATTGGACATGTTCGTGACCAGTGATTGAGTATACGGTTATCTTTTGCAGGTTTTAATTGGGAGAGCAACAGACGGCATTGCTGTTGACATTGACTTGGGAAGGGAATGCCATACAAATAAAGTATCTAGACGACAGGTAGAAATTTTTCTTTTCAGCTAAATGATTTCATATCAAAGGTTACTGTAATATATCCTTTTAATCCAGAATTTATCAAATGAGGATTTTACATGTACATCCACATTTGCAGGAATGTGTAACAAATGATGAGTTGGGTTTTTTTTTATGTTCATTTATTGGTAGTGCCTAAAAAGGGAAAACAAAAAGCTATGTCGCGTTTCAATTTGATCATAGTTTGCATTATTTGCATAAAGTCATGCGAAAATACTAACCCTTTTTTTTTGTAGGTGTGGAGACTCTCTCTTTGTTGGAGAGGGGGTGTCGGCTTACATTCTTGTTTTTATCTTCTTTGAAAATCCAGAAAGGGTTAAATATTTGCAAGTAAGTATTCTGACATTTTACTTTTTCTATTTATTAGGCAATTATTAGGTTGGAGGAATGCGGATCAATATATCTGAAAAACCTTGGCAAGTGTTTTATCTCAGTAAACAACAAGGAAGTAGGCTCTGGACAGAGTATAAGCCTTAGTCCCAATTGCTTAATAGAGGTATGAACCTTTAGTTCCTTCAACTGAAACCATGACTATGAGTAGATTGCAAAAAGCTGTGGCTCCTCTACAGCTGGTTTTGATTTCTCTGATGTTACTGTGAGCAATGTGTCTTGTCTTGAATAGTATCTACCTTAAAATTCTTTATGCTTAGCTGGGGTAGCTGTATGTTGTCATTGAATTTTATTTGCAATCAGCTTTCCATTTTGAGGAGTTGAGTATTGTCTTTAGGCCTAAGCATTGGAGGCATTAGTAATGATGGGCCTTGATTCTCCAACTGTTTATACTAGTTTCATATTGAGTGAAAAATCATAATCCTCTCTTTGAAACAGATACACACACGTGTCAATTGAAATAAGAAGTGATTGTAGTTTGACATATATTTATGACAAAATTGTAAGATTTTTTTTAAAAAATAATTTTTAGCTTACATATTGTACTAAAAATGGTGAATTGATATACAGATAAGGGGATTGGCCTTCATATTCGAGACAAACCAAACTTGTGTGAAGCAGTACTTGGACAATATCACCATTATTAACCAAAGACAATAGCATCAAATTTGAATGATGGCAGAAGTGCCAATAATCTCATCGGAAGGTGCTTCTTTTTTATTGGGCTTTCTGGGTTCTTATTCTTCAGTTCGTTCTATTTAAAATCTGTCCTATTCTTGAGTCCGTTTTATTTGTTCAGTGTAGTATTATCCAAAACACAATTTCTGAAAATACTTTCGCAAACTGAATATATTAGTCATTTTGTTTTAAATTTATGTGTTATAGTCACATTATTGTTGCATTATTAGACACTTCAGTTTTTTTTTCTTCATTTTAATCACTATATTTTCTATTTTTTCCTCACTTTTTGCCATAGGCTCAAATGGATTCTATCTAATTCTGCCACCAAAAAAAAAACAACTAAATTATCCAAAACTTGAAACTACGTTAAGTCTCTCAAATTTTGACATTTTCTTATCAAGAGTGGATCTTCTAATAATGTTTTTCTATACTAATTTATACTAATTTTTATCTATCAATGATTTTTTTTTAATTTTATTTATAATAAAAGTTTTATTTAATAGTATAGAATGACGTGTAGCATTAAGATGTATTTTTAAAAGTTGAGATTTAAAGGTGAGTAAAAGATGAATAGAGAAGAGGGGATCCAAACCTTTTCTTATCACGCATATATAAGTTTCCTTACAAACAGTTTAAATTATCAGCAGAGAACGGGTATGAAATGTAAATCAATCTATATAAAAAATTTCCATCAATATTATTTTTTTTAAAATATTTTATCATAGTTTCTGTTATTATTAATAATATCTTCAATATTTTCTGAATATTTTTATAAAATTGAACTTTTGGATAATCTAATAAATAAAGTCACGTAAATTTTATAGATATGTATAATATTTATTTTTATGGATAAACCAAAAATTTATATATAGGTAGTTAAAATATTTAATATCATAATTATAATTACTTTTGTTAATATTATTTGATATTTTACATAATATCTATAAATTGATCTTATATCCATGCTTTATTAATAATGATATTTTATTGACATTGTTGTGATCAATGTGTGTTGATGTCTGAATATCTAAAATATAGATATTTTCGTGGTATTATTGACATTGTTGAAGATATTTTATAAATAATCAAAAATGGATGTTTTAATTATGATCTGAACTCACATTGTGAATTTGTTCCTGAAAAAAATTGCTACTACTTTTCGAGGTCTGCCATTTTTTTTATAAATTTCCTTGGTAAGACATTATCACAATAGCTTCAATCAATTTTTTATTTATTTTTTCTCACATGTTTTTTATTTTTTGTTTTCTCTGAAATATCTTTTAAAATAATAACAAAGTACAAAAAATATGATTAAAAAATAAAAATCTACTTTAAGCAAAGGCAGATACATAGAAATATAAAAATTTATTAAATTAAAATTAAAATTAGTCCTAAAAATTAATTTTAATTTATTGATATTTATTGATGAGAAAATTAATTAATTAATTTTTTAAATTAAAAATTTTTAAAAATATTTTTCAATGTCTTGTAAAAATTAAAAGTTTATTTTTTATATCCTTAACATAGTTAAAAAAATTACTTACGTCATTTAAAAATAAAATATACATGTATTATACAATTGTACAACTTATTAAATAAGTTAATTCAAGAAAATAGTCCTTAAATATTTATCATAGACTTTAGTCTCAACTTTTAAAATTTTATAAATTAATTTAATTTTTTAAATTTTATTATTAATTTCATTTTAAATGTTAAAATTGAAAGTATTATATTATTTTTATCATTATATTTTAGGTGATATGTCATTAAATTTAATTAAAATTAAACCCTAAATCATATAAAAAAATAAAAAATAAAAGCAATTTGGGATAAATAAATAAAAAAATTCATTGTATGTATTTCAATTTCATTTTTTAATTAGTAAAGCACATTAAGAAAATAACTAAAATGATACTGTAATCATTGAAAAAGTGGTATTCAGTTATTTAATGATTCACTTAAGTCAAGTTAGTATCCTAATTTTATTAAAGCTTCAAACAAATAATAGAAATCCCAAAATGACATCATTTGCTAAGAATTTGAATTATTTGAGGGCAACATTAAAATATAAAAAAATTAAAAAATTCTTAGATTATATTGAATACCTCCACTTCTGTTTGAACCCATTTCCTTCCGGTCACATTCTATTCAAACCTTAACCATACCAAACACATTGTCCATGTATGACATTTCCAAATTTCTTGGACTTATTTGCAAATCTTATTAAATTGTTTTCTTTATATGGTTTAATCAAAAAATCATTATATTAAATTGTATATCTTTTAATGTTACATGACATATTCTACCTCAATCCCAAAGCACATGTATATATTTAAGTTTTATGTAAAAAAAAATTATTTTATTAGCTTTTTACTATTAATTATTTAATATTTTAACTAAAAATAAAAGATATTATTCCATCTTAAAGATATTATAAAAATATTATTAAATAAAAATTATCTTTAACTTTTGCTAAATACTACTTTTAACATTTTAGAAAAAAATTGAAGGTATTTGTGAAAAAACAAAAACCTCCATAATACTACTTATGTCTTCCCATCAAGTTCATAACCCTCAATATTGAATAAAATATTCAATATATATAGTGAATATTTACGCTTAATAATAAATGATAAAAAATAATATGTTTAATAAATAAATAAATAAAAAAATAATATGTTTAATAATTAAAATATATAATTTTAATATATATATATATATATATATTATAGGAAGATTAAAATAACCATAATACTACTTATGTCTTCCCATCAAGTTCATAACCCTTAATATTGAATAAAATATTCAATATATATAGTGAATATTTACACTTAATAATAAATGATAAAAATAATATGTTTAATAAGTAAAAAAAATAAAAAATAACATGTTTAATAATTAAAATATATAGTTTTAAAAAATAAAAACATATATATATTAAAAATATTAAAATAATAGTAAAATTATTTGATTTAAAATTTAAGGTTTAATATTTAAAGTTTAAGATTTAAGTTTAATGTCTAAAATTTAACAACTAATAAATGAATATTATTAATTTATTTATTTTTTATTTAAAATATGTATTTTAATTATTAATTCTCTATTTTTATCCATTTTATTTTTTATTATAAATAACACTATATCAATCTAAAATTCCTCAATATTGTTATAAAAACTCATTTAAGTATAATATGGACTAATATGTTGATCTCCAAAAGACACTAATTGAGCTTGATTAAGTGAGTCTTCTAAAAAATAACAAAATTATCACGCATCAAAACTTAAATAACATTTTTGTTATCCCTTCCAAATACACACATGTTTTTTTTTATAGATATTTGTTTTAGCAAAAACTAAGTTTGATTCATTCAAAATAAATTACATTAATAATATCTAAATTAAAAAAAAATAAATATAATAAATAAATAAAAAAAAATTAAAATATAAAAAATTATTATAAGAAGACATGTAACAAAATATACATAATTTCACTCTAAATTATATTTAGATCTAAATCTATTTAGACTTAAATAATTGTTACGGTATTTATTTACAATAAATAACAATTAATCAATTAAAAAGACAATTAACTTATATATAAATCATTTTATTTTTAATTAATCATTTATATTTAAAAAATTATACATTTTACTATCAATCCTTCTCTAAAGACATTTCTTATCTTTCAATATTTATCTAATTTTGTATAAATCAAATACAAAAATAGATTTTTTATGATTCAAATATTTAACTATAGGTTTATCGTAAATAAATTTGTAGTTAATGATATGTAATCTATTTAAATATATATAATATTTAAAATTTAAGTATTAATTGTGAGTATATAAATAAATTTATCCTATTTTTAATAAAAAATAGAACATTTATATATATTTACACAAATTTAACATTCTTTAAAATAATTCCATAAATGAATCAATTCAAACACAATTATAATGTAAATTATAAAAATAAATATAAATATTTATTTAAAATTATTTTATTATAAAAAATATTAAAATATCCAAATTTAAAGTTTAACCCCACAATTATTGAGCCGCCTGTGCATGGAAACACAAAATCAACAACACTTTCACACTTTTGGAAGTCATGAGTGATCAGTCAAGTCGCATAAGGTTTCATGAAAAAGTAGAAGAAAAATGAGGTAGCATCATCTATATTAAATTTAAATAAAATATTAATATCGTTTAATTTTATATTTTTTATATTAATAATTTTTAATCATATTAGATATTATAATTATTTTAAAAATTTTAAAAATAATTTAATTTTTTAAATAATATTAATAGTGATTAAATCTAAGTAAGATGAGGGTAAAGTATCCCTAGTATTCCTGTAAATTAATTATATATTTATTTGTTCATTAATTTATATTTTTATCAAAAAAATACTTATAAAAAATATTAAAATCTAATTATTAACTTTTATTTCACACAATTTATTCACCATTATTTTTAAATTTTATAAATTTAATTAAAAATTATATTATTAAATTGTCAAAACTATCAACACCGTTACAAAACTGATTTTTCTTAATATAATTTTATAGTTAATTTTTTTTTAATTGATAAGGTATAACATATTTTAGGTTTTTTAAATATATTATTTAATTTTTTTATAAAAGAAAATTACACACGAATATAAATATTAGTGAATAAAATTTAAAATAAAAAACAAAAAAAATTTATAATAAAAAAAGTATATTAAGTTAATACAACTTATTTTATTATTTTTAATGTATTTTTTCTTAAAATATTTATTTATACAATAAATAATAAATAAATTTTGAGAGAATTTTAAAAAGAAAATAACTTCAAATTATCAAAATAATACTTTGGAAAAGATTATGGGAGGAGATTTACGGTAAAAAATTATTGTTTTGAAACGATTAATAATTATTTATAAAAATAATCTAAAAACATCCCCATAGATACTCGTGTTCTCGCTTTCCACTCCAACATTTTGCCCTAAATTTCTTTCCCTTTTCTTCTTGACGCAGGCCAGCCTCCTCGCCGATTAGACCTCCAACAAACTCCCTTCCTGATGCTGCCATTTTTTTCGCGCCATCATCTACCACAACCACCGTTCAAGCTTCCCAGCCATGCTTTTTGCAGTTCACAAAGTGTCCCTCGCCAGCTGTGACGCCCAACAGTGGTTCGGCCTCACCAGCACGTGGCAGCTCCTCCCTCATCTCAGCAGCATCTCGAGCATCACTTCCATCCTGAAACAGCAGGTAATATGTAATATTATATATGTATATTCATCTTAAATGACTGGTTGCACTACGTTTATGTGTCATAGGCTTATGTTCAACAATTAAAAAATAGTCGTTTAGAGCGGCACAACTCGAATAGGTGCTTGAGAGAGCTAAGCAGGTAAGGTGACATATAGTTACCTTAATTTTTTATACTTTCAAGGTAAAACCTATCTGATAAAACAGTAATTGCCTCATTGCAGGGTGTTTCACTACCGTGAACTCAGGTTTGTAATCCTAAGTGCTGGAAGTCACTGTTCCCTTTTTAGCCTCATTTTGTGCATATCCATGCTGAACTTTTTGTTATTTTTTCCCCCGATATGGTTAGTCGTTTACTTTGTTTTTAATGATTCCTTTTCAATATAATGCATTGGTTAAAGCTTTAATGGGCTGTCAGTGTTCATTTTTATAGGGTATGAGTATAACTTATTTGTCAGGTTGTGGGTTATTAAAGGCAAGAGCGATTTTACTAAATAATATGTTGTTGAGCAATTTTTATGTCAAAGCAAGATTAATTTTTTTTTGGATAATAATGTCAAAATAAGATGAGGAATCCATTTCATGCTAGCATTCAGGAAAACAATTCCAATCCAGATTATGATATAGTCGTATGGTTGTGGCCAAAAGATAAAATGTCGGGGCACTAAGGTAATTGAACTAAGACCCTTTATGGCTATAAAAATCAGCTGTCTTAAAAAGTAGAGGATACTGCAATCCCCGTCCAAAAACCCTAACTGCGGCTCTTCAACAAGTATAGCATTATACCAGTATTGTAATTCAATCTCTTTTTCTCTAGTGTTTGTTATTTGAAGAAATGGTAGTTTAAACATTAGAATGCCTCTTTGAGTAGCCATATGAATTAATAATCAGATTTCATACCTGGCTTAGTTAGGGGGCAGACATCGATTCCTTTGATATGGGATCCTATTGGATCTCACTTCAATTTGACAATTGAGGCGCTTTGATGGAACTATATCTTTGCGATGTTATCGTCGTTTGTTCCTTCAAGTGTCTCATTCTCAGACAGATATACGTGTCCTATTTTTCTTTTGATTTTTTTTTTCAATTATTATTTTCATTTCATTTTGCCTCCGAATAACCAGAAGTTGATACTCTGCTTATGGTTCAGACAGGGGCACACAGCTTCCCGAAGCATTTTTAAATTATTGGAGGTGATGATTTCAACTCTTTCATTATTCCTTTCTTATATTGCTTCGAAAATTTTCTTTAGTTTTAGTTTTACTTTCTTCTATGAATTAAGTTGTTAGGCGATTGGTACCTAGTCTAGTTATGGCACTGTTTAGTCCAGATGGAGGCACTGATCTGTTTTGAGGGGTATAACATAGAATTATGCCTGAATGTATATTCCTATGAAACCCTTTCTTCAGACTTCTCATATCATGAACTATGAAGAAAGGAATCACTCTTCTATCTTTTTCTTACAAAAGACATACCTATTTGTTGATGGGAACTGGGAAAGTGGTGGTTGAAGTTTCTACATTAAAATATACCGCTTAACTACAGATGTAACTTGTGAGGGACTGGAATATTATGAACCGATCCAAATTTACATTGTTTGTGTAGTTAATGTTCTCACTCTTCTCGTATGAGCTAATAAAACACTTTTTTTTTCCAACAATATTAAGCACCTTTTTTTCCCGAAAGAATGGGGATTCAATATCATTTGTTTAAGGGTATTATTGAACGTTTGATAGAAATTTATTGTCGATTTTTTTAAAAACTTACAAGGTAAAATATGTTATTGCTTTTAAATCTGGCAAGATATATATTTTTATTACATTGTCAGGTTTGGTGTTTTTTTTTTTGGAACTCAAAAAGAATGCGTGAATAAAAAAAGGTTGTGCAAAAAATAACAAATGAGTAACCGAATATATCATCACACTACTAAGAAAAATCAATTATAAATGGATTCCTAATTAGCACCATATTATTTCTTGAACCCTATCGGTAGGTACAGGTAGAAAATTCATAGAACACAATTATTACCATATTCAAGTACCTACCCTAAGACAAGCGGAAATCCTGATGATTCAGACCATGAATCCGGGAAATTAGATGCAGAAGGAACAGAAATCTTCGTGAAATTGAAATTGAATGGAAAAGGGAAAAGGGCAGAGGCTAATAGCTAAATTTATTCTACAAACAACGTTCAGATTGAATAATTCTGGAAAACAAGTAAAAAGTGATAAATATAGAACCATTGGATCTGGATCGAGAAAAAGAAATTTAGAAAAGATGACTTACACTACTCTATAAGCTCGGTGATGGTGGGTTCATTCACTGATCTTCAAACGTTAGGTTTCGATTTACCAACAAAACGACCAGATTATTCCTTGATCTGCTGCAGAAAAAGGCTAGTAGTGGTATCAGGTGGAGATAGAGCATTAAGGAAATGATTCATGCTTGAATTTTGCTGTCCTTTTCATTTTATTTTATTTTCTTTATTATTTTTTGTTAATTGAAGTTTTGTTTGTAGCTATATGTTTATGATAAATTTGTATGGTGTCTATATGCGATTTATTTTTGGCACAACTCCCATGTTTCTATGCCTCCCATATTTGGGTTGCTATATCTTCTAGCTAGGAGCTTGAAGGCTATGGTTTAATAATTTACAAGAGTATTATTAATTAAACAAAAACAAATTAAAGAAGTCGAAACCGTCTTCTTTTGTGTGGGTTACACAACTTGGTGTATTTGCCACTATTAATCACCTGCGTTTCCAATTAGGTTTGTTCACTGTTTGGTCTATTTAAAAGCACTTATTTGTTTGCTCCATTTTGATCATTTTATTTGGTATGTATATCAATGATTTGCTGAGCCTAGTGCAACATATATGTGGCAATTTCTTATACAGACAAGACGAGGACCCCAACACATATAATTACTACTATCAACAAGTTATATAGCAGAGGAGTACTTGTTTCACACAAAGAATTATATGTTCTATCAAATTGTATTACTACATATAGGTATTGGAAGAGCTAGCCCAAGTATATTAACCATTAGCTAGTTTTTAAGCATTTGTTGTTTTTTGTTTATAAACTCATACAATCTTCAAAATAAGCAAGTACACACTTTGTGCATGTGCGGGAATAATTTAACATTCAACCTATATATGTTGTTTATGATAGTTATTAAACCTTAATTTGTGTTGTCTTTTTTTGGTGGGGAGAGTTTTTTTTTTTTTTTTTGCTATTCTTGTACATTCATCATTGTGTTTTGCTTCGTGATAATTCAGTTATGTGTCGCAATTGGATATGGTAATGACTTTGCAATTAAATTAAGCTGCATGATTGATTCTATTAGGTTGGTGAATTTCATCGTTAGCATATTTTACTATGACACTTTAATTATATATTTTTATAGTTATTTGATTAAAGTGTATATTTTTTACAAAAAATATAAATAATTTAATCACATAATTTTAATTATAAAGTTATAGGATTAAAGTATCCTAAATTTAAAAATAAAGTGATAAAGTGTTTCAATTTTAAAAATAGAATGATTAAAGTGACTCAATTTAAAAAATTAGAGAGATCTAAGTATCTCAATTTTAAAATTTAATTAATTTATGTGTCTTAATTTTAAAAATACAAATGATTTATGTATTCTTTACAAAAATTGTATTATTAAAATATCTAAATGATATAAAATAAATGAATTTTAGAATAACTTTCACATTCTATTAATTGTTGTACTTAATTTTTTTCCCATATAAGAAATTGTTCATATCAATAAAAATCAATTGCTTCCATCCTTTTGTATTTTTGTTTTTAGTTCAGGCAAGGTTTCTGTTCATATCCTTTTTTTTTTTGGATCATTAGAACTTTTTATACTAATTTAAATCCATATACTATATTTAAAAAAGAATAAAAATGTTTTGATAATCTCAAGATTGATGTACCACTTTTTCTCTAGTTTTTTTTTGGTAGAAAATAATATATGGACAATTAAATTTAAAAATAAAATTATTTTATTAAAATTAAAAATACACAAATATAAATATATGTGTATCACATAATGTTTTTAAGATAATTTTTTCATTCACTAAGGATGTATAAGAATAACGAAAACTTATTTTCCAAAATACAACGATTACATAATAATAAATTTACACCACATTTTATTATTTAACGAATTTTAAAGTATTCGAACTCTATTAAAAGAATCTAATTTTATATAGAAAATATACATAAATAAATAATTTTATTTTATTTTCTTTTCTTCTATTTCTCTTCCTTTTCTCTTCTTCTCACCTTTCTTCTTCTTTCTTTCTTTTTTCTTCATTTTTCCCTTTTTGTTCTCTCTCTCTCTCTCTCTCTCTCTCACACACACACACGTATATATATATCATAACGTTCTCATCATTTAAGCAATTAAAGAAACTTGGATAAGATAGGTAGGTAAGTATTACACGAAAATAGAAGAAAAGAAACTTAAACGAAAAAAGAAATATGAAAAAGAAAGATTTAAAGATTTTAACAGTTACAAAAAATATGAAACAATTAACAGTTCAATTTTCATTTAATTTTCCAACAATCTATCACATGAATAAAAATTGACATAGATTTTAAATTAAATTTTGACACAGAAATAGAGTTCAACAGATCGAAATCTGGATAAGATAGGTAGGTATTATCCTTTAAACTTTTTCCTGTGAAAGTATATTTATCTTGCTAATTGACCAGTAGACATAATGTCCTTGAATTGTTTTTTCGTTTATGTAAGCGATAGCATACTTCACACAAGAATCTTTCTGAACACAATTTAATTCTCATTATTATGTTCATTTTGGCTATGAACATATGTTTGGTTCTGTGAGAGTCTCTAAAAAATTTAGCCCTATACAATTTAGCTCTATACAATTCTCTTTCAAAACGGCCCTACTCTTTCCTCACATAGATGATCTCTTATCTTTAAAAGTAATTTATAAAGAGTAACTCACATACTCTACTCGATATCTTTTTATAAGAATCATTAAAAGTCTTAACTTATCCTGTATCTTACGGGTATCAATGTTTTCATCATAAGAATAGACTTTAGGGTAAACCTCTACAATGATTTCACTAAGTCTTTACAATTAGGTTGTCCCTTTGAACCTAGATCTTGGGATCTCCAGTCAAATAGGTTAGGTTTCCTTTGCAAATCCTTATTTACTCATGGGCTTCAGTCTAATTCCTCTCGATAACTTATCAATTAACTCTCGATTTAACCCTTTAGTTAAGAGATCAATTATGTTATCCTTTGACTTCATATAGTCAATAGAGATAACCTCATTTGAGAGTAGTTGTCTAATGGTATTATGTCTATGATGTATATTTCGAGACTTACCATTATACATATTGCTCTGTGCCCTTTTAATAGAAGATTAATTATCACAATGAATGCATATTACAAGTACAAGCTTCACCAACTTAGGAATATCCTATACTAAATTGAGTAGTCATTCGGCTTCTTCACCATATTTATCTAAAGTAATGAACTTAAATTCCATCATGGATCTAGAAATGCATGTTTGTTTAAAGGACTTCCAAAGTGATGAACTTAGATTCTATGGTGGATCTAGTAATGCATGTCTGTTTAGAAGACTTCCATGAAATAACTACACCACTCAGTATGAATACATATCCACTGGTAGATTTTGAGTTTTTCATATCAAATATCCAATTAACATCACTGTATCCTTCTAATATAGTTGGATATCTTATGAAGTGCAGTCCATAGCTACATGTATATCTTAAGTATCTAAGTAGTCTTGTAATACATTTCTAGTGATTAGATAATGGATTACTAGTATATCTACTTAGTTGCTTATAACATAAACTATGTTTGGTCTCATACAACTCATCAAACACATAATACTTCCTATCATTCTAGAATATTCTAATTGAGATACACTCTTACTTTTATTCTAAGATAGATGTAGATTTACATCTATTGATATTCTCACAATTCCAGAATCATTCTTGTTGAATTTCTCAAGTATTTTGTCAACAAAATGACATTGACTTAGAATGAGATCGCTTGATATCCTTGATATCTTAATTCTTAGAATTACATCAACAAGTCCAATGTTTTTCATATCAAACCTTGAATTCAACATAAACTTAGTAGATTTGATTATTTGATCATTACTACCCACAATTAGTATGTCATCAACGTAAAGACATAAGATAACATAATCATTTTCTTTGTCCTTAACATATACACATTTATCACATTCGTTGATTTTAAAGCCATTTGTCCTCATGACATTATCAAAATTTTCATTCCATTATTTTGGTGCTTATTTCATGTCATATAAAGACTTTCCCAATTTACAGACATTTCCTTCTTTCCCTAGGCATGAAAAACCTTTGAGTTGATCCATGTAGATTTCTTCATCTAACTTTCCATTTAGAAAGGTTGTATTTACATCCATTTGATGTATTTCAAGATTTTGCAAAGTTACGATAGCAATTATCATCCTTATAAATGTTATTCTCATCACAGGAGAATAAGTATCAAAGTAATCAAGGCCATGTTGTTATTTGTATCCCTTAATTACAAGCATGGCCTTGTACTTATCAATTGATTCATCTGATTTATGTTTTCTTGTGAAAATCCACTTAGATCCTAGTGTTTTACTACTTAGAGGTAAATCAACTAATTCCTAAGTGTAATTTTGTATAATGGACTCAATTTCACTATTAATGGCTTCTTACCATTGAGGACCTTCAGAAAAATTCATAGTCTTTTCATAGGTTTGAGGTTCATTTTCTAACAAATAGGTAAAAAAATCTAGACTATAGGACATTTTTGTCCTAACCCTCTTGCTACGTCTGAGTTCAACCTTAAGCTCATCCTCAACCTATTGTTTAGGTTCTTTATTTTGACTATCTTTATTCATAGTCTTATATGTTCATTTAGACAAACTTGATTTTCCTTGAGATTTACCTGGAAATATATGTTCAAAGAATGATGTATTCCTTGATTCCATTATTGTGTTCTTGTGTATGTCTGGGATCTTTGACTCATGCATAAGAAACCGATAAGTACTACTATTATGTGCATATCCAACGAAGATACAATATATTGTTTTTGGACCTATCTTCATCTTCTTAGATATAGGTACAATCACTTTTGCAAGACACCCCCACACTCACAAATATTTATAGGAAGATATCATTCCTTTAAATAATTCATATTGTGCCTTATGTGTCTTTTTCTAGGGTACCTTATTTAAAAGGTAGTTAGTTGACAAAATAACTTTCCCATAAGTTCTTTGGCAACCCATAACTTAATAGCATTGCATTCATCATTTCTTTCAAGGTACGATTCTTACGTTTATTTAAAATCCATGCTTCTCAAGCAATAAACCTCTCAAGGTTCTTCCGAATCTCTAGCATGTACAATATGTTGTTTAAAATTATCTCTTTTTCAGATGTCATCTTTAGGATCACTTTGCCTCACCATCATTCAAAGATGTTGGAAAGTTCCTCATTCGTAACTTTTCCTTATTCTCAAATGGTTTGGAGAAAGTGAATAACTCATTATTTGAACATATGTGTCTAATAGTATCACTATTTATCCATTACTCTTTTGAGTTAGACATGAATTCACATATGAAATTGCCAACATGACAATGTCATCCATAACATTTGTCGTTATCTCAAAAACAAATTCATGTTTTTAAATGCATTTATATCCAAAAAGGATCAAAGTTAAATTTTAGAATACAAAGATTAATTTTGAGATTTTAATTTAATACAACTAATTAATTTTGAGATTTTAATTTAATACAATTAATTAATTTTGAGATTTTAATTTAAACCAAAAAATTAATTTTCTTTAGAACCCAATTCCGATTCGTAATTCAATAAAATTAAATATTTCAAAATCAATGATACAAAATTCATTATTTTGAAAATACAACATTTACTTCTTTTGTGAATACAAAATTCATCAAATTATTTCATAAATGCAAAATTTATTTATTTTATAAAATTAAGAAACTAACAAATACAAAATTCACTATTTCTTAAGTACAAAATTCATTGATGTAAAATTTATTTATTTCAAAATTCAAAATCAAATAATTTTATCAAATGTAAAATTCCATTATTTTACACATACGAATTCACATTATTTCACCCACATATAAAACTATAATATTTTATCAATTACGAAATTACAATTCGTAAAATAAGAATTGATATTTAGAAAATAAATTTTTTCAACTTTCAATATCTCGATATCAAAATACACTAAGTGATTTTATTATATATCATTATAATACCTATATAAACCAATACAAAGGTTGTATAGGCAAAAAAAACTAAAAACAACATCTGATATGATTTCTAGGAATTTTTTTTCCTTTCAAATTTCATAAAAGCACCTTTACATAATAATACTTGATTATAACGTGTAATACGCTTATCAACTACATTTTATAAAACTGATTCAATTGACATTAAATATATAAGCGAGTGTACATTAAATATATAATAAATTATGATATCATCGAGTAACACATTTTTCAATAAAAAAAACCTAAAAAATAAACAAATTGAAATAGTTAAACAAATCTCTATTTGTTTGATTGACGTGATGATGGCACAATTAGTATTAGGTCTAACTGATTAAAAAAATAAATTATATAATTGTCGAAATGTATCAAGCGTAATGGGCATAAAAGTAGGAATGGAAAAATAAAAATTAGATAGTAATATTGATAACATAAACCATTAACAAAAAAAATTGTATATAAAAAATATATAAATAATTATCGATACACATATTTTAATAATATAAAGATTAACAAAAATATAATAATAACATCCAAATAAATAATAATATCAAGATAATGAAAAATGAAAGATGTAAACACTAATTTTCGAAAATAAAACAAGTTCCTGAAAATATTTGTTCAAAGAAATATCGAAGAAAAGATTATCTTATGATTAGAGGAAATAATATATATACAAACAAATTTAAGAATAAAATTATTTTATTAAAATTAAAAATACACAAATATAAATATATGTATAAAGTAAAATACAAAATTTTAAAAAAATAATAAATAATAATCGAGTCATGTGTATTACACAGTAGGGGTGTCCATGGTCCGGTCCGGTCCGGTTTTTCCTAAAAAAAATTTAACCGGACCGGACTGGACCGGACCGTTTGACTTATAAAACTGCTCGTCCGCTTATTCTGCTTGGTTCGATTTTTTATAATTTAATGAAAAATAATGTAAAATTTTAATATATTATTAAACCTATCCGTCCATTTGAGCTTTAAAATTAATACAAACCGGACCGGACCGTTTGATTAGTAAAATCGTTCGGTTTGGTCCGATCCGGTTTTACGGTTTGGTCCGGTCCGATCCGGTTTATGGACACCCCTATTACACAATATTCTTAAAATAATTTTTTCACTCACTAATGTCGTATGAGAACGATAGAAACTTATTTTCTAAGATACAATAATTACACAATAATAAATTTACACCAAAATTTATTATTTAACGAATTTTAAAATATCCAAACTCTATTAAAATAACATGATTCTATATAAAAAATATATAACCAAAATAAATAAATAAATAATTTTTTTTCACTTTTCTCTCTCTTTTTTTAATTTTTTCTCTCTTCTCAGCTTCCTTTGTTTTCTTTACTCTCTATTTTTCTTCTTCGTTTCAGCTTTCTTCTTTTTTTTTTCCTTCTTGTTCTCATTCACACACATATATATATATATATATAGATATATATTTATATATATATATATCAGAAATCTATAAATATATATATATATATATATATATATATCATAATGCTCTATATATATATATATATATATATATATATCATAATGCTCTCATCATTTAAGCAATTAAAGAATTAAAAAAATTAATTCTTTAAAGAAAAACGGAAACAAAAGAAGAAAAGAAACTCAAACTAAAAAAGAAAACCAAAAAAGAAAGATTTAAAAATTTTAAAAGTTACAAAAAATATGTAACAGTTAACAGTTGAATTTTCATTTACTTTTCTAACAGTTTGTAGTTTAAAAGAGTGTGATAATTAATTGAAGTAGAGTGTCGACAAAAGGATTGGAGTGGACAATATATATTCAATGTTATATGGTTATTTAATTAGCTTGTATCTCAATTATATAATACATATTTTTATATTCATTTTCATGTGAGCTTACGTTTATATTTTGACTTATTTATAACAATAAATTATATTTTTATGACACAGAAGTACATGAATCTAGAGAAGCATAGCAATTGTATAAATTTGATATTTGTATATTTATTTTGATAATTAATATTATATATTTTGGTAATTAATATTATATATTTTGGTAATTAACTAGGTGGTTTATGTTGATAACTAATATTGTATATTTATATTGTCTATATTGTAACATAACAATAATTGAAAAGTGACCTTATGTCGACGGTTTTCTATAAAAAACCGATGAGGTATATAAAACTTTTTTTTTGTCAGTTTTAAACAAAATTAAAAAAAAAATCAAAAAGTTACGTGTTGTTTTCTTCTCAATTTTTTAATTAAAATGTAAAAACCGACAAGTCGTACTAATCTACAGTGGCGATTAACAAACAAACTGGCAACATAAATGGATACTTATCTTGATAATTAATACGTCAACGGTATTTTTGACTGACTAGTTAAATCTACATTAATGGTGACAAAAAAAACATATCATTTTTATAGTAGTGTAAGGTAAATAACCCCACCATTTTCTCTAGCATTCCCATGCTCCCTAATGAACCCATCACCCGTCTCTACCATCCCCACGCTCCTTTATTATTATGAGACGTCTCTGAGTATATAATATGCCTGCCCAGTGCCCATTCTTATATTTAATATTTAAAAGAGAGTGGGTTATTGGTATCATTTTATCACCTATTATTTTAAAAAGTTAAAAGATAATTAAAGATAAAATAAATTATTTTAATATAAAAATATTAAAATAATATAGTTTGCTTTTAATGAAAATATTTTTTCAAACTAAAGAATTAAATCACATAATTTATAATCTAAAATATTAAATTATATAAATAATATAATTTAGAGGATATCTTTGATATTTTTTTCTATTAAAAAATAACTTTTGATAAATGTACTCCTCTAACCATAAGTTATTCAAATGGATCCATATTTTCAAATAGTATAATAATAGTTTTTTATTTACTTTAAGGTACATAAATGATATAATTTTATATTTTAAATCAAGAATTTTATTAAATACTTATCACATGTAATATAATTAAGAGGGTTTAATATTTTATTAGTGCCCATATTCAACAAAAATACGCATATAAATTCATATTTTTATAACAGTATACTAATAATTTATATATTTAATTTTAGGTATACTAATTGTCTAAAATTAAAATTTAATTAAATTTTTTAGCATGTATTACATACACACAAAAAAAACATAAAGGCAAAATTATCTTTAAAATAATTAAAGAATAAAAAAATTTGTGAAAATATTATTAACAAAAAAATTTAATTTAACCCAAAAACAAACAAAATTATCAAAAGTTGAGAGAGTCTTGAAAAAATATTGAAGAAATCGAATTATGCTAAAGATGATAGTTTTGTGAGAAAAACTAGAGGAAGATGGATGGATTTACAATAAAAACTTAAGATTCTTATTTAATATTAAAACATCTAAGTAGAAGAAAAGACTTGTTTCAAAACAGAAACAAGAGACATGTTTATAAAGGGTGAGCAATCCAAACTAACAAAAATTCCAACTTAAATTATTAGTTACTCACAACAATGCATGTAATCAAGAGTCTTAAATATAAGTAAATAATCTATATGACATATAAATACACATGAAAAACCAGAACAACCAACAAGTATATACAGAGGAAAAAGAAGACAACACTTTAATTACTTAAGCTTGAAAAACACACAAGACATACTATGTACTAGAGAGTATAACCTAGTAATTATGATACATATGTGAACAATATGACAATAAAAAAAAGATCCTAATAATTTGGCACTACATGAAATCATGTGACATGATTCTAAAAAGCTTCTTTCAAAGAAACTACTACGATTCTGAAAAGCTTCCGTCATGAGTCAAACCAGTTGGCAACTAATAAACTTGACGTGGAGACATCAAGTTCGCTTAAATTATATAATAGTTGGTTATACATGACTAAATGACATATTAGAAACAATATTAATAGCCATTACTCATATATGTTTTTATATATCTACTATCTATATAATGATCTTAATCTTAAGTGATTTAATTGATCTCTTATAGTATATTGGTATTTGATGTGTTTGATGTATTTGATGATGCTCAAACTGATGGGCTAAGATGCCTTCTATAAGTCTTGATGTTTATGGTGGACTGGATGATTATCTCATAAGATGTTAAATCCACTCTATCTATCCTCAAATGACAAATAATGATTCCCTTGTTTATTGATCGAAAGCTTAAATAAATGCACAATCTAGATATAGTTATTCATACGAATTGTGTGTACTTAAGATGAACATATAATAGAGGAGGTAAAAGAGACGTAATGAACTCGACTATTTGTGAATTAGCTATGGAGGATTGAGTTATACCTTATGGTTATAGTAATGAATTACTAATATATATTAAAAAGATTTCAAAACAACTAATGTATGATGTTGCTTCCCATATAAATAAATAATTAATTTGGAATTAATTATTTAATGAGCAAAATGAATATTTTTTATAGAAAATTTTTATGAGAGTTATAAATATTAGATATATACACACAGATGCATATATACACATATACATATAAATATATATACATATACATATGTACATATATACATATATGTGTATTCATGAAATTAATTATATATTAGTTAATTGTAATAAATAATTATATAAATTAGTTATAATATTTAAATGGAAAGTTCAAATATTTGGAAAGAATTTAAAGCTACTGGAATAAGCAAAGATGTTTTAGTAATTATTAGATTCAATTTTACATTGGATTATATAAAATTAAATCAGATTAAATTGAGCACATGAAGCACAAATTTTGTATTTTGAAATAGCTCACAATGGCATAAATAATTTTGTAAAAAATAATATGTATATTCTCAAGGTCGGTCTAAAGAGGAATTACGTGGTTTTAAACAATTCAACAAAATTCTTAAAAATAAAAAATAAACTAAATATTTTATCACAATTGTTTGGATTTTGAAAAAGTTTAATGATTCAACACAGATAAATAATTAATATTCAATGGAGAATTTATAGGATATATTAATTAGTTAAATATGTTTGTTCAAAATTAATTAGGTTATTAAATATATAAAATAATATAAATGATTTTTTTCTTTTTTGTTTAAAAATATCCTAAGGCGTGGATCAGATTATTTGTTAATAACAAATATTTAATATCCTAAGGTAGGATTATCAATTGATTAATATTAAATTATGATGTGTTTTTAAGGAAATATTAAACTATCTAAATCAATGCTTAAGACAAAACACATAACTTGGACTCTCATTCAAGGTGTCTATATTAGATTTTAGATTGATATATCTGAACTTAACTTTCAGATTTTAAATCTACTATGAAAAACATGCCTTCAATATATTTTTTAATAATTAATCTCATAAAAATCTTTGAAATAGAAAATAATTTTAAATTAAATCTTGATAATCAAATACTAAAATATAACTTTCATATTTTAAATCTACTGCAAAAAATATGTCGTTTATATATTTTTTTGTAATAAACTTTGTATAAATCTTAAAATGAAGAAATAAAATGAATTTATTTTATAAAAATATTTACCTAAATTAAAATTTTACAAACATAACAATATAACTAATATCCTATAGTAATTTTTAGTAAGACATGCTTAGATATATAAATGATCAATAAATTAAAAATAACGTTAAAAAAGATACATAAAATTAACTCTATAAATAATAGAACACAATTAAAATTAACACTTAAATTGTATTCTTCTAGATAACTCCTATAATGATATGTTATTTGAAAAATCTCAAAATAGACATGTCTAAACTGTTTCTTGAGTCAAAACCAATACATAAAATTACAGCTAGCTAAATTCCTAAGTTGTTGAAATTTAAACTACAAATATTATTTACAATTCTAAAGAAGCTTTGAAATGTGTTATATGTTTACAAGAGAAGAGAGGAGTGTTTATATAGGTGAGGGAGGCTACGACCTGTGTTTATTCTGATATGTGTGAAATCATGAGCTGTGAAGGTCTTATCATGGCCTACACTAATCCATGTCGTGGCGTGATCAATATGTAATTCTCAAATTCCTTATTGTTTCACATCTTACAACTGGTTGGACTTACATGCAAGCTTTACATATTTATTCTTTTATTCTTCTAGGTTGAAAATGAGTATTTTTAAATACAATTCTTTAAGTGTTTATCATTTAAATCATTTTGAAGTCAAAAATATCTAAAAAAAAAGAACAAAATATACTTATAATTCTAAAAACATAGATTTATTAAAATAATGATAAAATTATATAATTTTAAATACATTTTTAACATTTAAATGCAAATAAATCACATACTATTAATACTTTTTAAGCACTCATTTACACACAAATAGATATCAGTAATCTCCAAGAGGTGTGACATATGGCTTAAGAAGAGTGTGCATGACTCTCAAAGTTGAGTGAAAATAGAAGTTATATTTCTAATTAACTAGTGCCATAAATGGACACCATTTAAACACCCTAGACATACCCCATGTACCTAGCCATATTAGAGATAAATTAGAGAATTTTCAAGAACTTAACTAAGAGAATTTATGAGACAAACTTATTCACATTATTGTGGGAAAGAAATTGTTTCTTGATTGATTTGGCTGTGTTCTTGGAGAACACATAGTGATTCATGTACATGGGTTCTAGTTGCTGAACAATAAGATTTTTTTTATTCATTTAGAGTTTGTAAGAACACATACTTCTTTTGTTCATCACCATTGAGAGATAAATCTTGAAAGCATCTCAATCTTTGTTTTCACGCTATAAGTTTACATATGAAACTCTAAACTTCTTGTTTGATTAAATTATTATCAATAGCTAGATTCTACATATTTCTTAAATATAAATTCATTTTTATATAAAAAAACTATTTTCAAAATCAACAAACATTAATTTTCCTACTACATCTAGAGCCTATGTATACAAGACAAGTCGCCCTTAAGATTGGATTTTAGGCCGAACAATCTAGATTTCCACCTTTCTAGCTGCAGAATCCCATTTATCACCATTTAAGGCCCAATAAAAATAATAGAATATCACCTTCCAGGGAATAGTGTCATGTGGATAGACATGTAAAGTTGATTATCCTATCTCATCTCATGTCTCATTTATTGTCTCTAATAGACTCATGATGCAATATTATCTCATTTTGTTTAAATATCATCTCATTTAGATTGTAACCCTAATAGGTTTAACTTTATACATATATTGTATCATTTTTTTTTATTAAATTTACATTATAAATTATCATTTATCATATTTTCTATTGTTTTTGTATTCTTACTTGTCCATTTAGACTATTTCATTACCATCTTATATCATTAAGAATTAAGTGAGATAAAATAAGATGAGTTTTGAAAATTAATGGATTGTCTTATGAATCTTATTAACATCTCATGTTTATTTATACCTGTAATTGCAAACTAGGATGCCTCAAAAAAGATAGGCCACTTTCCAAAGCTCACCACCGACTAGGTTGGCATAGACCAACCTGTCAAGAAAGTCATGGCAGATTTGCACTATTATAAGCAACCCATGTTTTGTGTACAGATGGAACCATATATGACACAATAAATTTGAAACTCGCACTAAGCGCCAAGATAAATTCATTCTTAAACCTCAATAACTCAAACCCAAGATACTTGAAATCCATATAAGCAAAAAAATCTTAAATAATTTAATAGTTTTTTTTAATTTATGAATCTAATAAACTAGAGGGGGTGAATAGGTAATTAATACAAATATGCCAAATAAAAATTTCATAGGGCCATAATTGTGTATAAATAAAATAATACAAAAATAAATAAAGATTGACCCATGATATTTCTAGATGGAAGCAACCTAGGCTAAAACAATAACTTAAGAGGAAAACCATTAGTCTATTGTACCACCTAATTATCCATTGTGAAAATATGTTCGAGTATAAGGCTAGGACTCAAACTACCCTTCATATATAATGCCTCAAGTAACCTAGTTACAAGCCTATGTTTTCTTTCACAGTTTCCAAAAGAAAGGTGTTTGGATCTAGACCAGCATTTGGATAAACTCGAGTCACACGAGTTATCAAACTTATTCAACTAGCACCTAAAAAGTTAGCACAAAAACACAAATGTATGGTGTGTCCTAGAGCAAATTCAACAATGAAAAATACTAGCTAGATGATTTAATAAAATAATAGATGAAACCAAAATCATTAGCAAACCTGATGAATGCTTAAAAAACACTAAAATTACCATGATTTAATGTACTTTAATTGGTTAAATAGATTTATATTTGTATGATTTTATCATATTTTTATAAAAAATTGTATTTTCAGAATTATGGGTATTTTTATTGTTTTACAAGTATTTTTGACCAAAAATAACTTAAAGATTTGAAGAAAAATACTAGAGATAGTACATCACAAACGTGTTGAGAAAAAAATGAGAAAAAGTCAAAAAAATGGAAAAATTGGAAAAAATGGGTCAAAATGGTAAAAAATGTTGAGTCCCGCGCGCAACCAGCACATGCCTCGTGCAGGCAGCATATGCCCACACGCAGGCAACACATGCCTACATTGAGTCTTATGCATTCTAGCACACACTCGTACCTATCTTGCGTGTGCCTGATGAGTGCTCAAAAAGCACTAAAATTACCATGAATTTATGCACATTAATTGATTAAATATATATATATATTTATATGTTTTATCATATATTTATATAAATTAGTCTTTTTCGGAATCACGGGTATTTTTATTGTTTTTCAAGTATTTTTGCTTAAAAACGTAACTTAAAGACTCAAAGAGGAATACTGGAAGCAATACATCACAAATATATTAATAAATAAATGAGGAAAGGTAAAAAAATATGAAAAAATTGGACAAAATGGGTCAAAAAGGAGGAAAACGCCCACGGAACCGCCTAGCCCGCGCGTGCCAACACCCAGCCGCGCGCTGCTCTTGCCTTCTGCACGCGCCTGTGCGCACCACTGGTGCCTTCTGCACGCGCCGTTACCATCTCGCCCCATTTTCGTGTGCAGCTGCCCCCACACCATGGTGACGTCATCAAATGACATCATCATTCACTACTCCGCATTTCCACCATTTTTTAACATTTTTTCACCTACTTTTTCTCTCCATCCTCACCTATAAATACCCCATTCTCTTCACTTCTAAACACACCTCAAAACACATCTTCTCTTCTCTTTCTTTCTCTCATTTCTTAGTTTTTTTTAGTTTTTCTTAGTTTTTAGCTTTTCTTATTTAGTTTCTCTTAGTTTTAGAGTTCTCTTTTTGAGAAGAACTAGTTATGTTTTTGTAATTTATTTTCTTTTTGATTCAATAAATGAGAGTGCAAATTCCGTTTGGAGGTTTTCCAGCAACGGGAATAGCATCGAAGTATTGTAAGGATTTTATTTTCTTTACAGTTATTTTTCATGCTTTATTCTTACATGTTATATTTAATTTGTCTCTGATTAAATTTAACTTTATTGGCTGTTTGTAAACATGATATAATAATAACGTTGTTATGCTTGCGAAATATTAAATAGGTAAAAATATCTAAAATGAATTGATTTTGTTTTTATTCAAGATTTTATATTAAGAATGTTAGAGAGAAATATATTATTTTTCATTACAAACTTAAATTTGAAAATTAGATTTTAAGGTTTAGTTATCCGGTCTGATTTAGAGTAGTGCTCTTTTATTTGTTGGTACAATCGCTCGATAGTTAGAGTGAAACTCTATTTCAAAAGTTTTTATAAGAATTATTATCTGAAAATGTATTGACAACATGTTTTCAATAGTGGTTTTAAAACTTGAAAGTTAGTACTCGGATAACTAAATTCTTAGGTTTAATTTGGACACCTTGAATAAAGTTTAAACTGTCTAACCCTACCAAAGGTGGCATTTAAATGGTTCATTTTCAATCTCTTAGAAAAAGGAATTAATTTAATTAACCAAATTAGTTATCAGCCCCACCCATAGGTGTTAATTGATTTGTTTAGTTAACAAAGAATATCTAACCCCACCAAAGGTGGTATTCATATAAAAAAAAAGAGAATCAATAAATTTCAATTCATATCTTTAATAACCTAAATAATATGAGCAAGCATAATTAACTTAGTTATTATATCCATAAATACTCTACTATTATAAATGATAAAATTTGCATAAATATTTATTGAATCTGTATCTATGTTTATTTTTATGTTATTAGATTAAAAACCCCAAAACCCCAAAATATCGTGACATGATGTTTAGGATTTAATTTCGTTTTTAAAAGTTTGAATAATAAATTAAAAACCACATACATTCCTTCCTTAGATCGACCTTGGGAGTATACTTATCATTTTCTACGAAATGATTCGTGCACTTGCGAGAGTTTTATAAATAAATAAAACCAAATGAATGGCAGGATCGGCGATGTCGGTTCTGCCCGATCAGTACCCTCGTGCGCCAATGCCTATTTGCCGTGAATCTTGACCTCCACACACGTGGTAGCCTGTCCAAACACGTCCAAAATCAAATTTTGAGAAATTTTCTCTCCTTTTTTGGCCTTTTCCTCATTTGTAAAAGGACCATCTCCCCCATTATAAAAAGCACCCCTTAAAATCCAAAAAATCAAAAACTTTTCTCTCTTGCTCTCTAGATTTCTCTATCTAGAAAGCTTTCTTTTTTTAGTTTTTTTAGTTTTAAAGATCTTATCTTTTTGAGAAGAACTAGTTATGTTTTTATAGATTTCTAATTTTTGATTCAATAAATGAAAATGCAAATCTGTTTGAAGGTTTTTCAGCTACAAAATTAACATCAAAGTTATGTAAGAATTCTTTTAAGGTATAATTTTAAAATGAATTCTTTACATTTATTTTTTATGTTTTATTTTTATATGTTATGTTTTATTTGTCTATCCTTAAATTTAACATGGCTGACTGTTTATAAATATGATATAATAATAACGTTGTTATGCTTACGAAATATTAAATAGGTAAAACATTTCTATAAAATAAATTGATTGTATTTTTATTCAAGATTTTATATTAAGGATTTTAGAGAGAAATATATTATTTTTCATTACAAACTTAAATATAAAAATTAGATTTTAAGGTTTAATTATCTAGTCTGATTTAGAGTAGTGCTATTTTATTTGTTAGTACAATCGCCTAGTAGTTAGAGTGAAGCTCTATTTCCAAAGTTTTTTTTACAAGAACTATTATTTGAAAATGTATTGACAATATATTTTCAATAATGGTTTTAAAAATTGAAAATCAGTACTCAAATAATTAAATTCTTAGGTTTAATTTGGGCAACTTGAATAAAGTCAAATTAATTGACTACGATTAAAGTTGTGATTAAATGGTTTGCTATTTTCTTAGAAATAAAGATGAAATTTAATACTTAAATAATTAATAGGTCCTACCTAAAGATATTAGTTAATTAATATTAAACAAAAGAATTTAGGCCCCCACATAAGGACACTTTGATACAAAAGAAAAAAGAAAATCAACAAATATCAATTTATTTATTTAATAACCTAAATAATATGAGCAAATATAATTAACTTAATTATTATATCCATAAATACTCCACTGTTATGAATGATAAAAAATTACATTATTGTTTATTGAATACATATCTATGTTTATTTTTTTAGGTCATTAGATTAGGAAACAAAAATCAAAATATCGTGACAGGATGTTTTGGATTTAATTTCATTTTTGAAAAGTTTGAATAATAAATTAAAAACTACAAATATTCCTTCCATAGATCGACCTTAGGAGTAGACTTGTCGTTTTCTATAAAATGATTTGTGCACTTGCGAGAATTTTACAAATATAAAATCAAAGTATTTGCAAGATTGATGTTGCTAACCTGATACCGGTCTTGTTGTCATCATCAAGTTTTTGGCGCCATTGTCGGGGACTTGATTTTGATTCATCAAGTTTTTGGTGCCATTGTTGGAGAATGAATAGCGTTTTTAAATTATTTATCAAAAATTTTAAAAACTTTCCATGTGTAAATAATTATGATTTTTTTAGCTCTAAAAAAATAAAATAAAATTTAAAATTTAAAATTGACAATTGAAATACTAAATCTAAAATTTTAAATTTAAATTAAAAAATATATATAAATAAAAAGAATAAAATTTTTGAATAAATATTTGTGATTTACTGTTCATAAAACAATAATAAATCTTATATTTAATTTAATTTAATTTAATTTAACTATTAAATTAAAAAAAATCTAAGTAAACGGTAAATCAAAAATTTTAAAAAAATATAAATGAACAGTACATTAGAAAATTTAAAATTTAAAATTTTAAAAATTAAAAGAATTAAAGAAAAATTAATTTTTTTTAACTTTTTAGTTTTAATTTTAATTTTTTTTAATATTTAATTTTAATTTTTAAATTTATTTTTTTTAAAATGAAAATTTAAGAAAAACTAAGTGTGTAATAGTATGAAAAGTAAAGATTTAAGAAAATTCTGTTTAGAATACTAGTTCTTGGTAGTCTTTGTGCCACTAGTTTTTCCTAAGAATGTTGTTATATCTAAGATAATGATTTTTAAGGAGGTTTTATCGCACCATTCTTTCCTTGAAACACTATTAGTTAATATCGATTATGTTATTAATAAAAAATTAATTAATATTTAACTCTTACTTTTAATTTTAATTTAAAAAATATTAACTTAATTTTTAACTTAGATTAACAATGATTAACTTCTTTAGTTTGTATTAATTTTAGTTATTCTTTTTATTTATTATATAGTATTTCTGTGAACTAACTTGTAAATATTGTATAATATAATATGTACAAAAATGTGTTTGTATCATTTATTAAATAAAGTGTGTTATATTATGTATAATTTAATCATATATATTTATTTTATAAAAATATATTTGTATTATATATTAGATAGAGTGTATTATAAATATTTATTATGTATAATTTAATCATGTATATTTATTTGTAAAAAAATGTATTTGTATTATATGATAGATAGAGTGTATTACAAATATGTATAGTTTAAGTATGTATAATCATATGTATCAAACGTTGTATTATATATATTGTAAAATCTATATAATTATTTTATTTTATTGTTTTTCTTTTATTTTTTTCTTTTACTTAATTTTAATTTTTATTATTTAGTATTATTTTAGTACTTATATTAGATTAGTTAAAAAACATTCTGAAGCTATATCCAAAATTTCAAAGTTTTTAATCACAATTTGTGATAAAAGGAAATAATTGCTTTGTTAGATCTAGATACAAGTGTGTTTTGATACCTTAGTTATTTGACTTGCACCTAGAAGTGGGTTATTTAAAACCCACAATCATGTTCCTAGTTTTAAGTAAATAAAATTTTGAAAATCCATAAAGCATGACTTAAAAAGTATAGGTAGACAAACTTGTTCTATCTGTAGGTTTTATTGACTCAATGATGTGGGGAGATTGAGTTTACTTAAAATGAAATCCACCATTTACGTATTGCTAAAATGTTAAACTAAGCGCTGGATGAAAGACAATCTATCATTTTAGGTAACATTTCTACTTACGCTGGATGTTAAGATATTAGAAGTTCACAGCAATATGTCTGTGTGAACTTTAATGATAAACATGATGGATGCACTTGCATTTCTCCATTACTACTTGCACATTATAAGAAAATAGGTAACATTTCTTCTCTTTTCTCTTTATCTTTTATTTACAATTGTTACATTGAGAACAATGTAAGTTCTAGGTTGAGGGTGGTGAAAAGTTATCGTGCTTAATTTCAAAATTTTTAACAATTTTAAAGTTTTATGTTCACATTTTCATTTTTATTGTGTTTGATTTTATTTTCTTTGTATGTTTTAATAATTTTTAGAATTTTAGGATTAGTTTTTAAAATTTTCTCACAAAAATTTATCATTTCTTTAAATCAAATTTGAGTAAATAGTTAAGTCTTTTGCACTGTTAGATTAATTTTTGAAAACATATCATGGAATATATGGTAATTAGTTAGTTTTTGTCATGACTAGTATTTCTTGATAAGGTGTGAAAATTATATTGAACCCAAAATCAGTGTTTAAGAATCAAATAGTGGAGACTACCCTTGAGAAATATTTTGAGCTCATTATCCTTTATTTTGAATGATAATTATTTTTTTTTACTCTAAATACTTTTCTTATTTTTTCAGCATTATTATATGATCTCAATAGGACTTAGCATTGAATGTTTGGATTTTTACATCTTAATGAAGTGTTATATATTTATTTTTTATTTGCTTATATTAAATGACTTAAGTAGAAATTAATAGTATATGTTTTTCTTCATTCATGCATGACTTCTATTAAAAAAAGAGGTATATCTAAGGTTACCTATACAAATACAAACAAAAAAACCAAATATTAACCACTTACCTTACCATATAAAAATGTACAATCTGTACATGGGTTCATTCTCTAAAAAAATGAATTTTCTTATAAAAAATAGAAAGAAAGAGAGGAAAATGAATATTATAATCTATTGCCTAAACAGTTGTGAGAAATGGTTTAATACAAAAGAAAATATAAGAAGTAATTCCTTAAGAAATTATCGCCTTTTCCTACATTTTCTAAAATGCATATTACTTGATATTTTTATTTGATGAATTTGATTGATGCATGAAAGTAATGTATAATAATTTATAAATCTTTACATTTGATTCTTTTCATGAGATCAAGTTAAAATAAAACTTTGAGCTTTTCTTCTTTATACATATGTGAACATATTGGTTCATTTCTATACAATAACTCTTCTACATATACATTAGTTTGAGTTTTTGACACATAAGATTCAATCTTTTTGAGAGTATTGACTTGTGAGGAATAGAGTCAGAGAGAATTCAGATTCTTGACACTAAGTTTGGGTAAAATTAAATTGATACATTTTTTATATGAAATATGGAAATGATTTTCAGCTAATTATTATAATAAATCATGAATGTTTAAGAATTTGAAATAATCTATACTTAAGATTTTAATTTTGAAATTTAAAAGAGATTATAAGCATGAGATATTTTTGTATTTCATTTCATTTCATTTCTTTATTTTATTTTATTCTTTTTACTTTATTTTAAATTTTAGAAAAATTCTTATTTTATTTTTTTCATTATTTTGTCAATGTTTGTGGGTATCATTATTGAAAACCCTCACAAGACTTAAACTCATCTATTAGGACAACCTAGGGGTTTGATGGCTTGTTGCATATGCTAAATACAACCGTGTCAATCCACGGAAGTGATTTAGGATAGTTTAATTTTTAGTTTTTACCGCTTCTCTTGCTAAAGGGCTAGCAAGAAGCTGGTTGGAATAGATGATGAGTGTGCAAAAAAGCATTAAAATTATCATGATTTAATATACTTTAATTGATTAAACATATTTGTATTTATATGATTTTATCATATTTTTATATAAATTTATCTTTTCGAAATCACATGTATTTTTATTATTTTATAAATATTTTAGTTCAAAAATAACTTAAAAATTTGAAGAAAATACTGGAGGCAATACATCACAAATATGTTGAGAAAAAAAATGGAAAAAAGTAAAAAAAGAAAAGAAAGAAAAATTGGACAAAATGGGTCAAAAAGGTAAAAAAAAATATCAAAAATGTCGAGTCCCGTGAGTAGCTGATTGCCACACATGAAGTGTGTGCAATGAATACGTAAGTATATGTATCCCAACAAGTAATATAATGATAAAAAAAGATCGTTCCCACGAAGATTGTTTTATTAGAAACTAATTTTTAAAACTTAAAAAAATGAAAATCAATTTTTTTTGTGTTTTTATATTCTAAGGAAGCAAAATTAAAATAATCAAAAGTAAGTAGCAATAATTAATTAAATCAAATTTGGTAACTAAAAATATATATAAAAAAAATATGTAGGAATACTTAATCCGCCAATTTTCTAAACATACGAATCGTTAAAATCCTCTCAATATAATTATCAATTAATTAGATGATCAATTGAATCTAACCTAGCATATATTTCTCTCTCAAGTAAACTACACACCATATAGTAATTAATTTAATCACACTATCATGCCAATTAAATTGCATATTACTCATTAAGTTTATCAATTATGGATCATTTACATAAAAATCATACATCTCTGCCTAGAAACTATGCATGTTATTTAATCAAGACAAACAATTAAATAATTCTCTCAAATATATTTAATTGTCTCTATAGATAAATTGTTGGCCAAACAATTAATAGCATACAAATCAGATTAAATAATATAATTAAATTAAAATTATAATTGGGGTAAAATATTAAATCATCACATGGTGAAAATTGAGTTCATAAGATCCCTAGATTAATAAATTAATTACACATAATTGTGTTTATAAAGCTCATATTTTTCATAAAGAAAAACATAAAAATTGATAAAGAAAAGAGTAGAAGAAGAAATACAATCAATCTTTTGAATTGTAGAATTAATCTCCTCTTGAATCTCTATCAAAAATGTGTCTTCCTTGAAATTTTATATATTTTTCTCTCTTTTTAGCTCCAAAAAGTGACCAAAATTATGCTAATATAGGCCACTTAGGGTTTATGGAGTGATTATGGGCTTAAATATAGCTCAGGTGCGATTTGGACCGTCAGATCAACTTCATATCAAGGGCTATGATCAAAACAAGCCAAAATGATAGCTCCAGCCAATCACAACACGAAACGTGGCAGGGAAAATTCATTGGGAGAATGAGAGAGCTATGCGTGGTAGTGGCGCACGGGTAGAACGCATGGAGAAATGGCATAGCGACACGTGGCATAATGCGTTGACCGATCTCTAAACTTGTATTGAACGTTGTGCTAACACATTACTTGTGTTTCATCCTCATCCCACGTGGCGTAATATGATTTGATCTATGTGCTTGGGTGGAGTCCACATGGCTTGCAACGTCAGCTCCCCTGATTACGTGGCATGCCACGTGGCATCTCGATTGGTCTTGCGTTAAAAATTCATAAAAAATCCATAAAAGTTCTTGAAAAATCCCAAAAAATTCCATAAATTATATTTTTACCCCCTTTTACTAAAATGTTTACATTTTAATATTTTTGACCCAAAAATACTATTTATTGAATAAAACAAATAAATATTAAGTAAAAAAAATGTGCTAACGACTGTATTTTCGTAGAGTCATCAGTAGCTAGGATATGCCTACGTTGAGTCCTACGCGCGCTAGTACACGCACATGTAGTGTCCCGTGCATGCCAACATATGCCCACACCAAGTCTTGCATACACCAGCAAATATCTATGCTTGTCCCGCCCTCCACACGTATGCCAACGCCTATTTGCCACAAATATTGCCCTCCATATATAAAAGGACCATCGCGCCCATTGTAAAAATCACCCCTTAAATCCCTTAAAATCCCAAAAATTATAAACTTTTCTCTCTTTCTCGCTAGATTTCTCTCTCTAGAAAGCTTTCTTTTTTTAGTTTTTTTAGTTTTAAAGATATTATCTTTTTGAGAAGAGCTAGTTATACTTTTATAGATTTCTAGTTTTTGATTCAATAAATGAAAAGACAAATATGTTTGAAGGTTTTTTAGCAACATAATTAGCATCAAAGTTCTATAAGAATTCTTTTAAGGTATAATTTTAAAATGAATTCTTTACATTTATTTTTTTATGTTTTATTCTTATATGTTATGTTTAATTTTTCTATGCTTAAATTTAAAATGGTTGACTATTTATTAATATGATATAATAATAACGTTGTTATGCTTGCAAAATATTAAAAGAGTAAAACATTTTTATAAAATAAATTGATTTTGTTTTTATTCAATATTTTATATTAAGGATATTAGAGATAAATATATTATTTTTCATTACAAACGTAAATCTAAAAATTAGATTCTAAGGTTTAATTATACAGTCTGATTTAGAGTTGTGTTTTTTTATTTATTGGTACAATCGCCCAGTAGTTAGTGAATTTCTATTTTAAAAGTTTTTTTACAAGAACTATTATTTGAAAATGTATTGAGAACATATTTTCAGTAATATTTTTAAAAATTTAAAGTTAGTACTCGGATAATTAAATTCTTAGGTTTAATTTGAACAACTTGAATAAAGTCTAATTAATTGACTCCACCTAAAGGTGTGATTAAAAGGTTTGCTATTTTCTTAGAAATAAAACTGAAATTTAATACTTAATTAATTAATAGTCCCCACCTAAGGATATTAATTAATTAATATTAAACAAAAGAATTTGCGCTCCGCATAAGGACCTTTTCATACAAAAAGAAAAAATCAACAAATATCAATTTATATCTTTAATAACCTAAATAATATGAGAAAACATAATTAACTTAATTATTATATTCATAAATACTTCATTGTTATGAATGATAAAAATTTGCATTATTGTTTATTGAATCCATATATATGTTTTTTTAGGTCATTAGATTAGAAAACAAAAATCAAAATATCGTGACAGGATGTTTAGGATTTAATTTTGTTTTTAAAAGTTTGAATAATAAATTAAAAACCACAAATATTTCTTCCTTAGATCGACCTTGAGAGTATACTTGTCATTTTCTATAAAATGATTAGTACACTTGCGAGATTTTTATAAATATAAAGCCAAAGTATTCACAAGATCAGTGTTACTAAACCGATGCTGGTCTTGTTTTCATCATCAAGTTTTTTGTGCCGTTGCCGGGGATTTGCTTTTGTTTCATCAAAACCCTAGAACAGATGAATAAGGATATGATTACAAATAATGTAGGCTTGTTAATCCACAAATTACAATTACAAAATGTTTGATAGATTAACTAAATAAGTAAGCCTAACAAAATATGATTTTGGAAAATAGATTTAGGGAGAGTGCTTAAGTACAAAATTTGATGCAACTATGGTTGAATATTTAGAGTGCATTAGTTTTTTTAAATATAAATTAAGCCCTAAATCATAGGCTAATTATTAATATGCCCATAAAATCACTTGAAAGAGCTTTAAATAATGAAGATAATATAGTAATTAAAAGGTTGACTCTAGTAAATAATTAGGTTAAAGTTAAAACCCTCACCACTCGATCAATGAATGCCAAACTCGATCGATCGAACCAATAATGTCAATTGATCAAAGCCTTTTTTGATTGATCCAACCAACGATTAAAAGTTGATCAATCAATCTAAACAAATCTTAGTCGATCTAGGCTATAAAAAATATAAACTCGAGACCAGGTTGATCAAATGTGATAAATTCTCGATTGATCAAACTCAAAACTTTGATCGATCTATTCCATATCAAAATTAGTTCCAAGAGGACTTAAATCATAGTAGATTGATATTTGATCGATCCACATTCTTGATCGAATAAGACATTACTTGACTGATCGAGTAACCTATATACTAAATGCTTTTATATATCTAATATGAAATCTAACATGCATAAGAATATAAGTATACCTGAGATGTGTTCATTTTATGTTGGTAATTTCTTTAGCTTGAAAATTGATCTTGAAAGACGCATTTAGAAACTAAAATTATATTTAAATATTTTGTTCACGAATATTACCAACACTTATAAGCCTTAAAATCTCCCCCTTTGGTATATTTGTGTGACAAAACCTCTCCTTTGCTACATCACTCTTCTAGGAGAAATAAATCTTACATAATGGAACTATCCTATGATTTGGTAAAACTATAATCACTTGAATCTTGACAGCTCATTTGTACATTGAAAAATAAAAACATAAATAGGCATACAACTTGTCCGAAAAGACTCATTGTTTATTAGTTATGTGTATATAATAACATAAAAGTAAAGAACGAGACATACATGATGAGTAAAAATGAATAGAACATTTAAGTATTACTCTCCTTATGCAAATAAATTTGAAAAAAATTGTTTCAATGTGTAATCTCTCCCACAGAATATTTTCAATTAATAACTCTCTCGCTCAATTAACTCTCCCTCTTTATATATTTTCAATTAACCCTCAATAACTCTCTCTTATTTTTTGTCAAACAAATAAGTAACACAATATAGAAGTAATAGAAAATAGGTTAAGCAAACATACATTATATTGCATGATGAAATCAAAGAAAATCAACAAATAGAATTATATTACATTTCAAAATAAGAAAAATCAAATTCATATGAAAAAAATGATTTTCAATAACCAAAGAAATAGTACAATGCAAATAAAGCATAAAAATAAATGATCATTGTCTTGGAGGTTAAAATCCCTACTAGGAGTGCATATCTTTGATCATGGAATACATAGCCTCTTGTCGTTCATCCATGACAATCACTTTTTGTTGGAAGCCTTCCATTTAAGTTGATAGTGCTTCCATTCTCATTTGCAAATAATCTTGAAATAAGTCTTGATGAAAAGGTTTGAAAATAGGTATGTTATCCATTTCATCATCTCTGAAAATTTCATTAGTTGCTTCACCAAGGGTTCCAATCTTAGTGGTGGTTCCATCGCTAGAATCAACATCAGTGGATCTCTGTCTCTTTAATATCTAGGTAGAGGATATTGAAATGGTTGAATTTCTATTGACATCTATACAACAAATGGATTCAAGTCCTTTATGGGTGGCACACCCACATCAAGAATCAATTGGGTCTTGAGGAAACCATAAGAAGGTCCAATTCTAGGGTTTATGATATGACATTAGTTTATAATTTCATCTTGAATGACTATTCCTACATTGAAGGAAATTCCTTTTACAATACAATAAAACCTTAGCATATAGGTAGCCAATCTCATAAGAGTGCTTAGGAGGCAATAGATTAGTACATACCACATATTCAAAACCTGAAGAGTGAATTCACTTGGGATATACAGTTGTTTAGAGTTGAGGCCGGTATTGAATGAACTTGTTAGTTCGATAAAAAAAATATTCATTTGAAATTATATATTGTTCCAAGTGAAAATGGGTATCCCCAGTGTTTGTGATCGATAGAAAAGTGTTGATTCTTTGGGCTGAGATGTCAACAATTTTGTTTTGAATGATTACCCTTTAAAAATTGGCCCAGGTTGACATATTTTTGGATCAATATTAGTATAGAATTCATGAACTAAGGATAGACAACACAATTTTGAAGGTGTAAACAAGGATTGCTAACTATAGTTCCAATGGCTCGTGTAATTTTTATCTCACGAAATTCAATCCCATGCTCAAGTGAAATTGAGAATTTAGAGATATTAGTTTGATATCTCAATTGAGAAACTTTATCCCACCTTTGAGATGAAAATAGAATAGGTGCACTTTAATGAAGTTCTCATCGTCGTGTAGTCATTTGAAAAACCTAGCATAAATACAAAAAGACTAAAATTCCCATAAAATCTAAAAACATAGAAATTGATCAAAATTTCCCACAAAAACCAAAATTGGAAGTCCATGAATTATTGTTGGTGTAAAGGAAGGGGATTTATGATAATAGTTAAGCCAAAGTGTTTGGTTGGATAGAAAATAATGGAAAATGAAGGATAGGGGTGGTTTTGATTTCTATACAAAGGTGGATTTTTTCTAGAGATTGAAAAGTAAATAGAAATCAAATCTAAGTGAAATAGTATAGAAAATGAGGAGTTATGGTGAATTTTTGAGAAAATATAAAAGGGAGAGGGGGCGTGAAAGGGGTTTAGGGTTCATGTGAAGGAAAGGAAAATGAAGAAGAGTATTTAAATTGAACCCATTTGATCAATCGAGGATAACATCGATCGATCAACATTTAAACTTCAATCAATCTAGTTCATCATAGATCGATCGACATTCAAAGTTTCTAAAAATGTATTTACTCCCCTTAAGTCCTATAACTACACAATTACTTAACAAAAGTAATCAAATAATATATATATATATACACACGCGCACAAACATGAACATTACTCAAATTAATCAATTTGAAGGAAAAATCATTCTTGATCAAAATTGATTTATTCACTGTATGCATAAGTAATCTGATAAATTACATATACATTCTTCAACACATATAGTGACATATTGATAGTGGCTTAAAATATGATGAAAGTTTAAACTACATTAATATGTTAACTTATTCATTTATGATCAATCAAAGAGGATTCAAAGGAAAGAGTCTCACTTAATATGAAAATTTGTTGTCGAATCCTTACTTTCACACAATAAAATTTTACTTATCAAGAGAGAACTTAATTAAATTTTTTTTTTCTATTCTCTCTCATTATTTATTATAATTTTTTTGTACGAGGGATTGGTTTTTTTTTGTATAACCATTTGTGACTCTTTCTTTTTGTTCATTCAATTACTTATGTATTTTTATTTTTCCTTTAATTGTTTTTTGCTAAGGAAATATGCATAAGTCAAAAACCTAGTATAATGACTTTCACACTATTTCAGAGGTAGCCCTCTCTACTCATTATGGTAGCTTCACATGTCATAGTAGGTAGTCCTTTCAAAATTAGGTGTCTCTCTATAGTAGCATTTTATAAAGTGAAAGATAGAGCTCAAACACAATTTAGCAGTCAAGGTTATCTCAAGCCCTAAAATCTCATATAGTCAATCATAAACTTCAAACATGACATACATATGCATCTAGCGAGTGAGTGTGTGAGTTCTTATTGACATTGATCACTAGATGTAAGGAAAAATGTAAGTACATAGATCAAGATACTCATTTACACAATGAATACTTAAATCAAAATAAATTAAGTTATGAAAATAGATATTTTTTGTGAACCAAAATAGTATTTGAAGTTTATTTCAATGTTAAAACAATTCTACTTCCTTTATTATCATTTTTAATTATTTTTAAAAATAATTTTTTTAAATGAATTGAAATAAAACTAAGAAACAACAACAAAACTAAAATTAAGAAATAAATCATCAAAATAATCAAACTATCTTGCTTATACCTAGGTGAATAAGAGAGATAGTCAGTTGATTCAAAAAACAATATTTTCTTACACAAATTTTCTTGAATTTTGGTTTCTTAATATCTTTAGGTTTGGACATAATTGACTTAGCTATCTTTGGTATCCTTGGACTTGCCTTTATTTTTCTTATTCGTCATTAGTGAAGATGCAATATGCATGTATGGATGATGATAATTAAATCCAAAATTTTGGGTAAGAAAAACATTGTTAAAATGATGGTATGTCATAATGAATTTATAGTTAGGCCTGATATGAGATGCTCTACCACAATTATGAGAAACTGACATTGACTAAATAGGTTTTTTAATCACAGGTGTAACTATTTTTTATGTATCATAAGTAACATTAGGAGTAGGGTTAGAAGGCCTTACCAATGCGGTCCTTGATGCTGAAGGTACAACATGTGAAGAGGACATGTTTGTGGGTTTTACAAACTTAGATTATTTTGAAGAATATGGTATAATGTGCTCATCTACATAGCCTAGTCCTCTCTTGTCTCCAAGTTTTCCATAATCCAAATCCTTGTTTATCCATTCAACTCTATTGGTTAATCTTTTCATAGCTTCCTTATATTTTTCAAGTTCTTGCACCAAATTCTAGTTTTCTTATTTTAAACCTACAAAACTTGAATTCAAATCATTAATACGTTCAGAAAAATCAAGTATTTATTTTTCCCACATCAAAGAATTTATTTTATAGGATTTTAGTTTCTCATTAAGTTGGTTACTTTTACAAGTAACCTATCCTTTTTCCTTTTTACATCTAGCTTAATCTATGAACAATTCATCAAGGCTATTAGCATTAAATTTATTTAGTAAGAATTCAGAGTCAATTTTTTCATTATCTAAATTAATATCAGAGTTATTGAAGTGTCCATAAATTATTGTAGTAAATGCTAAAAGGTTGATGTCACTATTTTCTAATTCAATTGGATTGTTGCTATCACTTTCAAAGTCACTAAGTGTAGCATTAAAGGTTCTTCCAATTTTGTTCTTCTTGTTGGCAAAGGCAGCTGTAAAATGAACATAACCCATATATTTAAAACATTGAGGTGCACTGGGTTTAGATTTCTTATCTTTAGATCTCATAGATTTTATTTCTCTTATATTCAGATTCTTTGGGCGATTTGATAGTCCTTTACTTGGTGGATTCTATTTGTTAAAGATTTTCTTTAATCTTTTGGCTATGAATACCAGCTCTTCATCATCATTGTCACCATTTTCAATCATGGAAATTTTGAAAGAAACACCTTTTTTTTCTGTAAGAGTTCGAAAGCTCATCTCAAAGGTTAGAAGTGAGCTAACTAGTTCCTCAATTTTGATGGTGTCTACTTCTTTGCTTTCATCTATGGAGGTGACCTTTGTATTAAAGTGATATAGTAATGAAAAGAGAATCTTTCAAACCAACCTAAATTTTTCAATTTTCTCACCAAGATTAGTAGATGAGTTAGCAATATCATATAATTTATTATAAAATTTAAAAATAGTCTCATATACTTTCATCATAAGGTTTTCATATTGAGTGACATGTATGCGAAGTTTAGTTCATTTAACTTGTGTGGTACCATCATGGGTAACCTCTAAATTTTACCAAGCATGCTTGGTAGTATCAACATCATACATACAACAAAATTTATTAGCAGACACAGTACTAAAGATAACATTAATACCCTTCTAATTCCATTTACTATTAGTTTTATCTTCAGTGGTCCATCCATTCCTAGGTTTAAGAATGACTACATTATATTTGGTAACACTTTCATATATAGAACGTACAAAGGCTCTCATACGAGCCTTCAAATATAGATAGTTAGACCCATCAAAGAAGGAAACATGGGTTATAGAAGAATCCTCTCTCAAATGACCTATAACATGGTCCTAGGCATACACTAAGTATATCTAGTGACCTAGTCTAATACCAATTGAGAGTTTTTTCATTACATATCTAATTATTTAGAGGAAAATAGGTAATTGATAAAAATATGCCAAATTAAAATTTCATAGACGACTAAACATACAATCGTGTGTAAATAAAATAATACGAAAATAAATAAAGATTGATACATGAAATTTTTATGTAGAAATAACATAGGCCATAACAATGACCTAAGTGGAGAACCACCAGGCCACTGGACTATATACCTATCTATTATGAAAATATGTTCGATTGTAAGGCTAGGACTCAAATTACCCATCATAGATAATGCCCCTAAGTAATATATTTACAATCCTCTACTTTCTTTCACAGTCTTCACAAGCAAGGTGTTCAAATATGGACTAACATTTTGATAATCTTGAGTCATATGAGTTATCAAACTTGTTCATCTGGAATCTAAAAAGTTAGCACAGAAACACAAGTGAAAGGTGTGCTTTCCTTGAGTTTCTACAGATCAATAATACATACACACACACACATTGTTAGGTACACTGAGATTGAAAGCATGTTTTACACACACACACACACACACACTATGAGGTTGGTTTCATAGTATGCATGCTAGGTCGTGTGTGGTGATTTTTGGTTAGGTTTGGGTCGAGTATTTATCAAAATTACTCGGCAAGTTTGGAATCAAAAACTTGTATTTTTTGGAACCTCAATGAAGTTCTCAACAAGGGCCTCATGAGACCCCTCATGGAACCCTCGATGAGGTGGTCGGTGAGAAGCCTTGATTAGGCCTCGGCAAGGGTAGTTGTTGGTGGCTAATTCCTTTTATGGGGCTCTTTTGGCTATTCTCACCCGTCTTTTATGCACTAAAATTGTGCCAAAATTTTCTCTAAAAATTAATTTTGCATCATGAGTGTGTTTAATTATTTGTGCTATAGTATTGTGGGTAAAATATAGTACTTGAGTGTTAAGAGCTCTTGAATGTTATATTTTCTTTGTGAGAACAATATTGTGAGATTAGATTGGGTAGTTTTGGTTGTTTACTCAAATCATTGGTTATATGTGGTACATGATTGAATGTGTTTCCTATATTGATGATTTATGGTACGTTGTTAAATGTGTTTCCCATAATAGTTATTGGTAGTTTGTGATTTAGGGTGGTCTTTAAGTTTGATTGTTCACTTTACTACACATTACAGATCTTCGGTTATTGGTCACACTACATCAAGTAGTGTTGACTTTGGAGGAGAGTTGGGTTTGTGTGTTGGACTAAGTTGTTACAGAGGCAACAAGCAAGGGCGTCAATAGGAAATTTGAATATAGGTACCAACTGATAGATGTATTGGTAGTTTTATTTATTACTTAGTAGATTTATTTGTTTTCAAGTTGTTTCCAAAAGTAACCTAATGATGTTACCGTGGAGATAGGACTTCTATGTGAGTTTACCTCATTACATCTTGTGTTGTGCATGCTCTATTGTTTGGCTAGTAGAATCTAAGTTTAAACTGTGTATGTTACAATATACTAGAGTTTAAATTCTAATTAGAAAGCTTTAATATTTTTAGCTCGCTTTTTGATTACTGATTATTATAGTTGCTACTCATATTAATGGTTTTCTATGTTTATTGTTTAATGCCTTTGTGACTATCTATTAATTGTTTCAATTTGGTTATTTACGAGTTTAGGATGAGTCCTTAAGAAATCAGTATCTCCTTAACTTGATTATATATGTGGTCTTGGACTCTTTCAACATCTAAAGTAAAAAAAAGAGAAATAGAAAGCAAAAGATAAAACACTAATGTATAAAAGATGCTAAAAACAAGTGCAAAACATATCAGGTAAGAAAGAAAACAACTCAATAAATTAGAAGAGGTGTAGTCTATATGATATGACATAAGAATGATATTACTACAAAAAAATCCTAATACTTTGATACTACATGATACTCAAGAAAAAGCTAAAAAAGAAGATGCAAGAAAAAAGGAGAAAAATACATATATAAATCATGTCAAAGAAACTAGTAGAGAAGAATACTATTAAAGCATTAAACAATTAGACATAGAAGTAGATAAAACAATTAACACACTATTCATGGCAAGGCGTAGTGAAAATAGATATGCAATAAACGCATATCACATGATTCCTAGAATAAGCACTTTGAAAGCATCATCATACAATCACACAAGCAATCTATGTTAAACCCTAAAATGCTGATAAGGCAATAAAATGCATACTTCTAGTGAGAGATTTATAAAAGAAAACATGTATGAACATGAAATGAGGGATGATGCAAAAAATATAAGTGCAAGAAGGTAAACAACCTCACAAAACATACAATATCCCATTCCCTTGGAGACAATGGGTGCAAACATGCAAATATGTGTGTATATGTAGATAAAGCTCCAAAATCAAGCACCTAGACGATTAACCTAGATAGGGGTGATCCACTTTAATACCAACTAAAGTTCCACACGTTGGAACAATTGCACATGGGTGAAATGAACTTTCGATCCAAATAGGAAACCAAGGCCTATTCTAACTAGGCCACCTAGGCCTCACAATATAAATTAAGCATATAACACATCCAAATATACAATAAGGATAACATGCTTAATTCAACACACCATAAAAACTACTAGTAAATAAGAAATGATAATCTACAATAAACAAATTATTAAAAGTGTGTCTCACAGGTCCAAGCTGGCAATATACATTAACAAGGAAAACATCATACAACATGTGAATCAGGCACTCATACTAGGAAAGTTATAAAGTATTTCTAGTCACTTAAAAACCTCATATGTGCAAACATATTCGATAAATGATTATTGTTCTCTAACAACATTATAGCATACAAAATGTGGTAAAACTACATAGGATCCCACTATTATATGGTAACATCTACTGGTTGCTTAAAGCAACAACTTAGTAGAATGAAATTCACTAATAAAATGAAATCAATAGTTCATAACTAAAGAAATATATGTCTATACCTCTATTAGTTGGAGCATTACTCTCAACTCCACTTAAGTTGCCTCTACATGCTTTCATCACAAACCTTATCCAAGTGGATCCAAACTCATACCTAAAGCTCCATCACTATGTGATATCATCGACTATTGATGGCTTAACAGCCTAGTATGAAAACACATAGGCTTCTTACCTATGAACTCTATTGAAACCTTGCAATACCCTACACCACACGACACACTAACACATAGAATCCTTACCTATGGACAATATTGTAACCTTGTAACACTTAGCTAGCACACAACACATAACCACATAAGCTTCTTATATATACACAATGTTGTAACCTTAGAACACCTAATCAACACATGTCACTTCACCATATAGGGTTTTCACCTACGGGAACTGTTCATCCTTGCAACTACTAGTTAATACACATAAATTCAACACTAAGAGAAACTTCTCAAATTGATGTGACTCTTCACTAGCCAAACATGCATTTTAACTACAAACAAATCCTCACTCAATTTCAAATTTGTACATTCAACTTGATGTTTGAGAAATATAAGGGAGACTCCTCTCTAATGTCATATGTCCTACTAATGAACACATTATTTCTTGAACCCAATACTTAGAAGAAATTGAACAAGAAAGATATGAAAAGGTTTGATGTCAAATGGGTAGAGCATCTCCCCTAAATTATGACTAATAAAATAATTGAAGGAGTGAATAATTTATAGAAAAAATTCAACTTCTTGGAACCTCACTCACTGTTCTCATCTAGCACTTAAATGAGGGTAAACACCATATCATTAATTGTAAATGCTACAGAAGCAACACTTCCCATACTAGCCAAATACCTTGGTGCATCCTTACCAGCCTAACACAAAAAGGCTTTTTAGACATACATAAATGCTTAGTCCCCAATGGGAGGACACAACAACAAATAAAAACCCAACAATGTAAACTCTATGCCATCTAAGAGAATGAATTTTTATAACATGCAAACACGATATTGTGTCTTAAGTGATATTAAGCCACTAGTAATCAAACTTTAAAGGAAATATTTTTTTTATTGTCTTTATTGAGAAATTTGCTTAGGAGATTTCATTTTTTTTAAAACTCAATATCCCCTTGTTATTGAGTTCTTTTGTATTCTACTTTGCACATATTCCTTGTCTTGCTTCTACAAGTGCTCGGTTAATTGCTCCACCTTGCCCTAAAGTTTCCCAAAAAAATGGAATAGGTAAGAGTACAGAAGGTAGCTAGGGAATGCTATACCTTAGAGAATTGTATGGGACAAAAATGAGATCCCGACGGATAGAAGCAAAGTGTACCCCAATAGTCTTGTTTTTATTTCCCTTTATTTTTAATTTTTGCATTTTAAATTCAAAACTTAGGTTTCATTTTAGTTTTGTATTTTGGAATTCATGAATAAATATGAAATTTCTACATTGAATGGCAAAAAACTACACCTAATTACATTTGGGAAATTCGACAAGGATGAGAAAGTCGAAACTACAAAAGGAGTGAAAGGTTAAGACTATGAAAGGTCATATGCTAGTACCCTCGGGGTCAACAGTTGTTACAACTTTTTTATCCCACCTCTACAGGCCATGCTAGATCTTTGAATAGTAGCAACTATATGTCAGAAGTTGTTACAACTTCTACATCACACCTCTATCGGCCATATTGGACCTTTTAATAGGAAACAACTATGCCACGAGTTCAGAAGTTGCTACAATTTCTACACCCTACCTCTACGGGCCATGTTGGATCTTTGAATAGGTAGCAACTATGTCCCAGTTTAGAAGTAGTTACCACTTCTGCATTCCATCTCTACGAGCCATACTGAACCTTTGAGAAGGTGGCAACTATGCCCCAGGTTCAAAAGCTGCTAACACTTTTGTACCCATCTCTACTGGCCTTGATGGAACTTTAAGTAGTTAGAAATTATGCCCTATGTTCATATGTTGCTACAAATTATACATCCTACCTTTATGGGCCATGCTAGACCTTTGAATAGGAAGAAACTACGCCCAAGGTTCAAAAGTTACTACAACTTCTACACCTCACCACTAGGGGCATTGTTGGATCTTTGAATTAGCAACAACCATATCCAGGATCAAGAATTGCTACAAATTTTGCATGCCATCCATGCAAAAACATGTTTGCTAATGTTAGGGACCTTGAGTCCCTAAACTAGTTATTGATAAAACTTTTAGGCACGAACAAATTGCAATGTAACTCATTATAGGATAGAATAATCCACAAAGGATTACAAAAGTTTTCTAACTCTCAAGACCAAATGCTTGGATGACTTGATAAGCTCAAGCGAACCAAGTAGAGAGGATGGTATACTAGTCACATCTTGGTTAAAACACACTATCCTCACTTAAAAAAATGAAAACAAATAATATGAAAGTAACAAAGTCTAAGCACAATCCTAATGGGTACACGGTCCAATGGAAACTAATCGGACTAGCTAATGGATACACGAAAAAACTTGACCAATATAGTACACGTGGCCAAACATGGTACATGTAGCCAGATATCGTGCACTTGGTCGAACATGGTACAAATGGATGGACATAATACCATGGCCAGACATGGCTCATGTGGACAAACAGAAGGAACCTGGCTAGATATAGTGTATATGGTGGGACACAATGTATATGTCTAATGAGGGTACATGTGCATTTATTCATCTAGATCACTTTGGACCCACTCTCCAACAAGTACACACCATAGTGTACTAAGAGAGTAGATTATGGATCCTAATAAGGGACGTGATCAAGGAGTACCATTTACCTCGAAATAGATAAGATCACTAATAGACCTTGCCAAATAGTTGCTATTAAAATATAAAAGTAAAGTATAAAATTCAAAAGTGAAAATATGATAAGGAAAAATAACATGCACTTTGGTGGGAATTGAAATCAAAAGAACATTATGTGGTAACCTACTGATCTCTACCATCATCTTCTGTGTTAGTTACCTCCTCAATTATCTTTGGAGCAACAATCAAATCCATCCTAGCCCTCCTTTTCTCAATCATAAGTGATCACACTAGGCTAGGAGGCCTTTTCTTTTAAATTTGGAAAAATGATAATAGAAAGAGTTATGTCAGGATAAACCTTTTAGAACCTGATTTCAAAATCGTGAGCCCACACGTCCAATTTTTCCTGAGTATAATCATCAAAATCTTTGTGCTCTTTAATTGTGATTGATCAAAGTGTCCCTATATTAGCATTGAGGCTATGTATTTGCTCTTAAGATGAATGAAGGTTCATAAATAACTCTTGATCAATTCCTTCTCTTGGGTCCGAGTAGTATTTTGATCCAACAAGGTAGCATCCAATATCACCACTGATGTCATATGGGTTAATTGGGATACGGGATATGCATATTAAACTTTGTATAACTCCCATTCCACCATATAGCGGGCAAGATAATCAACATATTTAGTTTCAATGGTCGACAAGCGACCCTTTGAATTAGCATGAACCTTAATAGCATAGTCCAAATTTGAGGCAAATGTATAGGGTATAGCAACAAGACTATTCAAATCTAATTCTTCAATTTTTATAGATTCTAAAAAAGTAAAGGGTATAGGTAAGGACATAGGAGGGATATCCAAGTCCATAGGTTGTGAACTTGTATCACCTGCAACTAGCACTGACAGAACCTTGACGGTTATTGATGAGGACCCTATCCTCCTAAGAAGTGCTCCAACGAATATCACTCCAAGTGTGAGGGCTCTTTTCCTTTTAGAACCTCTGAGATACTAACCACTCTAGTCTATAAAGGTGCATATTCTTTACTAGACTTCTTAAGAAATTAGAAGGTTGTCATGCTCTTGTTTTCCTACCGACTAAAAGATCAAAAGTCACACCTATAAAGAAAACATATCAACTAGGTATCCAAAATAAGATACTGAAAATAAACAGATAAGGTCAGCACTCACTGTCAGGATCTAGAGGATTATCACTCACTGGCTCAGCTACTGTAAGGCCCAAACCCTAGTAAGTGATCCACTTTGGGAGTATGAGTCTGTTACTATTTTGCTCCTCCATAAATGTATTATAGAGATAATTTATGAACTTCAATTGCTTCTTGGAAGGACGACCCTACAACCAACGAACTATAAACCGAAAAGGAATAAGTTAAAAATAAATAAAACATAAGGCTCAATCTCAAAGTGTCTTATCATTCCTCTCATACTGTGTGGGTGTAGGAGGGACCCTTAGGAGATCCATGTCAAAATCTTCATTCACCATAAATAGTTAGTCATACCACCCTTTTTTTAATGTGTGGAAGATTCTTAATCAAAACAGGCAATAGGTATAAAAAAGAACCAATTGTGACTGAAACCTTAAAGATAAGAAAGGTAGCTGAAAATGAACTCTTCCATGGTTAGTTCATGTCTTTATTCCTTCTAGAGCATCCAATAAGATAACAATATTCGATAGTAGTTAGGGGGTGAATTGGGATGTACAACACCAATATATGCCAAATAAATAAATACTCACTAAACCTTGAATTATACTCCCCCATATTTTCTCTCTCTCACAAAAGTTTTCTTTGACAAGTGGGATGAAATAATGAGGCTAGAGCTCTCTTTATATAATGGATAAGGTGAGATCTCAACCGTTCATCATAGGATCAATCTAAGGGTCCTAGACAATTGGATAGCCAATGGGCTTGAAAGCCCACACACTTGAACCCATGTCCTTTCTTTAACAATAGGAAAGTGAACCTATTGAGTAATGGTTTTGACATTGATATAACATACTAATCAGGAGTTCGATTGAGAATCATTGTGATTCACATTTTAAGTGCCCAAGAAATGAGAAATTTATTATACGAACAAATAATGGCAAAGCAAGATCAAATTTGACACCACTAGTGAAGTTCAGAAGATAGTAAACACAGCTGGTATTGTAATGGAAAAATAGACCCATGTACCCAAGCGAAGCATGTATAAGGGCTAATGTTAACTGTAAAATAATTCATGTCACATGGTGTAATATGAGAAGTCTTAGTCAATAAATAACTTGTAGGCTAACGTAGTCAGTGTTGAGTCAACAAATAGGCTTTAGAATCTACTAAATATTTAACAAATAAACGATTGTTATTTAAACTCTTAATTATCTAATAATGAAATAATTAAATAGATAAAACTCTGATATTTAAATATAAGTTTATTACTATAAAAAAAATCATTAACATATATATTTTATATATATATATATATATATATATATATACATCACTTTTTACCATTAAACCCAATTAATTAACTACTGTTACATTCATAACTTCTCTCATCAATAAGATCTAAATTCTCTCTCCCTAAATAATTCTCCAAATCTCTCTACATCTCAAAGAAAGACATCTGTTTCTATCAGTATCGAATAATCAAAAACCACCGCACTTCGTAATGTTCCAAAGTCCTAATGTTATGTTATCTATTATCATTATCATGTACACACAAAGAGAGAACTCACTAATCATTGATATAACAAAAGAATGCATCAACACTAATTTTATATATATATATATAAAATATAATATGTATTTGTTTTTTATTAACTACAATTTTAAAATCGAAATAACCAACGGTGTGACACGCCTAATAGATTATGAGTAATTAAAAAAAAAACCTTAGGGTTTTTAAAAATAAATATAATTTCAAATATATACGTAAAATGTTATCTCTACCCGTTCCAACTAATTCGATCAGATTTGAGTACCCATCATGGTTCTTAAAATAAGTAGAATATTTATCGGAAGAAAATGTGTCGGGTGAGAGTTTCGAGTATAAAGGTGACTTAATATTCAAATGTATAAATCTCTTGGAGGAAAGAAAAGTGGGTTTTGTTACGAGAATGGGTAACATAATATTCCTAATTAAGCAAGGATTATCTAAATTTTAATATTAAAATTTGTTTAACCCTAAACTCTTGTCTGCCATTGACAAGGTATTCATAATTAAGCTTGTATCTTTCCACGTATTACATGTACAGTTTATTAAAATATTAGTCCATTAAAAAACAATTATGGATTGTTATTTGAATATATAATAATGTTATATTTAAAGTTAATAAAATTTAAAATTAATATTATTTTATTTTTTAAAAAATAAAGTTCATACTTGATAACGAGAAAACAATGTGCAGTATTCCTCAAATATAATATAATGAATATAACCTAGTCAATTAGCTGTGCTTTCTGAGTTATTTAACTTCAAATCTTTAAGATGACACGATACATATATTATTATTGTTGTAGCACCATATAATCTGTATCATTATTTTTAATCATTTTATACGTAATCGATGGTTATATATATATATGAGATTCACTTTTATGTAATAATACTCATTTTTAGACCATTTTTTTTTATCTATACGTTTGTTGTATATTAGTGTCATATATAGTAAATAAGGAAAAATAAGATAGAAGTTGGGAGTCCATTGTTGCCAAAACAAATACTGTATAAATGACATTTTAACTTAGAAATAATAGATTTTGTATTGAAAATTGCTTGTTTTTTAGAACATAAATATATTAATATCAAAGCAATTTAAATTACTTAATAATTTAATGCTATAATATTTTTTATAATAAAAAGATTGTTTTAGCATTAGAATAAGTATTCTTAAAATAGTACTACCTTTGTAACATCAATGATTAATACACTTCTCGTTTCCTAAGTACCTAAGAACAAAAACACATAATCAAGAAGTTTGACCATCATAGGTTAGATTTTCGACCCTCCGATGCTTAAGTAAGTCCAAGTAATGAGGAGAATTAAAAGATTGATGCAAACCAAATCAATTGGCTCAAGAGGTTGCCCAATACAATAATGAGCAATCACTTAAGGAAAGAAGAAATAGAGGTTGAGCATGCTTCCAAGCCCTCAAAGAATAAAAATAAAAAACAAGACAAAGCTCTCAAGGAAATAAACAAAAGACAAGACAAGGGTAAATCTCAATATGATGTTGATAGAGATTGTACGCAATTATGCATTTTCCCAATCTCTAAAAATATAGAAAATAGTGAGCCACCCACTAAATTTAATGCTCTTAAATGTTCTAATTATCAAAGGATGAAAGACCCTATAACTAATGTCTTGCACTTCACAACAACCATGGTCCCATAAAGTCTCAATCGAGACAAGAGAGATGAAATGATGTGAAAAATCTTCACACCTATCTTGTATGATGGTGCATAAAAATGATTTAATAACCTAGCTCCTCGTAGCATAACTTCTTTCTCCCAATTTGCCAAGTTGTTGACCACCAACTATGTAAGTAACAAACCTATAAGAAAGAAGCCTCATCACCTTTTCTCAATTGCCCAAGGTAATGATGAGTTTATAGAGGAGTACATAAGAAGATTTAGAGAAGAAAAATTAGAAATTATAGACTATCCTAGTTCAATAGGGATAATGGCAATCAAATTGAATATGTTGAGAAAATTAGGGATGTTTTTCGAATTAACCAAAATTGTTCCATATATAATGGAAGAGGTTTATGGAGAGGCCAAGAAATTTGTCAACCTTGAAAGAAAACTAAAACTTGGTAGAAAAAGAAACTCAGTTATGGAAGCTACCATAAAGAAAGTAAAAAGAAGAATAAATCTAGACAAAATGGTTCATGACAAAGTAGTCCCTAACAGAAATAAACGTTTTATCCCAAATCACCAAGGATGAGTTCAATGGTCTAAAAATCATGGAAAACGAGTAAGCTTGGCTCAAGCTATTTTGAGGATGGAAAACGAGTAAAATGTCAAAGGGCCACTAAAAATGAGGACCTCTTTTAGAGATACTTCCAAATGGTATGCCTTTCATAAGAACATAGGTCACAAAACATAATATTTTAGACACCTCAAAAAATAGATTGATGATTTGTTATCTAGATGATATTTGGGTGACCTTGTAGGAAATGATAATTGAGGAAAAAACATCCACCCCAATGAAAAGTGTTGAAGTTATCTATGCCATCTGTCAATTGGGTAGAGCCATGTAATAATGACAATATAAGGACTATTCACTTTATACATGAAAACCCTGGGCTTAATAGGGCCTTTAACAATGCACGAAAGAGGTATACTAGAGAAATGTTATAATCAGTTGGTATGTCGAATAAGCAAAGCAAAATAAGGTGTATGAACAGAAGTCACTTCTTGTGTTTGTAATATACATGAAGGATCACCCTCTACCTCTATCATTTTTAAAAGTGAGGATGAGATATCAACTCTTCATAAAGATCCTTTAGTAGTCACACTTTGGGTAGGGTCATGTGATGTTTTCAAAATCTTAGTTGACTAAGAATTTAGTAGACCTTCTTTTCCTCACAACAATGAAAGCACTAGATGTAAAATATAGTGATATTACTAAGAAAGAGTTACCTTTAGTGAGATTCAATAGTAACACCACATGTTTGTTGGAACTATAGTGCTACCAATCATGGAAATAGGTTCAATTATGGTGACCAATTTTATGGTGACTGATCTCCCAACCCACTACAATGTGATTCTAGGGAAACCTTGGATAGAAAAGATGAAGGTCATTCCATAAAAATTTCATTAGGCTATTAAATACCTAACAAAAGAGGGTATAAGAGATAAAGAGGTAACCAAGAGAAAGCTAGAAGTTATTACAATGCAATAATGAAAGGAGTGGCACCCAAGTAGAAACTACAGAAATGGTCACCACAAAAGTGAGCAAAAAAAGGGTATGTAGTTGGCTCAATTGACATAAATAGGGTTTAAAACGTTCAAGTTTGCAATGAAGGAGAATACCACTCTTTGAAGCTAAGCACCAACTTAACAGTTGAAGTTAGGGTGAAAATGCTACATTTCTTGAAATCTAAGTCTGATGTTTTTGCATGAAAATATAAGGATATGCCCAAAATTGACCCTAAAATTATAACACATAGATTGAATGTTGACCCTAACGTTAGACTTGTGAAACAAAAGAAATGAAAATTTCCAAGCGAGAAAATGTTATGAAGATTTTAGAGAAATAGATTATCTAGTATGGTTGTCTAATGTTATGTTCATGAAAAATGCGTGTGGCTTACTTCTCATATGTATACATTTTATTTATTTAAATAATGCCTGTCTAAAAGACTGTTTCCCTTGCCAAGCATAGACCAGCTAATCAACACTACTGCCAGATTCAGTCTAATGAGTTTTCTTGATGCATATTCTAGCTATCATTAGATCAGAATTCACCTAGAAGACAAAGAAAAAAAACATATTTTATTACTAAGGTACTTCCTATTACATTTTGATGCCTTTTATGTTTGAAAAATGCTAGTGCTACTTATTAGCATCTGCTCAGTAGAATATTTAAAGATTAACTAGGAAGAATTATGGAAGCATATGTGGATGATATGGTGGTTAAGCTTATAAAAACTATAGACCACTTAAAAGACTTGGAAGGAGTTTTTAGTCTATTCCAGGAATATGGCATGAGAATTAACCCCAAAAAGTTTGTTTTTTGGTGTTAGCTCAGGGAAAGTCCTCGGTTATCTTTTCCTAAGACAAAATATAAGGTCTAATTAACATGAACCTTCACAATGACTTAAATGGAATCCAATAGTTCAATGAAAGATTTATGGTGCTTAACAGATTCATTTCCAAATGCACCAAAAAATATCTACCATTCTTTAAGCTACTAAGAAAGAACACATTCATTTGTTTTTTGGAATGAAGACTATAACAGAGCTTTTCATGGATTCAATTAATATTTAGGAACTCCTCTTGTACTAGTCAGCCCTATCTAGGGAGAAATGTTATATTTATACTTGTCTATTACTCCTTAAACATCCAATTGTTCTCTTGGTACAAAGAAATAAGGTTCAATACCTTGCCTACTATATCATCCAGATCTTAACTAACCCCTAGAGTAGATACCTAACAATTGACAAGTTGGCTTTTACTCTAAAAATGGAAACATGAAAGTTGTAACATTACTTTGGCTCATACACTATAGTAGTTCTCACTTCATATCAACTAAAGAGTGTTTTGACAAAGCCATAGATTATAGGAAGGATGACATATATTTCAATCAAGTTAGGAGAATATGTTGTCAAGTTTATGCCCAGATCTTCCATAAAATTTCAAGCCTTGGTAAATTTTTTCATCGAATTTAGCAATTCTCCTAAAGTTATTAACAATGAGAACATAATGGAAGTGTATGGTATAAGCCTAAAGAGAGTTCCAATATGGAAAGTGTTTGTAGATGTTGCTCATAATTTCAAAGGAGCAAGGGTGGGAGTTGTTATAATAGATCCCAATAAAATTTATTTCGAGCATTCTATAAGAATGGACTTTTCAATTACCAACAATCTTTCAAAATATAAAGTAGCCATCTTTGGAGTCAAGACCTCAAAGAAATAAGGAATAGACAATATTTCTATCTACAAATTGCAATTGGTTATCAATCAATACTTACGCATATTTAAAGCCAAAGATAGCAAAATGCAAAGGTATGTAAAACAATTAAAAAATGAATGCTCAAATTTTGCTAATTTGAGATTAAATAGATACCAAGAGAGAGAACAACCATACTGATTCTTTGGCCACTTTAGCTGCTATATGTAAAGCTAATCCTAAATGAACAACCTATGTAACCATTCTCACTAAAGTTATCATGGAGGAGGCAAAAAAATCCATAGGAAATATTTATAAAGTCACCAATCTATGTTTCACACCAATCCTTAATTTCCTCAAAGATGGAGGTTTACCTGAAGAGAAGAAAAAGATAAAAATAATTAATTTCCTCAAAGATGGAGGTTTACCTGAAAAGAAGAAAAAGATAAAAATAAATCAAGTCAAAATCAAGGCAATACATCATACAGGACAACAAGCTTTACAGAAAGACAACCCTTGGATGAGGACTTATACATAACCCAAGTATGTTTGGGATGAGTCATGTTTAAGGCTCACAAAGGAGAGTGTGACTTTCATTTAGGAGGCAGAAATCCATCCTAGTGGCCAATAATGTAAGTAGATTGTACAAGGTACACCTAGGCATGTGATAAATGTCAAAGTTTCACCCATTGTCTCATGTTACAAAACAAAAATTAAAGAGGTAATCATTCCACAGCCATCATATAAATAAGGATTTGATATAGTGGGACCTCTAATATAAGAAATAGCCAAAAGAAATTCATGTTAGCCCTCACATACTATTTTACAAAGTGGATCAAACTAAAACCTCTAGGGAGAATAAGGGAAGTGGAAGTAATCCAATTTTTTGGAAGGGCATAATATGTTCCTTCAGTCTACCTAGAGAACTTGTCACTAATCATGGGAAACAATTTATTGGTCACAACATCAAAGAATTTTCCTCCATGTTTAACATCAAAATGTGTCATTCAATCCCATATTATCCATAGGCAAACAGTCAGACAGAATCCTTAAACAAGTCGATATTAAACTTGCTAAAAAAATGTTGGAAACTACTAAAGGAAAATGGGTAGATGAGTTATGAGGTGCTTTATAGAGCATTAGAACTAGTCTTTGGGGTAATACTAATGAAATTCCTTTCTCACAAGTATATAAAACTGAAGCTATAATCCCTAGCAAGATAAAAGTCTCCATCATGAGATTAATTCTAATTAAGGACCATAATGCTTCGGATAGAGAAATTTACCTTCTATTGGCAGAAGAAAAAAGAGACGAAGCATTGAGAAGAATGATTGAGAAAAATAAAGGTGTTATAAATTACTACAACAAAGTCGTATGATTTAAGACATTATCCTTGAATGATTGGGTACTCAGAAGAGTCTTTCCTAACAAGAAAGAATGGATGACAGGAAAGTTAGACACAAAATAAGAAGGCCTATATCAAATAAAAGAGGTGACACTAGGCAAAGTCTACTTATTAAAAGACATCTAGGCTGTAGAAGAAAGCAAAAGTTGGAATGCTACACACTTAAAAAAGTACAGCTTCTAATGTACAATTATTTAATGTATTTGTGTCATATGAAATAGTTCTTAAAAAACAAAGTTATTGCCTAATATTTAAGCCACGAGCTGATCACCTCGATTAAGAACCAAGTAGAATGATATGGCAAAAAGATGAAAATATAAGCTGATCACCTCGGTCAGGAACTAGATAAAATACTCTGGAAAAAAGTTGAAAATAAGAGATGACGCTCTAACAAAAACATGAAAATACTAGCTAATCACCTCGGTAAAAAACAAGGTATAACACACTAGAAAAAGATAAAAATATGAACTGATCACCACAAATAAGAACCAATAGAGTGTTTTGACATAAATTTAGGGATGAGCTAATCAACTTGGTTAAGAACTAGGTTGAACACTCTAGCATGAGCTATATAAATTATTCAAATGATCTTTTATTAAATAGAACAAGCTTACAAAGTTATATAACAAGACTAAACATAAATTGGCAACAAGATCAGGCAAAAAAACTTAGGACAAGATTTCTCATAAGCTTGTAAGATGTTTAGCTCCACGACTAATATCATGATCCTCTATCTTCTCCACTAAAGGTAAAAAACTCTGCCTAAATCTTCACCATCTTTATGTACCGCTTTAACCACTTCGGCTAAGGATACACTTGAGCTTAAGCTCAAAACTTATGATTCCTCAATAGTATTCATTACTTTAAGGAACATGCTCTCACATCACTTTATGTAGAAACTAGTCCAATGAGATTTTTATATACACTAATGCAACCATCTTATCTATAGTTATCCTCTCACGTACACTCATTTGGAATAATTCTTCTTTAAAAAGCTCAAGGTCACATTTTACCTCGTCATACAAGGAAATTTTTTTTCATAAAGGCTAACTTAGTCCTTAATTTGGAAACCTAGGAGAGAAGCCTTGAATTATCATCCCTCAAGGCTCGAGCTAAATGTCTTCTTTCTTAATTAGCATCCATAATAAGTGAGGATAGATAAGTTTGATGTTCTAGATTTTTCAAAACAAAAAACCCTATGTATCTTTGTGCTTTAACAAGTAAGCATAATGCCTTTTATAAAACAAAACATTAGGATAAACAATAAAAAAATTGCATCTTAAAACAAATTTATGTATAAATACTCATAAAATTAAAGTATCCAACTAATGAAAAGTTATATTGAGCTTAAGAGGAAGGTTAAGCCTTAAATTAACTCAAACTTGCTACAAAAATAAGAGGATAAGTTCATAAGAGGAAGGTTGAATCTATAAGAGCTAGAGCCTATTACAAAAAATATATATTATCCAAGACACAAATAATTAAAAAAGGCCAAGCTTTACAAAAATGGAATAGCTTGCCCCTATTACAAGACTTAATCATCCCTAGATTCTTGAGATTGGTCTCCCACCTCGGTCTCTTCTTCACCTTCCTTATATCCTTCATTTTCATTTTGAGTATGCTGGGTGAATAAGTTGGTATGACTAGAATGTTCCAAATCGTATAATAATACTTTCCAAGATCCCTCTTCTTGGCCTTATTTTTAAAAGAATCCATGGCTCAATTGAAACCAATTTAAATGCTCTTTACAAGCTGTTTAGCCATAGCATCTAGATCGTGCTTCATTTTTGTTGTTCGTTTGATGACTCTTGTTGTTTATGTTTTGCATCTTCTTTTGCATTTTTCAACTCTTGTCTATAAGTTTCAAGCTCAACCTTGAGGTTCCTCTCAACTTCTCTAGCTTCCTCAAGCTTCTTGGCATTTCAATTAAGCTCACTGATAGCACAAGCTACCTTTTCCTCTTTATCGATGGCCTCGCCTTCCCACTTGATTGCCTATGAAAATAACATAGCATGAATGGCACGAGTAGAAATATGGCTCTACTTTTCAAACTCGAGCTTCCCAATGCCACGAACCCTACTAAGCTCGTGCATAAGCTGAGCCCAAAACAATATTATTAATTATATTGATTATTATTAAAATAAATAAGATACTTATATGAAGAAAAATTTGAGCAAAATAAAGTTTTGAGGTAATACTTACTTGAAAAAGAAGCATAATCACTACTAGAGTAGTATCAATGTCCTCACTCATAGCATTGAGTTGTTTCTTGAGAGCCATTTAAGGAAGGTGGTTGATAAGATGGTCCACCCTCTTAGGAGACACATCCTATGAACAATTGTGCCGATTTCTATGCTCTCTAGCACATGTCTAGCACACACCGGCGTGTAGTCAGCATAAGCCGACACGTAGTCAACACACGCCTAACATAGATACAACCAATACTCACTCAACACATGTCTAGTACATGCCTAGTACACGCCATGCCACGCTCACCCATGCGCTCCAAATGCTGGTCAATCGTAAATATCGCTCCCATATACATGCCAATCTTTCCAAACACATGCAAAATCAATTTTTGAAATATTTTTCCACATTTTTTGGCCTTTTCCTCATTTATAAAAGGACCCTCTCCCCCCATTGTAAAAATCATCTCCCAAATCCCTTAAAATCTCTTCTCTTTATCTAGTTTTTAGTTTTGAAGTTCTCTTTTAAAGAAGAACTAGTATGCTTTTATAGATTTTTAGTTTTTGATTCAATACATAGAAATGTAAATCCATTTGGAGGTTTTTCAGCAACAAAATTAGCATCAAAGTTTTGTATGGATTCTTTTGAGGTATAATTTTAAAATGAATTCTTCACAATTATTTTTAATGTTTTATTCTTATATGTTATGATTAATTTTTCTGTGATTAAATTTAACATTGTTGGCTGTTTGTAAATATGATGTAATAATAATGTTGTTATGCATGCGAAATATTAAATAGGTAAAACATTTTTATAAAATTAATTAATTTTTTTATTCAAGATTTTATATTAAGGATGTTAGAGAGAATTATATTATTTTTCATTACAAACTTAAATCTAAAAATTAGATTATAAGATTTAATTATCCGATGTTATTTATAGTGCTCTTTTATTTGTTGGTACAATCACCCGATAGTTATAGTAAAGTTCTATTTCAAAAGTCTTTTTATAAGAACTATTATTCGAAAATGTATTAACGACATATTTTCAGTAATAATTTTAAAACTTGAAAATTAGTACTCAGATAATTAAATTCTTAGGTTTAATTTGGACATCTTGAATAAAGTCTAATTACCTGACTCTCACTAAAGCTGTGATTAGATGGTTTGCTATTTTCTTAGAAATAAAGCTGAAATTTAATACTTAAGTACTTAATAACTTCCACCTAAGGATATTAGTTAAATAATATTAAAAAAAAGAATTTGGGTCCTCCCTAAGAACATTTTCATACCAAAAAGAGAAAATCAACAAATATCAATTTATATCTTTAATATCCAAAATAATATGAGCAAGCATAATTAACTTAATTATTATATCCATAAATACTCCACTGTTATGAATAATAAAAATTTTGTATTATTGTTTATTGAATCATATCTTTGTTTATTTTTTATTAGATTATGAAACAAAAATCAAAATATTGTGACATGATATTTAGGATTTAATTTCATTTTTAATAGTTTGAATAATAAATTAAAAATCACATATATTCCTTCTTTAGATTGACCTTTGGAGTATACTTATCATTCTCTATAAAATGGTTTGTGCACTTGCGAGAGTTTTTCAAATATAAAACCAAAGTATTCGTAAGAATGGCATTGTCGATTTTTTTCATAAAGTTTTTAGCGCTGTTGTTAGAGAGGGAATAATGTTTTTAAATTATTTATGAAAGTTTTGAAAACATTTTATGTTGAAAATAATCATGATTTTTTAATTTATTTTGTGTTAAAAAATATTTAATTTAAAATTAAAAATTAAAAAAAAGGAATCTTATTTTATTTAATTATTTTCTTTTCAAAAAAAATAAAAAATAAAAAAAATTCAAATTTTTTTTCAAAAAATTCAAAACAAATTTATTTAAATAATGAGCTCTAGAAAATAAATAAATAATAAAAAAACTAATTAAGTTAGATTTTTACGTAACCTAATTCATTAACTTAATTAAGTTAGATTTTCATTGCATGAAAAGTAAAGAATCCAAACAAATACATAAAATTATATAATTTTAAAAACCAATTGACTAAAATAAAACCAATTGACTAAAACAAATACTATATATATATATATCCAAATTCAATTTTAAAGAGTTCAAATAAAATAATAATTAACCAACAATATAAAAAATTGTAATATATAATTTCAATTTTAAATTGCATTTTTAAAATAAAAAAATACACGCAGGACGTAGCGTCGGTTGACGTGTTGAACTGACGCTACACATATGGATAACGTCGGTTCTACATGTCAACCGATACTATCCATGTGTGTAGCATTAGTTGACACATAGAACCAATGTTATCCATATGTGCAGTGTCGGTTCAACACGTTAACCAAGCTATCCACACGTATTAATCCATTTCTCTTCTCTCTTCTTCATCAGAACGTCTTTTTCAATTTGTGCAGCACCAAAAAACCACAAAACTCTGCTCACTTTCTCCACTCTTTCTCATTTTTTGGCCACCTCCGAACACCATTTCCAACGTCATTTTATGGGTTATCTTTCTCTCCATATTATCTTTCAGATTCCCTATTTTTTAAGCGAAATACTCAAATTTTTTATACCCATTTTCTCACTTATTCTCACTTACAAAACACCCATTTTTTCTTCATTTCCTTGATTTAGTCACTTCATTTACTCTTATAAGTATTTATATTAATCCTATGTACTTATTATTCAGTTTATTTTATTTTTTGTATATATTTTTTATTTATGTATGTTTTATATTGTGCTTGTTATTATATGTTTAGCTGATTTTCTATGGAAATAATATTTAGATGTTGTGGGTTTGAGGGACTATAATATTTATCATACGTGGATAAATTTATTTACATATAAATAATTATATTTTATTAAGTAAAAGTAATACAATTTTAAAATTATAAATTTTTGTATTATGTATGTTTTGGTATATATTCTAATAATTAGGGAATTCGTATATAATAATACTTGAAATATATTGATTAGATACATAATTAATATGCTTAATTAATGTCATTAATAGAAAATGGACAAATCTTGGATGTCAAAGTGTAGAATTGAGCAGTACTACATTTTTGGAGTTGAAAGTTTCATGGAATTTGCTTGTAGAAATAGTAATAATGAAATTAGTGTGATTCGATGCCCATGTGTTAAATGTAAAAATAAACGATTTTATGAAGTTGATGAGGTTAAGTATCACCTTATCCGTAGTGGTATTCTTTTGAGCTATAAATGTTGGTATTATCATGGAGAAAATATTGAGAATACTCATAGGGAAAAATTAAATAAGAATGTGAGTGGATTACATACATCTTATCATAATGTACAGATAAAAAATATGTTTCGTGGTGTTGAAGATGAACTATGTGAGGATGATCCCGAAACCTTTAAAAAACTTCTAGAAGATGCCGAAAAACCATTGTATCCAAAATGCAAGAAATACACTAAAATGTCAACATTGGTTCATTTGTACAATGTGAAGGCAAAACATGGTTTTTCTGACAAGGGATTCACAGAATTACTAAATCTACTAGTCGATATGTTTCCTGAGGGTATTGAATTTCCATCTTTAATGTATGAAGTGAAGAAATCTCTTAGTCGATTTGGCATAGAATATCATAAGATCCATGCTTGTCCAAATGATTGCATTTTTTATAGAAAAGAATATGAGACATTAGATGATTGTTCGATGTGTAAAGAATCGAGATGGAAATATGCTACAAATGTGACAACACCTAAGAAAGGCGTACCCGCAAAGGTTCTTTGGTACTTTCCTCTGATTCCTCGCTTTCAAAGATTGTTCAAAAGTAAAGAGACATCAAAGATGTTGACTTGGCATTCAGATAATCGATTTGGTGATGAGTTTCTACGTCATCCTTGTGATTCTCCAAATTAGAAAGTAGTAGATAATTTATGTAGGAAGTTGAATTAGGTATATCGATTACCCGATCTGAATTGTACATAGAAACAAAGACTACTAAAATGAAGAAGTCAAAACCGATGACTAAGCGAGGAGAAGAACAACTAAATAAGTTGTTTAGTTATTTTGGTTGACACAAAGTCCATATGATTTTTAATAATTGATGTAATAATGTATGATATGTTTGTTTGCTTTATTATTTGTAGAGAGTTATTCAAGAATAAATATCCAGGGATGAAATAATCAAAGAGCCTGGGAGAGATGCTATATATCATGCATTCGAACGTGAGCATCCTGGTTGTGTTAGGAGAGGTAGCCAATATGATGGTTATATGGAGTATTTTAACATTCCAAAACAAAAGCCTCAGATGGTCAGTAAGGAGAAGTACACTAAAATTGAAAAAGAACTCAACTCCTTTAAGGCCTCAATGTTAAGTGAGATTGCCACTATAAAAGAATATCAAGCACAACACATATTGGCCAAGCATGCAACCATCCATGCCAGACATGCCACCATCTATGCCAGGCATGCCACCCACGCAATCTCATGGTGCTCAAACTATATCCAGTATGGGATATAGGCATCCTATTGGTCCTCCCTTTATGCTAAGAATGCATATGCAATCAAGTAGTGGTCCATTTTCTCCAATGCAATCTGCGCATTCTTACCATCAATCACATCACGATAAACGTTTTGGTGAGAATGTACATCCAATAGCTACCCCATATGGGAGTCCTTCTCTATTTGATGAATCATATGTAGTAAGATTTTAATTTATGGTGTAGATAATCTATTATTTTTATTTTTTATTATATGTTTTATTTATTATATATAATACTTAAATTTTTTACAGAATATGAAATGTTTATTGAAACATCCTTCATCAACAGACTTTGTTGCTATTGGAATGGTATAATAATTGAGCGATGATCGGATGATTCATAATCAATATTATCCAAATCATTAGCGAATAGTAATTGATCAATCATTGCTCCATGATAGTCCACTACCTGTGCCTTCTGATGCTATCACAGTATAAGAGGCAGTTGGACAATATGTGGCTTGGCCATTGATTCAAGTTGTTCTAAATTTTGACGTGGTACTATTTTTTAACTAAAAGATAATACTTGTTTAATACTATTATTTTATTATATCTTTTATTGTTACTAATATACATAATACTTCTTCTTTAGTCTATTATACTAGAACTCTTAAATGAGGCACATTTAAGAGATATGAAGCATGTATCTCGTGCTAAATCTATGTTTAGTGGCCAATCATCGCCCACTAAGTCATTCAAGAAGAAGCCTTGGAATAAGTATAGTTATGATTATGCTTTAAACTTCAATAAAAATCTTGGCACTTTGATGACTAATGTTGCGAGGACATCTAGCATAAATGATGGATGAACTGTGTCATTTCCTATAGAAATTTCTAGTGTAGACCTCAACCAAACTTATATATCGATCGAGTGCATATTGCAACTATTTAAATATCAAATGATCGATTTAAGTATAATTCAAGTATGGACAAGGTGAGTCCTCAATCACTAAATTTCTTTCATTTATGTAGACCATATATAATTATATTTATATTATCTAACTACTTATATATATTTATTTTATATAGGGTATGTTATTATCGACTTCAACATAATCACTCATCACATTTAGCAATGTTCTATGATTCTTCATATGTCAATCAATATCAAGAGAAAAATGTTAGCATCAAAGCTAAACAATTATCTGATAGGGCATTAACACTTAACATAAATCAAAAGTTGATAATCCCTTGGCCACTAAGGTTTGAACAAGGCCAAGATCATTGGATGTTGGTAATCCTTGATCTGTTCAATAATCATGTTTGGTACTGTGACTCAACTTCCATAGAACTGAGTAAAGATACAAAAGTAGTTATTGAAATGTAAGAGTTATAGCTAGCTATTTTTCTTTGTAATATTTAATAAAAAACTAACCGTTTTAAACCTTGATAGGGCATGGAAGTTGTGGAACAAGTTTAGGGGCATTGTCCTTAAAAACTCTCATAAGCTTATATGACATAAATTATGGTATGTACAAGTGAATATTAATCATTTTATTAATTTTACTATTGAATAATAAAGATGTTCGAATATGAAAAATCATGTACACTTATTTTTTTGTAGGTTCCACAACAAAATAATGGAGTCATGTGTTTTTATTATGTCATGAAGTTTATAAGAGAAATCATTGCAAATATCAAAATTTCAATTGATGATGTGGTAATATCTTTTACCAATATACATAATTTTTTTAATATATACGAATTATTTTTTGTGAATTCATGAAATTACATTCTTATTTTGATTTTAAATACATGTAGTTCTTTGGTTGGAACAAGACGGGCTATGACCAACAAATTTTTGATTATTTACAAGAGAAATGGGCAAAACACATGGTTTAAATTATATTATCACAAGAAGAATTAGGAGAAGATCCTGATGATCTTGAATAGCATATGACAAATAACGATAATTTTTAATGATTTAATTTCTCTATTCTTGTGTCTGAAGTCCCTTGTTTGATGGATGTTTTTTTATGGATGTTTATATGCTCATGTATTTAGGGGAATGCATTATTTTATGGACCTATTTTTTGCCCAAACTTCATCTCATCTCTCTTGCCTACTTTCCTTATGACAACATCATGGTAGTACTTTATTAATCATTTGTCTATAAATATGAAGCTATTTGGAATCAAGGTGGTCTATTTAATACTAGAATGAGCTCTAAATATTATAGCATTAAATATGAAGTCAAGTGTAACTCTTATTTTGTTACTTGGCTTGGTTGAGTTTTGGTGCTCATAAACGTATTACACAATTGTTCCATACGTTTAAGGGCACCAAAACTTAACCAAGTCAAGTAGCAAATTAAATTTACACTTGATTTCATATTTAGAGATCATTATAGTATTAAAAATACCAGCTTGATTCTAGATAACTTCATATTTATAGACAAAAGATTAATAAAGTGCTAATATGAGTTCGAAGGGATAAGGTTATTATTATATCACTCAGATGTCGATGTGGTAATCTCTTTTACTAATCTATTAACATATATAAGTTATTTTCTGTGAATTCATGATATTACATTCTTATTTAATTAATTACATATATTTCTTTGGTTGGAACAAGTGGGGCTATGATATGCATATTTTTGATGATTTACAAGAAGAATGTGCAGAACACTTTGTTCAAATTATAACATCGAGAGAAGAATATAATCTTGAATAACATAGGACAACATCATGGTAATATTTATAATGATTTAATTTCTCCATTCATATGTCTCTGAAATTTAGACTACTTGTTTTATGGATGTTTACGTGCTCATGTATGTAGGGAAATGAATTATTATATAGACCAGCTACTTTTTGCCTAGTTTCTTTGTCACTATGTTGGTGATTCTAAGCCAACCAAGCTTGTTTGCACAATCCATTACACTTTGACGACATCATTTTATTTGTAATTTAAGTTAACTAATTATATATATATATATTGTATATACATTATTTTTTTGTAATAAATTTAATTATCAAGTAATTAATTATATTTAAATTTCAATTATTTGTATTATTATTTACACTTTGTCAAATATATTTTGATTTTTTATGCTATATTGAATACAGGTTAGTATAGTTAAAAATGGTTCAATGCGTGAACCAACTTTAAATTTTAAGTTAGTCAATTTAAAGTCAGTTTAGTGAACTGAATTTAAATTGGTTTAAAATCAGTTTTTAACGTTGTTATGCTTGCGAAATATTAAATAGGTAAAATATTTTTATAAAATAAATTGATTTTTTTATTCAATATTTTATATTAAGGATGTTAGAGAGAAATATATTATTTTTCATTACAAACTTAAATCTGAAAATTAGATTTTAAGGTTTAATTATCCAGTCTAATTTAGAATAGTGTTTGTTTATTTGTTGGTACAATTGCACGATAATTAGAGTAAAACTCTATTTGAAAAAAAATTATAAGAACTATTATTTGAAAATGTATTGACAACTTATTTTTAGTAATGGTTTTAAAACTTGAAAGTTAGTACTTGGATAATTAAATTATTAGGTATAATTTGGACATCTTGAATAAAGTTTAAAATGTCTAACCCCACAAAAAGGTGCATTTAAATGGTGCATTTTCAATCTCTTAGAAAAAAATGAATTAATTTAATTAACCAAATTAATTGTTGACCCTACGCATATGTGTTAATTGATTTGTTTAATTAACAAAGAATATATAACCCTACCAAAAGTGGTATTCATATAAAAAAGAGAGAATCAATTTATATCTTTAATAACCTAAATAATATGAGCAAATATAATTAACTTAATTATTATATCCATAAATACTCCACTGTTATGAATGATAAAAATTTGCATAATTGTTTATTAAATCCATATCTATGTTTATTTTTATGTTATTAAATTAGGAAACACAAAAACCAAAATATCGTAACAGGATGTTTAGGATTTAATTTCATTTTTAAGATTTTGAGTAGTAAATTAAAAACCACGTATATTCTTTTCTTAGATCGACCTTGGGAATATACTTATTATTTTCTATAAAATGATTTGTACACTTCTAAGAGTTTTACAAATATAAAACCAAAGTATTTGTTGGGGACTTGATGTTGTGCTAATCAATGCAAAAACCTGAAACACTTCCTAGAACTAGGATGGCATAAAGTTCAAGCCATGGCCCCCTTTCAAGGCCTTTGCGCAATTAATCATACTATATTTAGTCTAGAGGGAAAAGCTTATGGTTAGGATGCTTCTTATCAATAATGTAACTCACCTAAATTCTATGGATCATTCAGTGGGGCCAGGGCCTTAAAAGCATAGAGCTCACCTATTATGATTCTTTTCATTCATTGATTTGTAAGAGTGCATTCCCTATCAAGGTACTAAAGGCATAATGTACTCCATAAATTTTGGACATTTTAGCCCCTAGTGGTGTCACTAAGGTCCCTAAACTTGCTAGAGTCACACAACTCTAACTCGTTTGTCGATTTATTGTTGTATTTTCTATCTTGTGGAATCTTCCAAATTTGGCCATATATAGCTTAAGTGCCTGCAAACACAATTCTTATTAGAATAAAAGTGTTGGTAAAGCACTATTTAATCTTCTATTATGGTAAGGCATTATTTCTATCACATGTAGATTCCATTTGTCCAACCTCTTATGCTATTCTCCGTTCTTCCAAGGCTACTATTATCTTTGAAGCCTTAGGTTGACATGATAAATAGAGGTAATGGCCCTTTCTATGTATAAAAATGACATTTTTGAACTTCTATTTTGGGGATTTTTTTAACTCATGCTTACTTATTGAATGTGTACCTTATGGGCATTGTGAGAATCACCGTAACCTAGGAAGAGTAAAAACATCTTCTAAACTTGATATATATTTCCTACAAAAGCGCGTGTACTTAGTGGGATTATTTTTATTGTAGATTTCACTTTTTTGTATGGTTATTCTAGACATATATAGGTACATATCCTTAGCGTTAATTTATATCCTTTATTTTTACTTGTACTTGTAGTATTAGTTTTAAACCTAAATATGATCTCATCTATTTGTGAGATTGTAGACCTTTTCAAAGTTTATGCCACGTAGGGAATTATGTCTTTTGAGTTAGTGTGTAAGGACATGAGGATATAATGGTAGAGAATGGAGAATAAGTCAAGAACTCGAGGTGAGATAATATGGCTTGACCTACAAGTCGAGCTTGTTTAGCTGGCCATAAGTCTATATAACCATGTCCCTGGCTGGCCACATCCTAGCTTGGTCGGTCACACTTTGTCCTCGCCAGCCACATTTGGTCCTGATCGACCATACTTGGTACTAGTCAGCCATATTTTGTCTTATCTTATCCCATTTGGTCAAGTGATGGTTTAATTTTTGGCTCACACATTCATTTGATTGTATGACCTATGGGTCGATGTTTAGGTAATCTTGATTTGCGTAACTGTGGCCTAGTTTTCTATTTAGACCTTATTATGTTTGCATGAAATTTTTCTAAGTGAGGATGATTTTTTGGTCCTCGTGATATTTTCCTAAGGCCCTCATGTCTATCATCTCTATACTTAGATTACTTGAACATGTCAAGTTACTCAAGCATGAGATATCCCTTAACGATTTTTTTTTCATTAAGTTTCTAAACTTCTCCTCTTATAAGGTGTTGAATAACGAATTCTTAGATTGGAAGATTAGACATCCATACTCTAGGCACTCGGTCTATGAAATTTGTCATATAGGATGGTGCAACTTATTAGATGACAGATTATCTTGTCTGACATGGCTTTGTAGGTATCATTATGGACTATTTTGAATAAATGTTGAAGAGTAGATTACGTGACTCATAGTGCAATTATAATGGAGAGAACATGGCCTATAAGGTTACAATCTTGACTTTAAAGGCATTCGTATGGACTAAGTAGCATATTAACTGATGCTTTAAATATGTAACTTTTTAGGTGGCATGTTCAACCATAAGTGAGGGCTATCATGCTCCCAACATTGGAACATACTAGAATATGTCCTTATTGGTTGAAAATGGTTCAAGATTTTATGGCTCACAGATATACTCCATAATGGTCTAGAGTGTGTTCTTTATGATTTCAAGGTGGATAAATGATTCCATCCCTTGAAATTCTATATGTTCTCTAAGGGGAAGCTAGTACCATTATAGGTTCCTTGTTAGGAATCTTGAACTTCTAAGAGTGTAGAGTAATCATAACTTTTGATACGAATAAGGACTCAACCAAGACAATTAAGTCTTAAGTCAACCTCATTTCAACATTTACTGCACTTTTTGCATTTGCAAACAAGTTGTTTAATAGTTGAATGGATGACTATCAGTAACTCATTGGGTGATGATTTCTAAGGTGGCCATTAGCTACTAAGGCCAATGGTTAGCATGGCTACCTTAGACATAATATCCTTATCTACAGGCTTTGAAAAGCTTATGCATATCATGTTTGGAAAGAAATTGTTATGGTTAGTCCCAATTGATTAAGGATGGATAGTTGGAGGGACAATGCATGAGCATCCATGGATAGACAGGTTTGTACTTTGTAGGCAGACTCTGTTTGGTTGGCCCTAGGGCTTAGATCCCATCACAATGGGTCACATTGTTATTTTGACCTCTTTTGGATACATGTAAGACCTTGTACACTCTAGGCATTAGAAGATGCCACATAGATGTTATATAGTATGGAAAGTAGATCAAAAAACTATAGCTCATTCCAAGATGGCCTGGAATGCTATTTTTACGAGCAATTTACAAACTAGTAGGAAATTTGGGTTAGATTCTATTTTTTTTACCAAAATGGCTTTGGGAGGCATTCCATTATGGCTTGGTATGCTATTCTTATGAGAAATTTAATAAACTAGTAAGGCATTTGGATTAGATTCTATTTTTTTTTTTACTAAAATTGCTCTCGAGGTAAGGCATTACCTATTCAAGGTAATGCATTTCCTTGTCGTGGTAAGCCTTACCACGACACTAGATGTCAATAGTAAGCCTTCTCATACCAGGCCAATGCCTTACCATGAATTCCATTTTTTTTACCAAAATTTCTCTAAAGTAAGGCATCGTTTTTATAGTAAGACATTGACCCCTTTTTTTTACTATAATTTCTCTAAGGTAAGGCATCATTTTTGTAGTAAGACATTGACCTTGTCATGATGAGCCTTACCACGACACTGGATGCAAGTGATAAGCCATCCCATACTGGAAAATTTCCTTCCCATATTAGGCTAATATCTTATCATGAATTTCATTTTAACCAAAATCACTCCAAGGTAAGGCCTACCACTGTTATGGTAAACCTTACCTCTGAGTGATTTTGGTAAAAAAAAATAAAATATTACCAAAATTACGTAATTTTGGATAAAAGTTTTCCTAATTTTATCATGTTGAGATTGGTGTTGGTATCCAATCGGGATCCTTAGCTATGAGACAATTAGGCCTATTATGGGCAAGTTGAAGTAAGCATGTGCTCTATAACTAGATCAAGTCATTGCAGCACCAAAGGGACTAATGGTTGGTTGGCCCCATGATTTCCATTTATGTGTTGGATGTTTTTATTCTTTTTGGAAGAACTATGAGTCTTTTTCTAACAATCTTTCAAATGACGATGACCAAAAAATTATATAATATTTTTCCAAAGAATTTGTAGATGTATTGGATGATGAATAATGGATGATCATTTCTTAACAAATTTGACTAAATTGGATGGATGAACGGGCTTTTAATACTCACAGGTTTTTACTCCCTTTTCGTAAGTGTACCAAAAACTATCGAAAATACAATTGTTGTAATCATCTTATCACGAGGATTCTAGAATAGATTTTACTTCCCTAAAAATTAGTCTAAAAGTAGGTGAATCACGCATGAATTGTTCTTTGTCTCAATCTAGTGAACTAAACAAGTTTTGACCAATTTCCATGCAACACTGTTTTGGTTGATGCTCACTCATACTGGTGGCACGTGGACGCCCATGCTACTCACTTTGGTGTCGGTTGGCCACCAAATTTTGGCTACTAGCTAATCAAATTGTCCTCTTTTTAGTAATGGTTAAAGATTTTTCAAGCAGTGTATGGATTTTCAAATCTAGATTAGGGCTACTCGATTAGGTAGAAAATATCACACTTGTTTTTCATAAAGTTCATATTTTTCATAAAGCTCATACTTTGGTGTCCTCTTGAATTGTAGTACTAATTTTCTTTTGAATTTCTACCAAAATTGTATCCCCTCTCGAATTATTCTGTATTTTTCTCTCTTTTTAGCTCCAAAAACTGACCAAAATTATGCTAATGATGGCCCCTTAGGGTTTATGGGGTGACTAGGGTCTTAAATATAGCTCAGGTGCAATCTGGACTATTAGATCAGCTTCAGATCAAGGGCAGCACAACGTGACACATGACACACAAAATTCACTAGACGAATCAGAGTGCGACGCGTGTAAGGGAGAGCGATCTGACTTAGTATGCTTTGAATTTCCTTCGTGTCTAAACATGTTTGGTTCTATTTCTCTAAACCTACAAAGCTCGTTGTGGGAAGATAGATGTAGATGCATGATTTGCATTCCTAGTATGCCACAGTAAAGCTAGAAGGACTGGTGGATGAATGGGCTACTAGTCGATAGGTTGGATCTCATTATTATCTCTTGGTATTTAAGCAAGAGAAACTAGTTGATTGGTCCATGACTCCTCTTAAAAGTTTAGAGGTTCAAATTGGTAAATGTGATGGACCAGATGAATATGAGGCCTTCTCTTGGAAAGCCTTTATTGCTCTTTGGCCTCTTTTCAAATACTTATGATAGATTGAGAACTCGGTGATCGTTTAGAAAATCATAATTTTTTTTAATTTTTTAGCCTAATAGAACACACTTTTTTGCCATACACAACATCAGATGTTAATGTCGATTTTTGTCAATACTAAGTAAGGTTATCTTCTATAGACATATTAAGACCTTGGACTACTATTGGAAGGCGGTGGCCTTTGGCCCTTTAATGTTTAAATCAATAATGTGATTTAATGAAGTTAGAGGAGATCTAGGTCATATTCAATGATGAAGAGGGAAGAGTGTTTGGTCGTAATTATTTATTATGCGAGAAAAATTAGTATATGTGAGATATTTATGAATGTTTACAATTGTAAATATATAGATAGACACGTGACATTGTAAACATGTATTTTTAATTATTTCAATAAATAGTTATCTTTTTAAGATAATTGAAAAATAATTATTAATCATTTGATAATTCAATCTTTCGGGGTCAGACTATTTACTTATTATTTAAAATGTATTAAATTAAATCCAACGCAACATAATATATGATTTAATATCACATTACAATGGATGATTGGGTGACATAGTTATTAAAAAGTTAAAAACATATACGTGTAATGCAATGCCTAACTTGTTTTTTAATATCCATTCAGTACTTTTGTCCTTATTAAAATAGCCAATCGAAACTAATTAACATGTTCAGCAAAAGAAATCAAATAATTCGGTGCGGTAATGATAATCAAAATAATTCATAGTATTTTTGTTAAAAATAATTAAAAACATATACGTGTAAGGTAATGCCTAACTTCTTATTTAATATCCATACAGTACTTTTGTCCTACCAATAGCTAATCGAAACTAATTAAAATATTCAGCCAGATCAAGTTTATTTCATATTAATACGAATGATAATAAAAATAATTTACTGTATTTTTATTTTTAATTTAAAATAAAATATAAAATATTCTAAAAGCATCAAAAATATTTATTCTTATAAAATCGCTTAAAAATATATTAAAATATTTTATTTTTATCACATATTTATGTAATTATTTATTATTTTTTCTCATTTAAAAATAATAAACTCTTACTTTTTAATTTTATAAAAAATAAACTAATAAATATATTTTCAAACTATCACAAAAATTATAAAAATATTATTTAACTTTATTGAGTAATAAAAATAAAATAAAATTATAATTAATTATACAAATATATTATTATGTTTCTTTTCAATATTTAGGTTATATTTTCAAGGTAGATTTCTATAGTTAATAAGAAATTTAATGATAAATTTGTAAAATTAATAAAAAATTTAATGATATAATTGTATTAATAATAAAAAATTTGATGGTAGATTTATATCATTAATAATACTTTAATTTTATTTTTATTACTGGATAAAGTTATATTATATATTTATAACTTTCACAACAATTCGGTATATATTTATTAATTTATTTATTTATTAAATTTATTTAAATATTTATTATTATTTTAATTCAAATATTCAAATAATAATAATAAAGTTAATTAAAATATTATTATTATTATTTTCATTCAAATTTTTAATGAGTGTTATTCATATATTAATCACATTGACAACTACATCGCAGTTTCCATCTTTCTGCTTTTAAATGATTTGATGGATACCCAAACTTAAGTGTACTTTTATTTTATTTTGTCTAATCCTATACGTAAGGCATTGGGCCATTTTAGTGTGACAATTTATAAAAATTATTCCGGATTTACATTTAACAATATAATATATATTTTAATCCAAATCATTCCAAAATCACTATGTTTTACTAAATATATTCTTTAGATACGAACATACTATTCTAATTTTGGAAAACTTTTACCCCAATTTTTAAAAATGCTAGTCTAAATTGAGAACATAACATTAACGTCAATAAATAATGTGCTATGTTTGTTATTATTTAGAAAAATATACCTACTTCTAAGTTTTTTAAATTTATTTATTTTTCTTTTCTCAGATTCATGCATCCCAAGTATATATAGTCTGTAAATAAGAAGGGAAATAAATTAAATATATATATATGACTATTCGAATTAGTACTAAAATTAAATCTTAGCTTTTTTATTTATTTTGCCCAATTAATACTCTATATTTGGTCGGCAACGTGCAAATTAAAATATCTAAATATAGTCGTGGTCCTAGAATCACATGGTGTGGACAGTACGAACTGTCAAATGACTTCTCAAATTTAGAATAAACAAAACAATCACATCTTGTGTGGGTTATTTTAATTTGGCCAGCAAAGTTCTGGTTTATAGAGGAGCATTTTAGCAGCAAGAAAATGTAAGTATTTGCAAAAATTTAATAATTTTTTTCAAAAATAATTATAATTCATAAGTTGTGAAACATAAATAATTATTATAATATTAAAATTATAGTTAATTAAAATTAAATATATATTAATATATATATCATTTAATATAAAAATATATTCTTACTTATAAAATACATAATATTTAAAATAATTAGATTAAATATTATTTATTTTTATTTTAATATTATTTATTTTTATTTAAAAATATGTAATAAATAATTAAAAAGATAAAATTAAAGTTAATATTTTAAATAATATAATATAATAATAATTATATTATCACTTAATTTTTTAAACTAAACATATTTTTTAATAAATGTTAAAAAAATAAGCTAAAAAATGTGATTAAATAATTAAAAAATTACTAATTATTTATAAAATATGATTATTAACATAATTTTTCCTCTCATACCACATGCATTCTTGGTTAGACGTGCGTTCAGTCTCTTTTCTTATAATTTAAAATAATTAATGTATTAGTGTGTAATTGAAAGGAGATTATATCAATTAAAAAAACTATATTAAAAATAAGTTTAATAATAATAGAAAAACACTTAAAAAGGGCTCAGTAATCGGTTGCTTATATGAATTCAAATCCCTCCCCTATTTTAAAGTTGTCAGTGAATAAGTATGTATTTTAAAATAAATTATATTCATTAAATAAAAAATAATTATTAGACATCTTAAGAAGACAAGAGACATGCATTATTTACTTCCTCTTTTTCTTTATTAACATTTTTTTTAAAGTGAAACTGAAATAGAGATCTAAGATTTTTCAATTATCTCTCCTCTTTAAAAAAAAGTGGGAGTGAATTTTAATTTCTAGGGAAAAAAATTGTTAAAAGTACATGCAATGTCTACAATTTGTTTAAATAGTGATTACTGTTTATTTTTTACTTAAAATGCATATTTTTGAGAATTAGAGTACTAAATAAATATCATTTAAAAGCTTAAAATTTTTTATTATCTTTGTTATTATATGAAAATGTGAAAGCATCAGAAATATTTTATTTAGTTTTTATAAAGCGATCGATAAATATTATATTAAGTCATCATCTTTTTGTGATAGAATTTTGTAAATTTTGTTATCTCTAACTGTTTGGCAATAATATATGTATAATTATCTTATCTTTTATTATTTAATTTCATTGAATGATAAAAATATAAAATATTTTTTTATCATACATAAGACAATAATGTCCTAAATAATAATCATCTACTTTTTTGTCTCAATTTTTTTATTATGATTAATTATTTCAATTTTTATCTTTGTGATAAATATTATATTATTTTGATATCTTTATTGGTGATACCTTTGATACTTTCGATTATTTTATAACATTTAGTAAGTGCATAATTATGTCATCTTTTTTTATTTAATTTCTTTAAAAGATATTTTTTATTTGTTTAATGCTATTTTAGATACTAGAATACATCTTTTATTTACTTTCTTCGAGTGATGAAACATTTTTAGAAAAATTATTAAGTATGTTATTTTAGTAATATCATGATTTTATTTTTGATATCTTTTTTTACCAATATTTTTGAGGTGTATCTTAATGATATCCCTTTTAAACAAGTACAAATTTGATGTAATTTCTCATTTAGTTGGTGATTTTTTTACATGTATAATAATACATGTGTGATGTTTATAGAACATTAATATATCCTATAAATAACATTTAATTAATTAATTATTCAAAAAATCTCTATGAATATTACATCCTTAAATGCATCCTTAAAACTTTTAACCATAAAAATAGCACCCTTTATGAAAAATATAGATTTACTAATGAAGAATCTGATGCATCATTTTATATTGAACGCCGCTTATTAGAGCACTATTCAAATTAAACTACGACCATTAAGAATTGTTCAATATTGAACGTCGTCTAATTGGATATCGTTCAATGTTATTGGATGTTATTTTAATTGTTATAAGTTTTAGAGGTGCTATTTTTAAAAAATTTCTCAATATTTATTTTTGTATTATATTATTTTAGGTAGTAGAGTTCTAAACACAAGGAAAATATAAATAATACTCTTGAAATTTGCATATTCTTCAAAAATACGCAACATTTTAAAATTTTCAAAGATGAACTTCAACTTCTTCTTTTTTACCAAATAAAGAGATAATTTCATTTAAGCATAATCAGATCATACATAAAGGCTTGGACTATTAAGGCGCTTCCACATGAAGCATATCTTTTAATAGACAATCAAAGGCAAAACCTGGAACTTCCTCGAGCCATATAAGTGCTTCATGAGAATGGGAGGCAAAATTAGCTAGTAAATATGATACATTTTTACATTTTCTTAAATATATTGCCCAGCCACAATACAATGAACCATGAGTCACATGTTCAATTTTCTTTACCAGCACCCTTTTTACAACATAACAATCTTTACCTTCTTTGGCAAAGCTTAGAGTAGCCCGTGTTTCCACCTCAATCAATATTTTTTGAAAACCAACCTCCATTGCACAAACCACACATACAAAGATAGCACGCAATAAAGCCACAATAGGCTTTTAAAAACCTAACATTGGAAGAGCCACTGTGAGAAAAATAGCTCCATCATCACCTATGTTGTATAGCTTCTTAGTGAGCAAATTTGAAAAAATCCCACATTGATTAAGAATGAAGGTGGATGTTGTATTTTGTGTTATAAATAAAGCCCCCTCTCCACTTCTAAGACATCCCAAAATTTGTAAATCTTTTCTTTCTTTTGTAAATCTTTCTTTCTTTTGTAAAGGTAATTGATTAGCTCAATTTTGCTCAATTAGTTGTAATTTTGGAATTCATCCATTTGGAGATAGTTGAAGTGGTCAACGATGCTCGAGGACATAAGTAACATTTATACTGAATTTCGTTAAATTTTTGGTATTTTTATTTTTATATTTTAGTTTATTTTAGTTTATTTTAGCATTATATTTCCAATAGCATTATTTTATCCGACTAGGTTGAGTTCTGTTCATTTAAATCATAAGTAAATAGTAAATAATTAGAATAGAGAAAATATATCCGATTTTTCCAATAATTGATATCAGAGTCGAAGATTTCTACCTAGGCATTTGTTTGTATTCCGTTTATTTGCTATTGAAATATTGTTACTAGTTGTTGTAATCTAAAGAAATGGTGGAAGAAAAATCTTCCTCAAACAAAGGTCAACCATCTACGTCAGATAGAACAATGGTGATGAATGCAAGGTTCGAGGTGGAAAAGTTTGATGGAAATGGTCATTTCAGCATGTGACAAGGAAAAGTTCTAGATGTTTTGTTTCAACAAGATCTAGATATTGCCATTGAAGAAGAAAAAACAAATGGAGTAGATGAAGTCGAGTGGAAAAATATCAACCGATTGGCATGTAATACAATTCATTCATGTCTCTCAAGAGAAATAAAATACACATTCATAGAGGAGACATCCGCAAGTAAGTTATGGAAGGCGTTGGAGAACAAGTTTATGAAAAAGAATGGATAGAATTGGCTCTATTTGAACAAGTTGTTCCATTTTGAATACCTTCTAAGTACCATAATATACGACCACATTACTATTTTTAATCGATTAGTAGCAGATTTGTTAAATATAGATGAAGCTGTTAAAGATGAAGATTTAACCTTAATGTTGTTAGCCTCCCTTCCTGATGAGTTTGATCACCTTATTGTGTACTTACTCATTGGGAAGGATAAAGTGTCCTTTGAGGAAGTTTGCACTGCTTTGTATAGTTATGAAATTATAAAGAAAGATAAAAAAGAAAGTAGGAATGAAGTAGTAGAGGCACTATCTGTAAGAGAGCATCCGCAAACTCAATAGAAAGGAAAGAGAGGTAGATCTCATTCAAAAGGAAGGCTTAGTAAAGATGAATGTGCCTTTTGTCATGAAAAAGGTCATTGGAAGAAAAACTATCCGAAGTTGCAAAAGAAAGGAAAAGTTGTGTTGTGTGATGCATGTGTAGCTGAAGACAATTCAAATTCAGATTTTGCATTGGCTGATTCGTCAACAACATCCCATCCTGGTGATTGGATTTTTGATTCAGCATGTACCTTCCATATGTCTCCTAATAAGGAGTGGTTCTTTAACTTGAAAAACTAAACGGTGGAGTTTTTTTCATGGGTAATGATTATCCATGCAAAGTTTTGAGGATCAGTATAATTCGTTTGAAGAATCAAGATGGTTTAACCAAAGTCTTGACGGATGTTCATTATGTTCCAGATATTAAGAAGAATCTCATTGTTGTGGGAGTCTTAGAATCAAAAGGCTTCACTGTAACCATATAAAATGGTGTGCAATGAATACATAAGTATACGTATCACAACAAGTAATATAATGATAAGAAAAGATCGTTCCCACAAAGATTATTTTATTAGAAACTAATTTTTAAAACTAAAAATATAAAAATCAATTTTTTTATGTGTTTTTATATTTTAAGGAAGCAAAATTAAAATAACTAAAAGTAAATAGCAATAATTAACTAAATTAGATTTGGTAACTAAGAAGATATATGAGAAAATATCTAGGAATACTTAATCCCCTAATTTTCTAAACATGCGAATCACTAAAATCCCCTCAATATAATTATCAATTAATTACATTATCAATTGAATCTAACCTAGCATGTAATCCTCTCTCAAGTAAACTACACACCATATAGTAATTAATTTAATCACATTCTCATGTCAATTAAATTGCATACTACTAATTAAGTTCATTAATTATGGATCACATACATAAGAATCATATATCTCTGCCTAGAAACTATGCATGTTATTTAATCAAGATAAACAATTAAATAATTCTCTCAAATTTATTTAATTGCCTCTATAGATAAATTATTGGTCAAACAATTAATAGCATAAAAATAAGATTAAATAATATAATTAAATTAAATTAATAATTGAGGTAAAATATTAGATTAGCACATGGTAAAAATTGGGTTCATAAGATCCCTAGATTAATAAATTAACTACACATAATTGTGTTCATAAAATTCATATTTTTCATAAAAGAAGACATAAAAATTCTAGAAAAATCCCAAAAAATTCCAAAAATTATATTTTCATCCATTTTCACTAAAAAGTTTATATTTTAATATTTTTGGCCATAAAAATAATATTTATTGTATAAAACCGGTAAATATTAAGTAAAAAAGTGCGCTAATGACTCTACTTTTATAGAATTATCACACCCCTAAACTTAACTCTTTGTTTGTCCCTAAGTAAAGCCATGTATAACGAATTAAAATAACATGGGTAATATATTCATAAATACACTTCTATTAGTACATGCATATTTCACTAAAACTATCTCTCTCAAAAGTCGTACAATCCTATGATAAAGAGGTTCACATATTCATCAACAACGTTCCATCAATACAAGGATATGCAAAGTTTTTGAAAAATTGATTCTTATGTGTGTGTTGCACATGATATTATCCAATGCACTCATGAAATCAACCTATATTAGCATGCTAATCAATTCAATCTTAGAATAAGTCTCAAAAGTCTATTTTTTACATCCCTATCCACTAATATAAATATACACTTAGCTAAAGATAAATAAGAACTTTACATGGTTGTAATGTAAGGCTTAGGTGGAGGGTTGATAAATGAAGACATTTAGGCTCTTTCCACACCTTAGCTTTCGTTTTTTTTCATCATGCACTTTTTAACTGCAATTGAGTTTTTACTTGATATTTTAGTGCACCTTCTTTTGTCATTATTTTCATATTATTTTATTCTACATCTCTTTTCTCTTTTTTTATAGCTTCACAACACCCTTAAACTTATTTTCAATTTTATTTTTGTTTTTTTAGAGGGATAATTGTGTTATGAGTTTTACTTTTTCTTTTTTTCCTTTTCTTTATAGGATGCATTACATTTCACCTTACTCTATAGAATAACACATGATTGTATTTTTTTTCTTTTCATAAAGCTAAAGGTGCAAGGATAAAATAAATGTTTATTGGTTAGGCATAAAATATGACTTAAAGATATGAAAGGTTCTTTGTTAGGCTAAAATGAGTGACTAAAGATATTAATAATGGTTAGCTTGAAACACTCAATCGATCCAAATAAGACCTAAATCATTTATATTGCTAAATACTATTTAGGATTTCACCTCAAGAGATGATCAAATAGATTCTAAAACTTGGTAGATCTTATCAATTCGCATAACTCACTACAAATTTTCTTTCAATAATAACACCAAAATCAATCATGAATATGTGTATAAAAATTTGAATCAATCCAATCAAAACTAGCAAGCATATCACATGATTAATGTAAATATCTTAAAAAATATGTTACATTCCTTATCCTAGTCATGAAAACCAATTTTTATCATTGAGTTCATATGTTTCATATCAAGCATGCATGCATTTAGTTTCCATATATTTATCAATTTTTACCCAAATCATGATTAAAAACATCCTAAAAATTAAAAACAATTCCTAAAAATAAAAAATGCATACTAAATACTAAAGTAGAGATTGAAGTTCCCTCCCCCAAACTTAAATTACACATTTTCCCCAATATACACATATAAATATGAAAAAGTAAAAGAAAAGAAAACTTCCTTAGTCTTGGCACACCACATATGTCGTTGAAATTCTCAATCTTGTTGCACCATTATTCTCCATATTTATTCACCTACAAAACAAAAACAATGAAAATATAAGTAAAATAACGTTAGGTTGCTGTTGTGTGTTTTTCAACACACAAACTCGTGCAAGTATACACGGTCACAAGTAATAAGATTAGTAAGTAAAGATCGATCCCACGGAGATTTGTTACTATAGTTTGTCGAGTACTAAAATTGTATCTCTCTGATTTTATCCAAAATAATCGTTGATTTAACAAAAAGGTAATAAAAGAAAATAAAAGAAATCTAGGATTGCAATTTTTCACCAAACTAATCCACTCAAATCATGTTATTTTCTTTTGATTTATATTTTTTAGTACATTTAATTTGTCAACCGAAAACTTCTTTTTTTATTATTCATACATCACTTTCGAGCTCCGTATAAACACACCTCGTTAAATTAATTCACTATATCTCTATGAGAATTAAATTTAATAAGATTCATTAAGTTCTAAGTTTTCAAATGGCCACACATACAATTAGGGTATATTTCTATCCTTCATCATACATGTCATTCTATTTACGAGCAATACACACACAAATGCCTTTCTCAAGTTTATTTATGTGCCACGGATCGTTTTGATAAGATTCGTAAATAATCAAAAAGTATTAAGCACAAAATAGAACGAACAAATCGAACGTCTTATAAATCTATCAAAAATAATTAAAATCAAGCTTCATAAATTTAGATCAAATGCAACCCTAGAAAAATTAAATTACTTCATAAAATTAAAATAAAAATTACAACAACTACAGAAAAATAAGAAGAAGCAGAAATAAAATTAAAAAAACACTTAGAACAAATATTTGGCACACACAAAACACAACAAAAGCCAAAAATGGCTTCTGCGTGTTTTGCCGTCCAAAACCGAGCAACACAAAATAATTTCCAAAACTAAACTCTCCAAAAAACTCTCTAAAAACTAAAAACTATCTCCTATTTATAGCTAAAAAATACATCAATAAAATATTAAATTTTAATACACGCGTGGGACAGGGAATTATGGCGAAAATAATAAATTACACGCGTGGGGGGACAAAAATTGTATCGAAAATGGAATCGAAAAAGTGAGTGGAGTGTTGCGCGTTTCTGTTTTATTTTCCTTCCATGCTGCCACGTGTCGCGTTCTGATTCGCGGAAACAATTAGTGGGACACGTGGCAGCATCTCATTCGTTGAAGGGAATGGGCGCACGCAGAACTTGTCGCATAGGATTGGGGCGCGCGAGAAAGTGCGGCAACGGCTGGAACGGGGGGTTGATTCAGCGCGGTCGCGGTCATTGTAACATGCCACGTGTCGGAATATTATTTGCTGAAATATTAAGTGGAACACGTGGCAGATTTTGGTTCGCGGAATAACCGGGCGCACGTGAATCAACCGCATTGGAAAAGGCGCGCGCGAAGGTGGGGGACAGGTCTGCACGGCGTCAAACGTGTGGGTCCCACGCTGCACGCCGGCCTGCGCGGCAGGTGGGCCCCACTCGGGTGCCGAGCCGCGCGATGGAGGAATTCCCTGCACCCACTCTCCCTGGTCGGGTTGAAGTGCACGCACGCATCTGAACCGTTCATGCGTTGATCTGACGGTCCACGATGAAGCGTGGATAACACCGCGTGGAATGTTTCTCCTGCGAAGAAAACTAACTTTTATTAATTATATTTTCACCCACAAATATATTTCAAATTACATTTTAAACTTTTGATTAATTGCAATACAGCCCTTTTTGTAATTTAAATTAAATTTTAAACTTTTAATAATTAAAATTAAGCCCGATTTTAATTTAAATTATATTTTAAACTTTCATAAATTGCAATTAATAATACTTTTATTTGAAATTATATTTTTGGACAAAAATTTACCATTAAGAGCGTTTTCGATACATTTTATTTAATTTTCTTAAAATTTAGAAAAAACAGTAAATCCTAATTTATTAAACTAAAATTAACTAAAAATAGAGAGAATCTAGCAATTATAATTAATAAAATAGGTGAAAATAACTATATAAAATACAGTTATCAACACCTCCCAACCAGCATCATGTTTAATGTTTTGGACTAGACGATCATATCAACTCCTAAGGTACATCTCTTTGTGTCCATTTACTTTTGAGTTTGCCTGAAAACAATTTGAGTCTTGATTTGTTCAATAATACTTTATGTTCTAGCTTGCAAACACGGTGCTCAATTCTCTTCTCATGCCATATTTTTGTTTTCTTTTTGAACATTTTGGCATTCTTATAAGCACTCTAGTGTAACTCATCCAATTTATGTATTTTTAATAGCTTTTTCACCTCTCTATTGGACCCTTTCACATTCATACTTGACTTGGGTTATGAGGGTAAAAGTATGGGGTCTAAACTTGATGGCTCTTCAATTGATGGTATGAGTTTAAATCCTATCTAAACATTTTCCATAATCACCTTTGATACATACATGAGAGGCACGTCCTCCAAAAATTTCACACAGTCCACAATATCAACCTTTGATTCCATACTTTGTAAGTTAAAAGAGGTTGAGTTATTTTCTAGTGATTTTATGTCCTTGTTCATAGTATTATGTGTAATAGTCTTAAGTGTGGGTGACTTAACAAATTCTTTTAAGTTGTCCTCATATTTACTAACATTTATTCTTAAGCATTCATTAACATTATCAATGTCAAGAGATTCAGATTCTTTAAAAAAATTAAACATTATTTGTTCATCTTGCACTCTCATTGTAAGTTCACCTTTTTATACATCAATGAGTGTCCTTCTGGTTGCTAAGAATGGACGACCAAGTATGATAGAAATGTTACGATCTACTTCCATGTCTACTACAATGAAGTCCGTCAAAAAAATGAATTTGTCTACCTTTACTAGCAAATATTCTATCACACCCCGAGGTCTCTTAATTGATATATCTACCATTTGTAATGTTACTGAAGTGGGTTTGGCTTTACCAACTCCCAATATTTTGAAGATCGATAATGGTATGAGGTTAATACTAGAACCCAAGTCACATACTACCTTGTTAAAATGAATGTTCCCAATAGTGCAAGGGATGTCAAAACTACCTGGATCTTTTCATTTTTGTGGTAGTTTTCTGCCAAGGATGGCACTAAAATCTTCAGTCAAGGTTATTGTTTCATGATCTCCAAGCCTCCTTTTCTTTGATAGTATATCCTTCATGAATTTGGCATAAGATGACATTTGTTGAAGTGGCTCTACAAATGATATGTTTATGTGCAACTTCTTGAAGACTTTCATAAATTTTGAAAACTACGTATCTGACTTTTTCTTTTGCAGTCTTTGAGGGAAAGGAATAGTTGGTTTGTAGAGGTTTCTCTTTTTTGGCTAAATCATTTCATTTTCATTGCTCTTTTTATCCACTAGTTCCTCCCCATCCTTATTACTTTCATATTTCTCCTCATCATTTTCGATCTTATGTTCCTGTTCTGCAGTTTTACCACTCTTCAAGGCTATGTCGTTATATTGGTCCTTACCTTCTCTTCTTAGGTTTACAATTGTGTCATTTGCAAGGTTACCTTGAGGCATTTAACTTATAGCCAGAGCAAGTTGCCCTATTTGGTTCTCCAAATTTCGAGTTGAAGCTTCTTAAGTGGGCACTTTTGTATTTACTAATTGGATGAAGTCTTTCATCATCCCCATTAAAGCATTTGTATTGTCCTTAGTATGTGGCTTCTTCTCTTGGGCTTGTGATTATTATGGTTGTCGAAAACTAGGTGGTGGAAATGATTGATGATTGAATTGACTTCCACCTTAACTCTTGTTATTAATCCAAGAGAAATTTGGATGTTGTCTCCATCTTGGGTTATATGTGTTTGAGTATGAATTATTGTTTCGGTTCATATTCCCCACATAGAATATTGATTTAGGATTATTTGAACAATTACCAAACAAATCCTCCACAAAATGCACACGACACTCCTGAATCTTGAACTTGATTTATACTAGCTATCGAGTTTTGAGCCTTCAAAAAATTAACAAAAATGACACTTGAGTTGTAAGTGTTGTGATATCATTTACCTCATGCACTCCAACTACTCTTTTTATGGTTGTCATTCTGTCCATTGGCCATTAATAATTATTACTAGCCATTTTTTCAAGTAAATCATAAACTTGATTGTATGATTTAGCTATCAACACTCCATTAGAAAATGCGTCAACAATAGTTCTTGTTTGAGCATTGAGACCATTATAAAAAGTATCCATTTGAATCCAAGAAGGAATATCATGATAAGGACATTTCCTTAGTAATTCCTTGAATCTTTCCCATGCTTCATATAAAGATTCTCCTTCATATTGTTGGTAAAAAGTAATGTCATTCCTAAGCTTTGCATTCTTTATTGGTGGGAAGTATTTCATCAAGAATTTCTCTGCCAAACCATTACAAGTTGTAATGGAATCAGGTGGAAAAGAGTTTAACCAAGCTCGAGCATGGTCTCATAAAGAGTGAAGGAACAATCTAAGCCTAAATGTCTCATCGGCCACTCCATTAAATTGAAATGAATCTACCACTTCAATAAATAATCTAAGATGAAAATGAGGATCCTGTATTGGTAATCCGCTGAATTGTCCAACTATTTGTAGCATTTAAAACATCACTGCTTTAATTCAAACTGAGTAGCTTGAATGTTTGGCCTTGTAATACTTGGATTCAACCCTTCCAATGTAGGTATTGCATAGTCATTCATATCTCTATCTCTATCTCTATATCTATTATCCATCAAAAACATTTGATTGTTCAAATTTAGCTCATCATTGTTTATTTATAATGGATTAGCCATTTATTCTTCTTGTGTGACTTGTTGTTTTCTAATTGATCTCAAAGTACATTTAATTTCAAGATCTAAAGGTAAAATTTCTCTCTCACGAACTCTCCTCATGCAATAGACTCAACTATGTTTCTAAAAAACTAAAAGAGATGTATAAATAAAAACAAAATAAAAATTAATAACTAAATAAATAAATAAACATAAAAAAATAAATAAATAAGTAAAGAAAATAAATAACATAAATTAACTAAAATAAATAAATATATAAGTCACTAAAATAAAATTAAAATTAAAGTAAAAAAAATATCTAAATAAAAAAATTATTAATTTCTAATATTTATAATCTACGGCAACGACACCAAAAACTTGATCGCCACACAAATTATGTGTGCAATAAATACACAAGTATACATATCATAACAAGTAATATAATGATAAGAAAATATTGTTCCTAAGGAGATTATTTTATTAGAAATTAATTTTTAAAACTAAAAAAACAAAATCAACTTTTTATGTGTTTTTATATTTTAAGGAAACAAAATTTAAATAACTAAAAGTAAATAGTAATAATTAATTAAATTGGATTTGGTAACTAAAAATATATATGAGAAAATATCTAGGAATAATTAATCCCCCAATTTTATAAACATCTGCATCGCTAAAATCCCCCTAATATTATTATCAATTAATTACAAGATCAATTGAATCTAACCTAACATGTATTTCTCTCTCAAGTAAACTACATACCATATAGTAATTAATTTAATCAATCTCTAATGTTAATTAAATTATATACTAATCATTAAGTTCATCAATTATGGATAACATACATAAGAATTATATATCTCTGCTTAAAAACTATGCATGTTATTTAATCAAGATAAACAATTAAATAATTTTCTCAAATCTATTTAATTATCTCTATAAATAAATTGTTGGCCAAACAGTTAATAACATAAAAATCAGATTAAATAATATAATTAAATTATAATTATAATTAGAGTAAAATATTAGATCATCACATGGTGAAAATTGGGTTCATAAGATTCCTAGATTAATAAATTAACTATACATAATTGTGTTCATAAAACTTATATTTTTCAAAAATAAAGACATAAAAATTGATAAAGAAAAGAGTAGAAAATAAAATACAATAAATCTCTTGAATTATAGTGTTAATCTCCTTTTGAATCTTCACCAAAATTGTGTCCCCTCTTAAATTTTTCTCTATTTTTAGCTCTAAAAACTTACCAAAATTATGCTAATGATGACCTCTTAGGGTTTATGGGTGATTAGGGGCTTAAATATAACTCAGGTACGATCTGGACCGTTAGATCCACTTTAGATCAAGGGCTACGATCAAAATAAGCAAAACTAATAGCGATAGACAATCACAAAGCGACATGTGTCACACGAAATTCACTAGGTAAATCAAAGCGTGACACGTGGTAGGGGAGATTGGTCAGAGTTAACATTCGCTAAGTTAGTGCCACGTGACCCAACATGATTCGCAGAAACGGATGGCATGGTGCACGGGTGGAAGGCATGGAGCAATGGTGTGGCAACACGTGGCAATATGGGTTGATCTATCTCCAAATCGGATTGAACATTATTATGACATGTAGCGTATGGTTCATCCTCCTTACACATGGTGTAATGTGATTCATTGTCCCTACTTACGTGGCATATACGTGGCTTTCTTAGTTAACTCCTTTGCTTGCATGACATGCCACTTGGTAGCTCCTGATTGGCCTTGAGTTAAAAATTCATAAAAAATCCAGAAAAATTTCAAAAATTATATTTTCACCCCTTTTCACTAAAAAGTTTATTGTTTTAATATTTTTTTGTCATAAAAATACTATTTATTGAATAAAATAAGTAAATATTAAGTAAAAAAGTGTGTTAATGACTCTACTTTCATAGAATCTTCAGGCATTTAAGGTTACTTCTGGAGCACTTGTGGTGATGAAAGGTGTTCGGAAGAATAACTTGTACTACTACCTTGGTAGTACAGTTATTGGGACAACATCAATAGCAGCTTCAGATGAAGAAAGAGATTTAGAAAATACCAAGCTATGGCATATGCGTTTGGAATATGCTGGTGAAAAAGCTTTACAAATTCTTGTAAAGCAAGGCCTATTAAAAGATGCAAGAACTAGCAAGTTAGAATTCTATGAGCATTATGTATTAGGGTTGGTAGTACAAGTTATTGGGAAAACATCAATAGCAGCTTCAGATGAAGAAAGAGATTTAGAAATACCAAGCTATGGCATATGCCTTTGGAACATGCTGGTGAAAAAGCTTTACAAATTCTTGTAAAGCAAGGCCTATTAAAAGACGCGAGAACTAGCAAGTTAGAATTCTATAAGCATTATGTATTAGGGAAGAAGAAAAGAGTAAGCTTTGGCACTGCACTCCATAATACAAAAGGAACCTTAGATTACATTCATAAGGATGTGTGGCGGCCAACAAGAACTCCATCCATGAGTGTAAAACATTATTATGTTACTTTTGTTGATGACTTCTCTAGAATATTTTGAGTGTATCTCATGAAGAAGAAGGATGAAGTGTTGGGAATTTTTCTCAAGTGGAAGAAGATGATCGAGACTCAGAATGGTAGAAAGATCAAGCGTCTGAGGTCTGATAATGACATTGAGTACACAAACGATCCATTTATGAATTTTGTGAAGAAGAAGGGATAGTGCGATACTTCACTATTCAAAAAACACCACAACATAATAAAGTTATAGAACGTATGAACTAGACTTTACTAGAGAAGGTTCAGTGTATGTTGTAAAATGCTGCATTAGGAAAGAAATATTGGGGTGAGGTTGTGACGTATGCATGTCATCTTGTCAACCATCTTCCATCGTCTACTCATGAAGGAAAAATGCCTATGGAGGTATGGTCTGGAAAAATTGCTAGAGATTACGATTTCTTACATGTGTTTGGTTCTATTTCATACTACCATATAACATAATCAAAAATGGATCCAAGAGCCAAGAAAGTTATTTTTTTTTGGGATCCCCTCTGGTTCTAAGGGATATCGACTATGGTGCCTTGAAATGAAAAAGATAATCTTCAATAGAGATGTTACCTTTGATGAATATGCCTTGCTGAGAAAGGTAACTTAGAAGATTAATGGAACTTTGCAGTAGGTGAAGCAAACTCTAAAGCAGGTAGAGTTTGAAACCAGAATTGCTAATCCAATTGTTGGAGATAAGACATAAGCTGATCCTCTATTGATAGAAGATGAATTAGATGAAGAAGAGGTTTTAACCCAAGAACCTCCACAGCAATAAGAAGAAACTACAGTTGATAGGCCACAATGGAAAAATGTCCAGATGCTTGCTCGATACAAAGATTTTGAAGATCTACCTGCTTATTTTAAGAATACGATGGCCTTTTGCACTTTTAGTTGTGCATGATGATGTTCCTTCCATATATAAAGAAGAAATCAAAAGCCCTAAAGTTGAAAGATGGAAGAAAGCCATGGACGAAGAAATTTTTTCCCTTTAGAAGAATAAGACATGGAAATTGACACAACTACCTAAGGGAAAGAAGAAAATTGGCTACAAATGGGCGTATGCAAAGAAAGAAGAATTTCCTAACAAAGATGGTATTTGCTACAAGGCAAGGTTGGTAGCTTAGGGCTACACTCAGAAGAAGGGAATCGATTATAATGAAGTATTTTCTCTAGTTGTAAGGCATTCCTTTATTAGAATTTTGTTGGTCTTGGTAGCACATTTGGATTTAGAACTAGTTCAACTTGATGTGAAAACCATGTTTCTACATGGTAACTTGGAAGAGTAAATCTATATGTCTCAGCCGGAAGGGTTTAATGTTGCTGGTAAAGAGAATTGGGTTTACAAGCTGAACAAATATTTGTATGGATTGAAATAATCTCTGAGGCAATGGTACAAACGATTTGATCAGTTTATGTTGCAGCATAAGTATACTAGAAGTACACATGATCATTTTGTGTATTTTCGCAAGCTACAAGATGAGTATTTCATCTATCTCCTATTATACGTTGATGATATGTTAATTACATCGAAAAGCCAAGCAGAAATTGAGAAGTTGAAGGCTCAACTAAATCAAGAGTTTGAGATGAAAGATCTAGAAGAAGCCAAGGAAATTCTTGGTATAGAGATAAGTAGAGACAGAAAGAAGGGAAAGCTTAGTTTGACTAAGAGTCAATATTTGAAGAAGGTACTACAAATTTTTGGTATGAATGAACAAATAAAACCTGTAATGCTTGTTCCTCATTTCAAGCTTAGTACTCAATTATCTTCTAAGAATGATGCAAAACGAAAATACATGGCAAAGGTACTGTATGCAAATGTGGTTGGTAGCTTGATGCATAAAATGGTGTGTACGAGACCTAACATTTCACATGTGGTTGGTGCTATAAGCATGTACATCATGATCTTGGTAAAGGACATTGGTTGGCTGTGAAATGGATTCTACGGTATATTTTAAATACTGTAGATGTTGATTTAGTATTTTAGCAGGATAATACAGTTGGTCAATGTGCAGTTGGATATTGTGATTTCGACTATGCAGAAGATTTAGATAAGTGTCGGTCAACTACTGGTTATGTGTTTACTCTTGCTAAAGAACCAATCATTTGAAAGTCTACCTTGTAGTCCACAGTTGCTTTGTCTACTATAGAGGCAGAGTATATGGAAATTACAGAGGCTATGAAGGAAGCTATTTGATTATGAAGTTTGCTTGAATACTTGGGAGTTGGTCAAAAACATATTGAGGTGTTTTATGACAGTCAAAGTGCTATTCATTTAGCAAAGAACTAAGTCTACCATGCACGTACAGAGCACATTGACATTCGTTACCATTTCGTGCGAGAGATTATTGAAGAAGGTGGAGTATTAGTTTAGAAGATTAATACTACAAAGAATCCCACAGATATGATGACCAAGGTGGTAACGACAATAAAATTCAAATATTGTCTAGACTTAATTAATATCCTTCAAATTTGAATTGGCAATGGCGTCGCTGATCTAGAGATTGAAGAAATCATTTAAGAATCACTAAGTCATTAAGGTGGAGATTTGTTGTATAGTTCCTTAGTGAGCAAATTTGAAAAAGTCACACATTGATTAAGAATGAAGGTATGTTTTGTATTTTTAGCTATAAATAAAGCCCACTCTTCTACTTCTAAGACATCACAAAATTTGTAAATCTTCCTCTCTTTTGTAAGAGTAATTAATTAGCTCAATTTTTCCCAATTAGTTATAATTTTAAAGTTCATCCATTTGGAGATAGTGGAAGTGGTCAGCAACGCCCGAAGACATAGGTAACATTTATACCGAATTTCGTTAAATTTTTGGTGTTTTTATTTTTCTAGTGTAATATTTCTACTTTAGTTTCTTTTAGCATTATATTTCCAATAGCATTATTTTGTCAAATTAGTTTGAGTTTTATTCATTTAAATCATAAATGAATAATAACTACTTAAAATAGGAAAAATATACTCGATTTTACCACCGGTCTTCTTCCAAACTACATTTGCATAGGGAAAATCTATAAAGCACGCACAATAGTTTCCTTACTGTATCCATGTCTAAAACATGCAGGCTAATATGCAAGCCAATATGCACTGTTGTGTTGAAAAACAACACCAACATAATAATTAAATATGTAGAGAAATAAATGAAGTAGTTGAAGAAGTAGAGAAATAAATGAAGTGGTTGAAGGATGTAGAGAAATAAATGAAGTGGTTGAAGGATGTAGAGAAATAAATGAAGTGGTTGAAGGTTGTAGAAAAGAGAAGTGTGTAGATAAGATTTGTGTGGCTAGGATTATTTCTTATTTTTATATTTGTGTGGTGTAGATTGCATGGTGAGGACTATAAATAGCCTACCTTGCATTTGTTTTAATCATTCCATCAAAAACAAATAAGTCTTTGTATTCTTAGTTTGAGTGTGGTTGAGAGCTTTTTCTTTGAGTGTTTGTATTTCTCTTCAATTTATGAGTTGCCTTTGGAAGGTGTTATAGTGGGTATAATACAAGTAGTTTGTTTACTTGTTTGGATCTAATATTAGTAAATTTAGAGTTATTTATTCTAAATTTTACTCAATAATTGGTATCAGAGCGGGACTGTCAGAGATCATTCTTAGTGGAGTTATCTTGAGTCGTGAGGAGTTTGGTACTCTGCAAGTTTATTAGTCAAGCTTGTTCGATATAGTCAAAGTCTTGCCGACACGATGAGTGATCTTCAAGTAGTTGGAGGAATCAAGAAGCTCAACAACAAAAACTATAACACATGGGCAACATGTATGGAGTCTTACCTACAAGGTTAAGACTTGTGAGAGGTTGTTGGTGGTGATGAAGTTACACAACAAACAGTGGAAGATGCAAATGGCATCTTGCGGAAGTGGAAAATTAAAGCAGGTAAAGCGATGTTTGCTTTGAAGACCACAATTGAAGAAGAAATGCTAGAGCACATTCAAGATGCAAAAACATGAAAGGAAATATGGGACACTCTTGTTACACTCTTTTCAAAGAAGAATGGTAAAAGATTTCAACTTCTAGAGAACGAGTTTCTATCGATGGCACAACGTGACATGACGATTTCTCAATACTTTCACAAGGTAAAGTCATTATGCCGAGAAATTTCAAAGTTAGATCCGCAAGCTCCTATTGGGGAAACGAGGATAAAGAAAATAATTATTCATGGTTTGAGACCCAAATATCAAGGGTTTGTTACCGCTATACAAGGATGGCCGACACAACCATCTCTTGTTGAGTTTGAGAATTTGTTGGCCAGTCAAGAAGCTATGGCTAAGCAAATGGGAGGCGTCTCACTGAAGGGTGAAGAAGAAGCGCTCTACACTAGCAAAAGCAAAGACACTTTCAAGTGGTACAATGGAAATGGATATAAAAATGATGGCGACAAAGGAAAAAAATTTCAAGGAAAGAGAGGCTTTCATCCAGAGGGAGCTTGGAAGAACCACAATAACAATAAAAAATTTGATGGTGAATGTTACAACTGCGGGAAGATGGGTCACATGGAAAAAGATTGTTGGAGTAAGAAAAATCTTGTTGAAAGCAA